>VWZF01002340.1:1531225-1660624 GCA_013396755.1 Sclerurus mexicanus | reverse complement strand
GGAAAAAAAAAAGAAAAAAAAAAAAAGGAAAAAAGGGAAACAAAAGGGAAACAAAAAAACCACCAAACCCCTAATCTGAAGACTTTATGATCTTTCTACAATCCCTCTACAGAATGACAAATGAGGTCAGGGGGTGAGTTGGGTAGATTGTCGCACCACATTTATGTAACTACATCAGGCTGTTGTGCCTTTCCAGAATCTAAAGCAAGGAGCTAGAAAGCTCAGCCTTCCATCTAGCCTTGAACATTACACTTAGAGAAGAGTGATGGCAAGAGTTTTGCAGGTTTTATTTAATTGTTCAAGAAAAATAAAGAGACAGTTGATAATTGATAGGTATAGAAAGCATCACTTTGCAAACAAAGGAATTGAACAGCCTCAAAGGAGGTTGTAGCCAGGTGAGTGTCAGTCCCAAGTAATAAGTGAGAGGATGAGAGGACACGGCCTCAAGTGGCACCAGGGAAGGTTTGGATTGGATATTAGGAAAAATTTCTTCACCAAAAGGGTTGTCAAGCATCAGAATAGACTGCCAAGGGAAGATGGTGAGTCATCATCACTGGAGGTATTTAAAAAACGTGCAGATATGGTACCTAGAGACATGGTTGAGTGGTGGACTTGGCAGTGTCAGGTTTACAGTTGGACTCAATGATCTTAAAGGTCTCCTCCAACCTAAATGATTCTGTGAGTCTATGAGGATGTTTAACCTGAGGTCCAGGAACCGAATGGGTGTATATACTTACTGAGAATTGTCATACTCAGAATTCAATAGTTGTTCTAGTTTTGGCCTTTCTTCTGTATTTGCCCAGTAATTGAGCATAATGTGGAAGATGATTCATCTCTTCCAAGCTTATGTAAGAGATAGGTTAAGGTACAAACACTAAAGAAATCTATACTAGAACATGTTGGAAATGAAAGATTTGCTTTACGAAACAATAGTAATTACATCAATTTCAATATAAATTGAGCTTTTCTTTTTTTAACATGAAACAATTGATAACCATCCCATATAGTAGCTCTACTAAACTGTTTCAAAAGTGGTTAACAAATTTCACAGAACTTGACCTGCTAGCATATTTTGTGTTCCTGAATGTAGAGTCACCATTCTCTCATTTCCACCAAATAATTCCCATCTGAATCAGGAGTTGGGAGTTGGAATATTTTGGAAAACATCTGACTGCATTCTTCTAGTCTTTGCAGAACAAAGGTGTTAAGAACAAAGGTGTTATTTCCTTCAGACACTCTGAAGGAAATTGCTTCCTTTAAGGTTGGTGATAGCACTGTGATCTTCTGCTAGTATGTTTCTCAGAAGAAGCTGTCTGGTTTTCATAAAATGCCTCCATGATATTTTCTTTCTGTATGTCTTAATAACGCTTATAGTCAAAATGGGCAAGACATTATGAGAATTGACAACCCAGGCAACCTGTCACACCCTAATAGTAGAAAGAATAAAAAATCCCTGACAAACATTTAGGCCTCACAAATCTACTTTACATCTAATTGAAGTTACCTATTTTCCAACTTGTTATGCATCTCATAACTGAGAAGAGCCTGGCCCTGTCTGTAGTCTCACTTGATGCAGCTGTAGGAAGCAATAAGATCCCCTCTTCACCCTCTCTTTCAAGACTGAACAAATGCAGTTCTTGCAGACTGTTCCCAAAAGTCACCTGCTTCAAGCCTCTCACGTTGGTGGCCCTGTCTCTGTCTTCTCAGTCTGTCTTCTGCTGGGAAGGCTAACACCGAATGCCATCTCACAAACTCAGATGTTATCTCACAAATGCCAAACAGAGTGTCCTTGGCTTCTCTCTCACCAATGCAGCCAGTCATTTGTAATTACTGAAGTTCTTCAGTAAAAGTGATGAAAAATGAGGGAGGCTTATTTTGGAGCCATTTCCTAGATTAGAAACCCAGTACCCAGTATTTTGACAGTTCAAATGTAGGAAAAAAAATAGCTGCTGTGTGTCCAAGTCTCAATATTTCTGTTCGAGGAATTAGTCTTGAATGACTTGAGGAGCAATACACTTTTAATGTAACTGCTGTTTTGTGACGTGACAGAAATTAGGGTGCAAATCCTGGAATGATAATTCTGAAAGTTATTCCTACCTTGCTACTTTTTCAGGGATAAAAGTATTCACCAAGAAGTTAGATTCTTCAGAGAACACAGTGGCATCCAGTGTTCTTTAAAAATAAATAGAAATTATCATATAAATGGGAAATTATACATAGATTTTTTTTAAATATACATGTTAATGATGGTTTCATAACCCTCCCTGGTGATACGTTTCTCATACTGGATGTGAAAGATGTTTAAAATCTTCCCAACCCGAGGAATTTTGTTTGTATTTATGATGGTGAGAAATGCGTTAGGTACATTGTAAGTTTGGATGGGTTGTTTTTTTAATCTGGTTAGTAGGAAGAAAAATAACTGGTTTACAAATAAATATAAAGCACCACTGGAAGAACAATCATGCTATGCTCTCTTTTTGAGTAGATTTTGGCATTATGACTTTTCCATTTCAAGTGTGTAAAATTTTCTAAGATTCCAATTTTGCCTTCTTCTGTGTAATCAATACTTGTCAGAAGATGGAAAGGAATATACCAGCATCACAGCAGAATTGTGGTGCTAAATATATGCAACCTCAATTGATACCAAAAATAGCAAGAAACATTTTCATCGTATCTCCTGCAAGGATCTTCTGCCCTGTTTTTCTTGTCACGCTCTAGGCCACTCTCTCTCTTTGTGTTCCTTTGGTTCCATTTTTTCCCAGCAAGCAGAGGAGACTGTAGCTGTCACGCCAGGGATAAAGGCTGCAGGGCAGTGTAGTAGCTTCACAGATTAAGTTACCTGGGAAAATGAAGAATTAGTGGAGAGAAAGACAGTCACCAGCATCAAATCGAAGTCCTTCCTATTATACTAACCTTTGTCCAAAGCCTTGATTGATATTACTTGGTGTTGTCCTGATGCCTCTTTTATGCTGATTGTAAAAGATTTTAAACTGACATTGCCACTAAACACATAAATGAATTTTGTATTTATTGGGAATAATTGGACTTTTTTTTAAGTTCAGTTATTAGTAGGTGAAAAAGAGAGTCCTGGTGAGGATGTTCTGGTTACTGATTTCTTCTCAGATCATGCACAGAATTCCACTGCAACTGGAAGTATATTTGTCTACTCATCTGTACAAATGCTGATCCAAATGCATTGCTTGTCGAAGACATGCTTTAATAATTTAGAATTCAGTATTTCTAATGCTTGCTCTTACTGGGAATCTCAATTGGACTGTGTGTCTGTTTAGCCACCTGTGTTTCAGATATACATCAAGAAGGATTTTCACAGGATGTTACTGAAATATACTCTGTGTATGTTTTAAGATTTTTATTAAAATCAAAAGTAGCTCTGGAGGCATGAAGGAAAGAATAAGTACACTTTCCTATCGCCTCTTAAAGCTCTTGTTGCCAAACAGGTCAGTGACCTTGTGGCCTTTGGGAAGAAAAGAAAAAAAAAGGTGTTTTTTGATTGTTTAAATAAATAGTATTTCAATATTATTTTTAAAGTTTTATTTTCATTATTTCATTAAATAAATTATTTCTTACTGATGTGATTGTGTCTGCATCACGTAACATAAAGATTGTTAATTTTGTGTACATTCTGTTTTGGTGCTGTTCTTCTGTTTCATTTTTACTTTTTTTTTAGTTTTATTTTCCCCCTGTAAGATAATTCTGGGTTTACCCAAGTAGAGAGCTAGGCAGTTTTAAGGGGGTTGAACAATTAGTCAGTTCTCCCTTTTCTTCTATTTTTTTTCAGCAAGTATATATTACTTGGATGTATTGCAAGCCTTCCTTGTTAGTTTTGGAATAAAAGGAAAAAGGTAGTAATATGCTATATTATGTATATGAGGAAAAAATACTGATTTGAAATGTTTTATAGGGAAAATTTAGTAAAGAATAAAATTAACTACATTAGCAAAATAAAGAGCAAGTAGGAAAAAAACACTTGACTTCCAAATGAAAGAATGACAATAAATAGTAATAGTCATGGGAAACAAGCAGTTCTTTGAACTTCGATAAAAGCTTAGAATAAATTTTTGCATTATTTTGTTACATATATTTCAACTAATTCCTCTGAAATTGTTGATTGATCTTGAAATTGAGAAGTGAAGTAAAAAATAAAAAACATAACTCAGTTCTGTTGTAAAAATACAAAGAGACATTAAAAACAGTGACTGTTTTCAAAAATTGTATTGCAGTGCTAAATACTGTGCACTCAAGGAAGAGCTTCAATGATGCTAAAATATTTTCTAAATATTTTTTGTTGACTTCTTAAAGAGAGTTTGTTATTAAGTTGGTACACGAGGAGAATGTAATAATTTCTGAACAAAGGAGAAGCAGGTAAAGCTGAAGAGGTACCTCGCTCGCACAGGACTACAAAGTGTCCTCAAGCTGTGAAGAACAGGAGAGTAAAGAAGACAGATTGTTTGAAATTGTCCCAATTTTTAACAGCCTCTAGGAATGAATAAGGGTTTTCTCTGTCAAGAGTCAGATGACACTTTTTTCTGTACGAGGGTAATATTTTTTAAATGTATGCAACATCTTCTCTTAGTCATTAAATGTGCTTCTTGTGGGACTAAGTTTATTTTAAGATACTTATTTATCATTATCTGGTAGACAACATATGCTGAAAGGTAAGAAAATAAAAGTTACCAACATGTTTTTACAGTGTAAGATATATCAGCAAGGGCAATAAATGAAAAACATTTTAAAGCAGACATTTAATTATTAGTCAAATGCTTTTTATTTAGTTCTTACTAGTTCTTATTGCTGAGCTTACATAAACATTAACATTTTAAGTAGCAGTAGATTAGTAAGTATATGAAATAACCAGGTAATGCTGCAGGTATGGAAGCAAAATCCAATTAATTCTCTGCAATGATGGAAAAATTTTGAATATGCCTTTTTTTTTGTGTTTATGAGCTTCACAGGAATGGCACTGCTGAAGCTGCTTTGTGAATGTTGGAGACAGAAAGGAACAGCTACTTTACAAAAGTATGGAGAAATCCACATAGAAAGGACCCAAAATGGTGATGGGGCAGGCAGGAAGATGATGAAAAAAGACTGGAGAGAGGGGAAAAATGAGAATGGGCCAGACTTGCTTCTGTTCTCAGTGCTCTAATGATTTGAAAAGAAGAAAAGCAGCTCTTGGAGGAGAAAAAAAAAGCTTCCAAAAATGGATTTAGGGTTATTGGTATACTCAGTAACTTAGTGGTGAGAAAGGTTTCATTATGGTATTGTAGATATTTTTGAAAATCATCATGCTTTGAAAAAATTATAAAGCTACTTAAAATCAGAGACATTATGTAGATTTTTATTTCTAAAATTCTTGTTTGTCTTAAGTCATAGCACTCATACAACTTGTTATCAGGAGCCAGTTTTATAAAAAAAAAAATAAATTCAGACTTCTTCAATATATCCATTAAAGGGACATCATGAGTTAGTGTTACACTGGTTGTGAAATATTGTTTAACTTTCTGTTTGGGTTAGATATGCAGTGGGTATCCTTACCTTAAATTTTACTTCTGCTATAAATTGCTATTCAAGTCAGGCACACAGTCTTCAAAGTCATGTCCCTTTCATAACTTAAACAAAAATAATATATATTTCACACCAGTTGTTCTTCATGGTGTGTGTCTAATCATTTTATATCATGGTTGTAACTGATGGAAGATAATCTAAAACATAAAGACAGCAGTATCTTTCATAGACAGTAATTTTTAAAACTAAGAAATATTTCTCCTCTCCCATCTGCAAAATTCCCTTCTCAAAACAAGACCCAATTCATTAGTTCAAAACAAACGCAGTAATCTTTCTGGTAAGAAGGTTTAAATGGAAAAAACTCACCCTTCACTAAGGTAGTGATCATGATGACTCATTAAAGGAAGAAGTCCAAAAGTTTTTGGGTGCACCATAGATGCTGCCAGTCTAGTGGAAGAAATCTGCCTTTCAGCTTGTGTAGGACAAGATTTGCTCAAGTGCTTTCTCTGCTGTTAAAAGATTTTCCTTTGTGTATAATATGGATGATTTAGAAGAAGCTGTGTCAGCACTGATTTATACATTGACAGCTAAGGATAATAAGATATGGGCAAACATACAGCTCACCCTTTTACAGATTAACCTGCAGACTGCATTAGGCAAATTTGATGGCATTAAAAGATTTCTCCAATTTGTCTGGAAACAATTTCTCTTTTGTATTGTGTCAAGGGTAACATTTCATGCCATTGTACTAATTTAAATAGCTTTGATAAATTGTTTGAGGGGTTAGAGCATTGTACTCTGTATATATTTTACCTCTTCAAAATAAAAAGGCTATTAGCTTAATTGTTAAATGAAATTCATTAGTAAAAATTGAAGGCTTAAATATTCCAACACTGCAGCACTGGTGCTGTAACATTGCACCAAGATGATTAAAGATCATATTCAGGAACTGATAGTTTGCATTTAGCTTTCAGTACACAGACACAGAGGCACTGTTACAGTTATGGCAATATTTTAGTCCCATGTAGTAGTAATTCAGATGAAAAATATTGATGAAAAATATAGAAGAACTTTATAGAAGTTGGTACATTACATTCAGCAGTGGGTGTGATGATTTATTAATAAAGTAAAATGTTATCATAGATTCAGAAGAATCACAGAAAATGCTTTAATAAAAGCATCATTAGCCCTGCTAGCTAGTGTATAATTGAAGACAAAAGGGCATAGTTCATTTGTATTTTGTTCATTTTCTTAGTATTGTTCACACACACTTATATATATTATTTGACACTGACAAGCTACCAGCTTGGACAAGTTGTTTAGAGTGAGGCTTTATCATCTTTGCTTTGGAAGTCATGTCCTAAAATGCATAAGACATTGCTGTATTTATAGAAAAAGCTTTTATCAGTAGAGTGATTTCATATTTGCATGGTTGTTAATTTAAGCAGACATTTTTAATTGGGCTCTATGTGCTGTATCAATATTTTGAATTGAAAAGGTAATAATATTCTTCAGAGAAATGAATCTAAATTTTTCATAACTTAATACTTAAAGATTAATAATGTATGGGGTGGATTGCAGAGTCTAGAATTCAAGTGCTCCTTTGCAACATGCTATCTGCATGTAATCGCAGAGAGCACAAAGTATGTAGAAAACCAGATACTGAAGGTTACAGCAGAAACACTACTTTCATTTGGAGCAGAATTAAAGGGGATAAGTAGACAAGTCTGTAAATGCCTCGGACACTGTTATTTCTACATATAGACATATTCTAGAAGGTAATTCCTATAACTCCCCCTGCACACCCAGGGGTAACACCTCCCTCCCCACCCGGTCTTGCATGCGCGCATGCAGGGAGACCCCTGAAAGTGGTGTCTCTCCCCATCCCCGCCACGGCGGGCGGAATTAACATGCAGCTGGGCTGCTCTGATAAATGGATTCTGTTAGGTCACCGAGGGGATGCGTGTGACATTAAGTGATTTACCATCCTTTACCTTAATGAAATTGTTTCAGCAAGATGACGCTGAGAGCTTTTAATGGATAGCTTTTCTTGATGTAATGAAATTGCATTCCTTTGGCATTTAATATAAGGTGCAGTTATTATTTACTGGAGCTTTCCCAGCGCCGCTGTTTTGCGCAGACAGTTGAGAACAAAAAGGGATTTCTGTGGCAGCGTGCAGGCCAGCGCGCTGCGCGACAGCCTCGAGCGCACGGGAGGCATGGCCAGAGACTTTCCATTCTCGTGGCCTTGCTCTGCTGGCCCTTCGGGAGGCTTCCCTTGCACCTCGCGTTGCCAGCGCGCCTCTCCCTTACAAATGCCTTCCTAATCTGTTTAACAGGCAACTGGATTACAACCAGATCAGCTGTATTGAAGATGGGGCATTTAGGGCTCTGCGTGACCTGGAAGTGCTGTAAGTATTCCTTGTATCTCTTACTTGTAGCAGGGGCTCAGTGTCTGGGGAGTACTAATGTAGAAGCTTATCTGCGAGCTGCAGCCTGGTGTCAGGATGGGCTAGTGAAAAGATGTCTTAAAATAATCCACCACGATGTGCTATAAAATGGTAAAAAGATGTGGAGAGGCAGAGATACGCCTTTACTCTGCAAGACAGCCATTAAACATAATTAAAATTTAAAAAAAGCCGTTGGCAGATACTATAAGAAAATAATATATTTCATCTTAAAAGGGAGGAGGGCAGCAGTATAATGAACCCAATTAATTTTGTAAATTATCCATCACTGTTGGTGTGCTGAACATTTTCAGATGGCTTTTGTTGCATATTCTGACATCAATTTGATCTTTCAGACCCTGTTTAAGGAAAAATATGCTATATATATTTAACAATGTGGATGTTTTCAAAGAGGCACTTTGTATCAAACACTGCTGCTATATGTTATTTAGCATGTGCATGTTCATAGCTCTTTTTAAAAGATTTTAAGTTTTATGTGCATAAATGCATATGTATGTGTAGAAAAATATCTTTTTTTGTGTGTCACAGAAGCTTATTATTGCAATACTCCTTTGCATGCTTTTTCTCACTGTCTCCAAGTGGCCATCAGTGAGGTTAAAGGTAACAAAATTATCATCAGTGACCCCTGATCTGATAATATTACTATAATGAGCAAAGCGCCTCAGCTCCCTAAGAATCTGAGGCACAGGACACACTCCTGAAATATTTGCTCTGTCAGTCAAAATGACACATTTTTTCTGGATTTTCTATATGAAGAGAAGTGAAAGGATTTGTGTATCAGTGAGTGACTTCATGTTAATTTGAATTACACTCAGTAAATCACAACTTGAGGAGAATGAGGAGACAGGTTTTGTTGTGTTTGGGGTTTTGGTTTTTATAACAAGTGTTATGATGGAAAGAAGCTTCTCTGGCAATAGATAGTTTCTGCATGTCCAAGAAAGTAAAGAGTATGTGAGCAGCTGGTGGCAAAGTTTTTTTATTAAGCATTAGTTGCTCTTAGTTATGAGCAAATGAAACTGGCAACTAATTTTTTTTTTTTAACTTTGCAATCATAGAATAACAAGCCTATTGTGAACTCTCTGGTATAAAGCCATGTAAAATGTACTGTAGGTTCAATACTATGTCTAATTTTTAAGTTGATGGATTTTTGGTTGTCTGTCAATAAACCTGATATTTTCTGAGATTTTTGTCTTTGGAACACATGTATGTGACAGAATAATTTTTCCAGTGATAGCTTAATCTGGTTACTGTGGGTTTTTTTAGTACAAGCCTTTATTTACAAGTGCAAGTGTTAAATGTTTATTAAAAACAAAAATCAAATGTTTTCTGCATTTTTAGTGCTTGTAATTTTAGTGTTCTAAAAAGGTCATCCTTGCTAGTTGAGGTTTGTGGCAAAATTTTTAAATTAATTTCAAGAAGTGCAAAAGAGGAAAAGAACCTCTAAAATAATAGTCTGCTGAAAAGTAGGTAGTTAGAATTTTGTGAATCGGTGTACATAGTATGTAAGCATTGTTCAAATATACAAGTAAATTTTCACTATCTTATGCTATGTGATAGGAAATGATGTAAAGATTCAAGTTTTTTTTTAAAAAAGATGAATTAGATATTTCTAACAATGCTGAAGATTTTCTACCTTATTCAGCTTCCTTTCCAATTCAGACCATGCTGTATATGCACTGAGGAGCAAATAAGATTGTGCATGCTGTTTTCATTTGGAGTTAATTGTTCTATCTAAGCACAGAAAGTGTATATTACTTAAAACTTCAAGTATGAGATAAAGCTTTTAAATAGGTTGTAATCCTGTTTAGTGACAGTTTGAAAGGCTTACCAAAGTAACATTGGTGAAATAATTGTAGAATTTTAGAGGCTATTAGTGTTAAAGATGCAAAATAACCTGAAAGAACAAAAGTAATTAGAAGTATAATCCTCACTGTGAATTTCTGTGAAATTTTAGTTTTTCTTCATCCTTTTGAATGGAAAATCTGCTGTATTTAGGAAACAGGCTATGGGGTAAATATATAGTGCTGTCATGTCAAAAAAAAAAAATTGAAGTGTCAAAGAAATGGAAAAAAAAGTCATCACAATCTCCTACAGGATGCAACACTTAGGTGAAGGTATTGAGCAAACTTTTTTTAAATTACATCTCTGTAATGAAATCAAGCATTTTTATCATTAGATAGAAATGGCCAGGAACATTTTTTTAATTCCTTATGTATCCCTTACATCTACTTTTACATCTATTTTTTTTTTCCTTGCATAAATAAACTAAAAGCTCAGATACACAAAATGCCAAGGCAAACATCAAACAGCTGAAATTGAAAATTAAAACATTTGTACATATGCCTTCTTTTAACAGCTGTAGAAATACGGACTGATTTTCCTTCCCTTCCCTTCATTGAAAAGATTGGATTTTAAAATCTTGTAACAAGTTGTGCAGGAGAAACTGTGGAAGCTGTCATTTGCCATGTGGGCATTGAAAGAAAATTCTGCCAAGATTTACTGACTGTCATTTATTCATTAAGATACCTTCTGTGGATGTACCCACTTGGTCATTTTTTAAATTTTTTTTATGTTTTGATAAAGTGCACGATTCTCCTGTTTTTTTTTATTGTTCTCCTCTCTGTTTATGTAGCCCTAAGAACTCATAGGGGAGATCCCTTATGCTCAGCAAAGAAAAGATTTAGGACATGGAATGAGTAAGCACACAGAGGTAAAATGCAGCACATTGCACCAGTAATTAATGTGGTTAATGTGGAGATATATAAGCTGCTCCCGTTCACGGTGCTATGAATTTACCTTTCTGTGTTTCAATATCAGAGAGCACTTAAATATTTATTCAAAATAGGTACAAATTACAGTTTGTGCTTTAAAAAACAAAAGGGAAAAAGGAAATTACTTTCTGTTTCAAAAGAGGAAAAGTCTATTTTCAGTGGAAATTATTCTGTATTACTATTATGGTTGTATAGAGCTTATTCACCATTCTGCTCAAATGAGTAATCTGTAAGTCAAAACTGTAAATCCTATCCCTCGCTTCCTTGTTCTGGAGTCAAGCTTGTTTGCATTTTATTTGCAGCCTAAAGACAATATCTTACTGCAAGTTCATTCATAAACTTTCCAAATCTTTACAAACTATGCTTACTGAGTATGATGGGTCTGAGCTAGCCACCAATTGGCTAAGAATTGTTTCTAGTTTCTATCTCAAGTCCCCAACACCTTGTCTAAAATTTAAATTACTAGTTTGTTGCAGTATTGTGTAATTCCTGACTCCTTCCGTCATGTAGCAGAAACTGGATTCATGCAGCTATGGATCATCTATAGCAACTTGTTCCATATAAAACCTAAAGGCAGCCCAGGGTTATCTTTTCCTAAAATTCTTGAAAAAAAACCAACATTCGAACCTTGTGTCATCTGTCAAAGCATGGACTCTCAGAAGACAGAAAGAGAAATCAGAGTCCTAGAACAAAAATATTTTCTCCAAGAACTCCCTTTTTTACATCAGGATGTCAAGCTTAGCTTGAATGCCATAGATGTTCTCAACATTGGTGGAATTTCCTTTTGAATGAATCATAGGCTACTGAGACCTCAAATTACTTAGGATTATAAATGGTAAAACCATAATATTTTATGAGGAAATCAACAGGGAAGAAAAATACAGCTAAAAGCATGGGGTTTTTTCCTGACATTCATCCCTAAAAACTTTCATCAACATGACTTTCATTAGCTATGCCTTTTTTAAATGTGACATAACTGTAGCATGTTAATATGCTTCTTCTTGACTTCACAGCACTCTCAACAATAACAACATCACTCGACTGTCCGTGGCGAGTTTCAACCATATGCCCAAACTCAGAACGTTGTGAGTAGTTCCACTGAAACTGGCTGCCATTTTTATCAGTCTAGTGTATTGTTTTTACCTCTATTACATTTTTTCAGGGGCCTGTAAATACATATATAGGCAAAACAAACATAAGCTCAATTAAAAGATATTGATGTATCATGAGGTTGATGAGTGTGAAATCTGTGTGTGCATCTGTGGAAGCTGATTCTGCAAGAAACACCTAACAAAGTGACCCCAAAGCTGTACTCAAGAGGTAAAGGAGCAGTTGCATCCTTTAAAATCAGCTCTTTTAGGATGTGAGATGAATAAGTCTATGAAAATGGTTTCTTGGCCTCTTCCCAAATGCGCTTTCCATAGTGCTGTATTCAGTCACAGGAAATCTTAACCTTCTAACCAAAAAAAAGGTGAGGGCAGGGGGAATTCTCTTTTACATGCTACAGCTATATAGAAAAATAAATTGATGTTTTTTGAAAGTCAAAAATTTGTTTTACTTTGAGCTATTGAATGGGTCACATTTCATTTAGGAACATGGGAGAATCTTTGATTGACTGTCAGATGTGATAAATGGGAAATCTTTATCCTTTTATTACTGTACTGCTAGCAGACCTAATTAAACTAAACTGGCTCGCCAACATTCTTTGTAACATAAAATTATAGCATCATCCGGTTGTGCTATTATAATTAAAGTTGTGTCAGCATTTACAATAAGGTCCCCATTTTTAGAGGTTATGACTTTCACAGAGGAACACTTCAGTCTTCTAAAGCACAGCACAGTGACAAGAGTGTGTATGCAAGTGATACAGGTTGAAATTATTTTTGGTGTATTTATACTGACTAGAAATAAATGCATATTGTGTTGAGTGGCAAACCCAGAATATATCAAGGTTTAGTCTTGAGACTCACTTTCAAGCAGATTTTCCGGTGAAATGGAAATGAAAAATGAATGGGATGTTTCTATTAGAGGTCAAGAGTGGCTGTTACTGTTAAAGAACTACTTTTACAAAAGGTCTGTCTAGTGTCTTTTACTCTTGTGGGGTTGCACAACTGTTTTAAAATCAGTAGGGCTGTTCACCCGAGTTAACATACTGTCCGTAACAAGAAACTTAACACAGGTGACTAGCTCTGTTGATTTCATAATAGAATTGTAACTATTCTTACTTGGACAAATACAAGAGCACTTAAATAATGCTGACCATGGGCTTTTGGTGGCCTCAGCTAGATTTTGGTAATAGAATTTCATTCCATTCTTTCAGATCTGAGTCTTGAAAACACACATATCTTCTTTCAAACCTTCAAATACAGCTTCTCTTCTGAACCACAAAATAGAGCAAATAAAATCGACAATATTTGCATTTTCTTTGATTGACATATTTAATTTTCTGAAAATATATTTTAGAAGCAAATTAAACTGAACACACAGAGTTCCAGATTATAGCTGTAGCATCCCATTTGCAGCCAGAATATGCTTGTATAACTGTATTGATTTCAATGGCATTGGTTCTGATTTGCAATGGTATTCTTGCCTACAGCTGGCCACAGATTGTACTGAATGACTGTGCTGTACTGTGAGCTATATTTGCAAACTACCAACTCAAGAATTAGTACGGGAAATATATTGCCTTTAATTTCTATTCATTTTTTTGGGGCAGAGAAAGTGTTAGTTAATATTTTTGTTTATGTTGGTTATACATTTCATGTTGCTTTGTGGATTTATTTTGCAATGGATTAATTACATTCCTTCTCTACATTCTGAATTTCTTGCACTTTCTTTCCAGTTATTTAGTTAGGATTGAGCACATCAGCTAAAAGGGACCAAAATGGCATTACCCTTTTATGGATGATTCTGAGTAATGATTTGATTTATAGCTGTGGACATCCTTCTCTGTAGCTCAAGAAAATGTAAGAGCCAGGGAAGAGTAATTTACCTAATTTAGTGAATACATTTGTCTGATATTTTATCAATGGCAAAGTGCTTTTTTGCCACTTGGCAAGGAGCCATGGTCTTGTGTCAGACTGCTCCAACAGGGAGAAAACGTCCTTAATTCCATCACTTACTTCCATTTGGTCTTTTAATTTCAGGCATTGCTTAGAATGCGGGTCCCTAGTAGCCAAAAGCAGCTAATCCCACTTTCTGTGGTTAAACAAAAAGAGAGGAAATCAGAAAAGAGATGTGAAAGAAGGTGCTTTATATTGAGTTATTACTCTATCTTGTTTAGCAGAAAATGAGTATGACCTGTTAAAGGGATTTTCCAGTCTGTTTCTATAGAGACTAATAATGGCCAGACTTACAGATATATCTAATTGGAAACCAAATCTTGTATTAACTCTTTTTTCTGTCACTGTATTATCACCATAGGGCAATTTTCTTGAGACATTTTTGTCTTATTCACTATTTGCTCAGGTCTAGGCTAAAGAGTCCCACGGCAGCTTTCAAGCTCTTGTATATTTACTTCTTTCTTTTAGACAAGAGACAGGCAACTACAGATAAGTAAATTTATTAGGAAGCTTTTTTTTTTCCTTCCAATTAATTAGACCACAAACAAAAAGTAATTTTCCTGCTTGTATAGCTTTCTTTATTATCTTGTAACTCCCAGACTTTGAACAAAAGATGTAAACAATTGATTCCTCATTAGCAGTTATATTAATAAATTGGCCTATTTGCTTGCTGCAGGGATGGATGGCTGAATTGGCTGCTTTTCTGTTTGTTCCTCCCAATTTAAAGGTATTGACATGTCTCTTTCCATGCAGTCGTCTTCACTCCAACAACCTGTACTGCGACTGCCACCTGGCCTGGCTGTCTGACTGGCTGCGGCAGCGGCCGCGGGTCGGGCTCTACACACAGTGCATGGGGCCGTCCCACCTGCGGGGACACAACGTGGCCGAGGTCCAAAAGCGGGAGTTTGTCTGCAGCGGTAAGGGGAGCACATTCTCTCTTCCAGTCCTGCCTTTAAACACACCTGCCCACTGCTCGGTGGTGATTGCTGGTGCTGCATGTTGACTTTTTTTAGCTTTTGCGTAATCCAAGCATTAATGTGTATTAAAAAAAAAACCCTTATCCTTTTTTTTGGTGTTTGTATCTTCTGTGGGGGTGCTTCTGTCCTTACAAATTTTGTGTAAATGCTGTGTTCACATAGATTGTAAGTATGATTATGGGGGGAGAGATGCAGAAAATTAAATAAAAGCTGCACTGATTGAGAACATAAAGCCTTTAGTCATAAGGAATTTCGGTTTTTTAAGAAACTTGACAGGTTGATGCTTTTTCATGTTGTTATTTTCATGCCATTTAAATACTATTCTGAATCCCTAAGTAACTTTTCTGAAATTTATTGGTATGCTTTAATGCATCAGGTTATTTTTTTATATGAAATATTGAAATGACTAACAGTTCATTACTAATCACATTTTCTCTATTCAATTTTTTTCCTTTATTCATGTCTTCTAGATGAGGAAGAAGGCAAGTTTATCTTTCTTATTTAAATCTTTTTAGACTCAGATGGAAAATCTTCTGTAAACTTTGTCTAGTGTTTCAAGAACATTTAAAACCAGCTGCAATATTGCTATCTGTCTTTTCAGTATTTCAGCAGGGTTTCTTCTACAGATTGATTTTCTGCGAAACCCCAGAAGCCTATTGCCAAATATGCCAAAATTTATGCTTTTGAAAGAGTTTTATGGATAGCACAATGTTCTGTCCTTATTAAAAAGTCTCTGACATCAAAGTGTAATGCACTGCCATCTTCACATGGCAAATGCTGGCAGGATTCTTGCCACTAGTTCTGCCTTTATGTACATTTTAAAGGACTCCTAACAAGATAATTGCTTATATCTTATTGGTAAATGTTGTGGCTGAAGAGCCTGACTGTCATGAACAGTTTTATAACTTGGTCATTATAATGCTGATTATTAGGAAGGGGAATCACCAGATTTTCTCACTGGATCACTGTATTTTTATTTAATAAAGGTAGGTGAAACATTTCCTCCCTGTTAGTATAAAAAGAGCAGCGTGTGTTAGTAGTTTTGGCTGCTGTTTGTACTTTTGTAACACATACATAAATGTGAAATCACATTATTATATTGTAAAATTCCATCTCAGAATCATAGAATAGTTTGGCTTCGAAGGGACCTGAAAGATCGTCTAATTCCAACTCCCTTGCCATGAGCAGGGACACCTTCCACCAGACTAGATTGCTCAAAGCCCCATCCAACCTGGCCTCAAAAGACTAGTCTTTTCAGCAATTTAAAAGTTGGACAATTGTTATATGAAGTTGTAAGTGCGAGCAACACTGAGCTGCAACTTACATTATCAGTGCACCCTTCCTGTATTAATGTATGACTTTAAACATTGCAAGAGTGATCTGAAATTGTGGTTTCATAGTCAAAAAATTTTGTCCTGAGAATTCCAAAACAATCCCCAGCTCTTTTTTTAACTAAATGAAAAAAGAAAAAAAGGTGGGCATCATGCCCTTGTCATTCCTTTGTTTCTTTCTATATCATTACCAAACAGTTATTCCCTATTATTACATTGATAGAAGAATTGAGTGCATTAGTAATATTTAAAAACATGCAATCTATCTATTTGCAGGAAAATACAATGAGTTCTTTACTTTCTAAAACATACCTAAATATGAAGTGACTCTGTTTGAGTGTAATTAAAAATGCTGAGTTTAACATACAGCCCTGAGAAATCGGGAGGGGAACTCATGTAAATTAGCCACCTGAGTTAGTAAGAATGGTAAGATTGTGGGAGGAAGAAGTCTGCTGAGCTAAAACAGGGACAGTAAGAGCTGTGTCAAAGCTTTTTTTGTATTATTGTGTGAGACAGAATGAAAACGTCATAACTGCAAAACTGTCGGTAAGCAATATAGCACTGAAGTATTTGCAGAACAGAACATAATTAGCAGGACACCTTCAGTTCTTGTAGCATAGTTCATTCATTTCTCTTGGTGTGCATTTTTAATACCACACAAATTTCTGAAAACTAAATAAATCAGTAATTAGTTTTCGATAACATTCAATAAATAAAATACACCTGAAAAATGGATCACACTTGGTCTTTAATGAAACAAAATTAATGCAGTTGGAGAGTATTGATAGACTGCAATGTTTATTTTAGAAGATCTGCCTTAAATTTTTCAAATAAGTGTGAAATGTTGTTTTCCTTTGCAGGTCACCAGTCCTTTATGGCTCCGTCCTGCAGTGTCTTGCACTGCCCTACTGCATGTACCTGTAGTAACAACATTGTGGACTGTCGTGGGAAGGGCCTTACTGAGATCCCAACGAACCTTCCAGAAACCATTACTGAAATGTGCGTAATCTGACTTTTTTTCTATGAACTTGCATTTTTGTAATTTGTGTAAAGTGATGCATTCTACAGGGTAGGAATTTCGGTATACACATTCAGTTTAGGGTATAAAGGGAATATGTAGGTTTATGGAAAAGTTTTAAGACCTTTATGTTATCTTATGAGTTAGTTTTGTATGTAGTACTCAAAACTGCATTCTGATTTAATTTTAAAGGAGTTTGGGAAGTCTTGCTTTTCTACAAGTGAGTGGCTTTTCTCTGTGGATTATAAACCCCATTGCCTTCAGGGTCTGTGCTGGTTTTGGCTGGGGTAGAGTTAATTTTCTTCATAATAACTGGTCTGTTGCTACGTTTTGGACTTGTGTTGACAAGTCTGAGATATTCTGTTACTGCTGAGTGGAGCTTACACAGAGTCAAGGCCTTTTCTGCTCCTCACCCTGCCCTACCAGCAAGTAGGCTGGGAGTGGATGATGAGTTCTGAGGGAACACAGCCAGAACAGTTGACCCCAGCTGATCCAAAGGGTATTCCGTACCATATGGCATCATGCTCAGCATGTACAACTGGGAGAAGAAGGAAGACTGTTGAGAGTGGTGAAGTTTGTCTTCCCAAATCACTGTTATGCATGATGGGACCTTGCTGTCCTGGGGATGGCTGAACACTTGCCTGCCCCTGGGAAGTGGTGAATGAATTCCGTGCTTTGCTTTTGCATGTAGCTTTTGCTTTACCTGTTAAACTGTCTTTATCTCAGCCCAGAAGTTTGGGGTTTTTTTTCATTTCTACCCTTCTGATTCTCTCCCACATCCCATTTTGGAGGGAGTGAGCGAGTGTGGGGTTAAACTGTGACACTGACCTTCAGTCACTTTATTCACCAGACTTATCTTTGCATGAAAGATCGGCAACCAGTACCACCAGTAAGAAGTGTTCTGCTTAAAGCGATATCCTCAGAGGGTAATCTGAGAAAGGAGGAGTAAGGGATAGTCTTTGTGTTAATACCACATACCTGTGGACAGAAGAGTATGCACACTGATAGGGCGAGGGTGCCACAGGGCCCTCTGTCTTCCAAAGCAATGTGGCTGAGAGGTTGTGTGGGCACAGAAGGAACGTTACTGCTGTGCTGTCTTCTGTGCATGGGAGCAACAAAAGCAAGGAGGGAGCTTGCTGGCAAGACAGGAAGGGACCCAGCAACATGAGCATTCTTCTCTTCTGGGGCTGACAGGGTCAGTGTTTTGGAAGGGAAGCTGGGAGTTCCCTTTAGGGAAATGGGAAAGTAGCTGTGACAACAACCTGGTAAGGTTTACAGAATAAAAAGCTTGTGAGCACCTTGATGATATGAAATGATGTTAAGAATTTTAGATAGGGGAGGTGAGGGGAAAAGATGCCTGAAGTGAAAGGGAAGATTTCTCCAGAACATACATCCTGTTGTACATAGATCTCTGATTTTCTTGAAAGTTTAAAAACAGGTCTCCAAAATGAGATTTTAATTGACTTGTTGATATCTGACCTGTGTTTTTGAACTTCACAGGGTTGGAATTACTGTGGTTTCTTCTAAGGATGTGAATAATAATCATGTCTGTCAGTTCATTATTACTGCTGTTAAGACTGACCTGGCTGACCCTGCCTGACCCAATTCAGCTATATAATACAAACACTTCTTCTACCTTTCACCCCTCTCAGAAAAATCTCTCTGCTTGCAAATAAAGTGACTCTTTCATAAAATCCATGCACAGTGCCCAGAAAGGCTGCATACAACTGTTTTCACTATTTAATTGAGTTGTCTACTGGCGTTTGTATATATGCATTTGTGTGCATAGAGAAGGAGAAAAAAATACTGCAAGAAAGAAGGAGGGAGTATGTGTCAAACATTCCCCACTATATTTCTGCTGCTAACCACTGATTACAAACACTGCTGAGTGAGTTTGTTCACTGTGCTTTTCTTACATGCTGAAATGCTGTTGAGTTTTAAGTGTGCAATGCTGTGATCTTCAGTAGTTTATGGTCCTGAGAATAAAAGTAACCATGTAACTACACCTTCAGTATTTGGCAAGGCATTTAACAGATTGTAAACTGGTGCTTAGTGTTTTGTGCTAGGCTAGACAGACTGAGGCCTTTTCACATTTTGAGATCCATAATCCATTAAAATATTGAGATATATGTGTGCTCATACAAATATGTACAGGGGATATAGTTCACAGTGATACAGTGTAAACTGTCATCTCTCTGTGTTGTATGTAGTTCATAGGTGCTGGCTAAATAAAATGTAGATTATAGTATTTTGCTCAGTTAAATAACACCATTCATGCCATAAGACCTGAACATATTTTTATTTAAAAGCTGGTGTAAGAAAAAATAGAACATTAGAAAATCAAACTTTTGTAATTATTTTGTATTAAACAGATGCACACCAGTGAATGTTGGTGTGATGAAAAAACTGAACTTCAGTGATCAACTTAGATTTTGAGTAGCACAGACAGAAGAATATGATATAAGATATGATTTGAGCCAGTGGTAGGCTGCACTTACCATATAGAGAGAACAAAGGTTTCCTGTTGAGGGGAAGGTAAGGAAAGAAATGTACAGGAAAAGGAAGAAATAAAATAAGGCACATGAAATGCTATGAAATTGAGGGATAAATTGAGTGGAAGAATTCGAGTAGAGGATCTTGTGAGTATTAGATGAGAATCATATGATCTTTTCTGCTTCCTTGTGAATAGGTTGAAGAGGAGTTGAAGTTTTCCTGTTTAAATGTATTTTTATGGTTGTATGGGGAAATCTTTATGCTATACTCATTGTTTTATTGTGAATAAAATAATCAGTGATAGTTCTCATATGATTGTCATGGGCGGAAGGTGTATTTATCTTCTTAGCATCAAAACAAATGAGAGAGAGAGCGAAGAGGCTGGAAAAGAAGTGGTTTATGGAGTGAAAAAGTTTTTATAAATAATGAAGTGAGGAAAGTCTGGGACTGGATCAAACCAGCACTCTACCCTGGCCAGTGGCCCTCATCAGTTGTCCCTGAAGAATTTTTTGGAAATAGATATACAAATTCAGAAATAAAACACCAATAGCATAAGTATTTTCTTTGCTCCCAAGATGTGTCAGGGTTCCTCTAAAGCTTGAAAATTTGCATGGCTTTCAGGAAAAAAAGGGTTTTCTTTGAAATATCTAATTGTGATATTCCAGTATTGTTATCATACAGTAAAAAGTGTTTTAAAGCTTCATTTTAAAAAGAAATACTCTGCAGCTGTTGCTTATAGCAACCCCTTGAGATTAGATTGGAAAGAATTATTGTATCCCACAAAATAATCTGGTTTTTTCACTTATTCCATAATGTCAGTATGCCAAAATGGTAGCTGACAGTAAACACTTGAAGAGATGAGACCATGGTAGTGTTAGAGAATACTGAGGGGCTGCTGAACACAAGGCAGAGGGGTATAGTGAGCCCTGTATTTCCACCACCACTGTGCCGTTCCCACACACATGGCTTTATTACCTTAGTCACCATTTTAAGCACAGGCTTTGGCAGGAGCTCTGCAGTTCTCAGGGAGACAGAGAAAGAGAAATGTGCTGGCTCCCTCTTGTTTTCTGAAGGATGTACAGGCCAAATTATTATTTATTCAATCATTTTTATCATACTACTATCACCAGATTCTTGTGCGCACCGCAAGAAAATTGGCATTATACTTCTATTTTACCTGCACCAGATGTTCAGTCTTTTCAGAACTTCTCCTTATTTGTTAATCTTTTACTGAAATTTTCAGAACATTTGAAAAATCCACAATGCTTTCAAATTCCCTTACTCTGAAGAAGTTTCTTTGCCCTCTCTCTCCTGTTTATGGGCTGTATTTGCGGAATCCAGTGCTGAGTACTATCAGCCTGTCGTGTTATGCTTCAGCCAACTTCATGGTCCACAAACAGCTTTGGGGCTTACATCTTTCCTTCCCTTTGTCTTTATTTTATTTCATGTGAATAATGTTTTCCTGTAAGACTGACATTAAACTTGTTCAGCCCTCCTTTTTAGAGGTGTTTAAAATCTAACAACATATTTTATTTTTCCTATTTTTCATATTTTATTTTTTATTTTATACATTTCTACCTCTTCTTTATTTATTCTTATATGGGCAGGAGGTTACTTTTAATAAGAATATAATCTACATTTCCTTTTTGGAAGTCTGTAGTCCCATTATTTTTTTCTTGCCATTTTTTCAAGTGTTTCTTCAACACATACTCGTGGTTTTGTAATATGTTGCTATGTTCTCTATCCATTTCTTCCATCCTTTCTCTCAATGGAAAGCCTGACCTCAATCAGCTCCTCAGTAACCTAGGAGGCACTGATTTCTTTCTCTTTGCCCAACACAAAATTTCTTTGAAAAAAATGTTTTCTGATCTGTTTCTGCACAAAAATACTTTGTTACATTGTCAGTCCACGTGGGGCAATGGTACATAAAGACAAGTGGTATTGATAATGTTGCTATTCTAGGTCCTTCTGAGGTATATAATTAAACTACATGTTTAAAGTGTTGACCATTTTATGGCTTTTTTCCCCAGGAGGGTTGATAAATTAACTTGTATCTAAATAATGTGTAAAAAACCAACCAAACAAACAAAAAACCCCACCCAAAACATTGGCAGTTTCAATTGAGTAAAATTTTACATGTTGAATCTGTGAGTTAGCTGTCTGGGGAAAAGTACAAGAAAAGGCTTTCTGTTTAGAGTCTAGCACTGATGTCGTGACTTTACATTGCCTTGGTAGCTCTGCTGTCTTGGAATGCTGTTTTAAGACATTAGGAACTGTCTGTTCTGCTGATGGCTACTGGTTCTGTAGCAGAGCTAGCAAGGAGAGTATGTGCTTGCACTGCACTGCAGCCTCCCTGTCTCCAAGTTTGGTGTGATGGCCTAGGACACTGAGAAAATAGTTAGCAGTGGAAGCTGAGGCGGTTGAGGAACGAGCAGGCGTTCTGTGATGGTGAGCAGGAGAAGACAGAGCCTGTAGCCAAAATGCTTTTCCATTGCAGTGTGGTTGAATTTACTGGTGACTGTCAGGGTGTTGCTGAGAGGATTTTGTCATACTTTCTGTCTGACTTCTCAATTGTCACAGAAGTCAGTTGGCTAAAACCAGCAATTCCCGTTGTGTGAAGTCAGTTTAGCAGGCAATGCATTGTCTGCCAAGTGCCTCTTGGGAAGATGCCTTCAGAAACAGGACTGCTTATCTCCAAGTAGCTGCCAATATAAATGGAAGGAGAATAAAGCCTGTGGTGTCCTCTATTTTTCACTTCTGCGTGATAAAGCTTAGAGCGAAATTAAGTATTCAGCATTTCAGTAAATGTAATTCTTAATCTTTATTGACTTAGTACAATTGTATCTGTATCAGTTGCACCCTTTCTGCAAAATTAATCTCCACTTTATTATCTAAATAAACTCAGACACAACTAAATAAGAATATCTAAAGCTTTCTTTTCAGGGTTTAGCCGATCAGTGTGATATTGTTTGAGAAACAATGAATTCTGCAGGAAGCACAGCATTAAAAGTGTGCACAGATGCATCTTTGCCTCTAGGTCAAATGAAAAGGTTTCATACCATGAGTGACCTGCAGAAAACATTTTGGGAACTTAAATAAATTTTCCACAGACCTGTTATTTTAATGTCTGTATTCTAATGTTGTGAGGCAAAATACAGTGCCCAAAAATGTTACATATGAGCAATCTTCAAACTTTTGTTATTTAGTATGCCTTATTTTAGCCTTTTTTTATTGACTTAAGCAAACCATGATAAATTATTCATTCACTCAAACATCATAATTTGAGTTGTGTAAACCTCTCCCCTTTTACAGAATTTCTTAGGGGATGCCCTTTTATTGGCATGTTCAATCTATTGAGCTTAACCAACTTAAGTGGCCTAATGCACCTAGTGCTTTCCTCCTTTGTCATGCAGTTCATATATGAAAGGCATTAAAGGTCATTCTTAAGGTTCAAAACGATTACTGTAATTGGTTTTAGAAAGTATAGCCTTTCTAATGGCAATAGCATTTATCAGCCTCTATGCAGGCATTCCTTCCACATTTCAGTTTTTCATCACTGTTAATCTCCTTTCACTTGGTTGCATTTTAAAATTCACCTTCTGAAAATTCCTTGAATGATCGGCAGAAATAATTCTGGTTCTCTTCGATTAAAGACTTTTTTGGCACATGTTCAAACACACTATGAGAAACCTTACAAACAGCAACCCGGCAGCAATTCTATTAATTGTACTGGCACCTTCTCTCAGAATGGTGTAAGTGACAGGCTCTTATTTCAAAAGAGGCCAAAAAGCCATTAAGGAGCTGGACTACCTTGTGAAAATGCTATTCTTACATTCTTCTGATTTTCTCTTCTCTTCCATGGCTTGAACTACCTGTCAAAGTGGTTCTAAAACCTCTTTCCTTACTGTAATATTATGAAAAAAGGAGAGTGCATACAATTGCAATAAGTGCTTCTAAGGGTGGGAGGGGAAGAATTACCTGCTTTGATGACCATAGATTTGTATAAATGATTATTTAAGCAAAAAAAGCATGGAATTAAATTGATTTTCCTTCACTTTTGTTTATGTAAATATAAAAAACATTTTAGTAGTCAAGGAAAGGTTTAATTAAATTTACTTCTTTTTTCAGAAGGATAACAGTCACTGCAATGATGTTTTGGGGAGGAGGAGAAAGACTGGAGGGTAGGATGACTCGAGTGTTTCTGCTGTTAACTAAGGAACACTTGTATAAGTAATTCTACTCTTTGTAAGGGGCAGAAAATACTCTAAGCCACATAATATGTGAAATGAGAAAAAAGACATAGGAGGCAGGGATTTTAATAGTTCACCTTCACAGTCCAGTGCAGTGAAAAGCCTCTGACTTCTTATTACTATAGCCTTCAAGATAGTTTTTGTTTCTTGTGAATGGAGCTTTATAACATTTGAATGCCAAAGCTAGAAGCTCTATGCTTGTTTCATGATAACATATTTACATTTCCCATGAGATTCCTGATTTGTCCCCTCAGTCTTGTCTCATCTTACCCTCCTGTTTTCATCTTCCTCCATCTCATTCTTCCTCATACTTTGTTTTCATAAGTCTGTTAGTTAATGATTGTGTGCTATGCCAAGCACTCAACCACATCTTTGTGAGTCGTGTGATATTAAGCAGGATTAAAAGCCCCTGCTATTGCTTCTCACAGTAACACTCAAGATTATATTAAAGGAAAAGGGGGTAAAAAAAGAAAGTGAAAGGAAAGAAAGGAGGAAAAGGTGAAAAGAAGGGAAAGGAAATGAAATCTGACAGAAATTATTTTGACAGATGGATTTAACCAAGATAAAGTGACCTGATCACACTGCAAACACTGAGAAAGTGCTCTGTGAACATGAGGAATTTTATTTGAGAACTGGGAGCTCTATGTCTGTATCTTTTCCAAGTGAAGCTTGGCATATGTACAGCTTCACAATTTCTGTTGTCTTTTAAAATTCATCTTTACCTAAAAGTCCAAAGTACAGCCTTAACTAAAGACCTATTGAACAGACAGACTCTTACATTGAGATGCAAAGATGCTTCTAAGGATGACCTTTCATAGAGAAGTTTTCCATATTCCATATGCAGCACCTAATTTAAAAAATGTCCCTGGCCTTGTTTAGTCCATTAAATACTGCAAATATGGCCATTAACATTGAAAATCTTTGCAATATAACACAAACTGGTTTGTGTGGTTTATCAAAAGTTTAGAAATTTGCTACATCTTCATATCTTTCATGTGGTATATACATATAAACACACAGTAATGATGTAAATAATGTAAAATGTATTATTCATGATGCAATGTATTGAATAAATGTGAAACAAATTAAAATCAGGTAAATTGTTGAGGTATTAACTTCTTCACCTTAATGTATTTAATTTGCCAATGTAGATTTCACTGAATTACGTTTAACTTACCTTTGGCATTCCTACCTTAGTATTGCTCAGGCAAAATTTAAAATGTATTCCATTTGACTGCCTCAAAAGTAGATGGTTTTGCTAATTTGATAGCTAATCCTGCCTATTTAACACACACAAGAAAAATTATTTGTCATGCTCTTACTCAAATATCTTCCTAATCTGAAAATTACTGGTAAATCATGTGGCTTAAAAAAAAACCCCAAAACAACTCACAGCTTTTTTATTAAGGTTGTCGTGGGTTTTTTTACATATGATATCTTTTTTTTTTACATATGATATCTATCTGTTATTATCATGTGTTCTATGCTGCCATTTTTCACATCTTTGACTTTCTTCATCCGCTTGTGTACTGTCATAAAAACTAATTAAATTTGGACAACAGGATAATTTCAAGAGTCAAGAGGACATAGAGACACAGAACACAACTGGACAAGAAACATATGAAACCAGTGCTGGTTTCCAGACACTGGAAGTAGGTACTGGCCAGAATGAACAGCCATGGGGATTTTGTGCAACTTTCTTGTGGGTGTAGAAGAAGAGTAGAAGAGGCATCTTGAGGGACCTCTCTGATGCTTCTGAGGGAAAGAAAATAACTCAAGCATGGAATAAATGAATATTTTATACAACATGGAGGGAAGCTAGAGAAGACCCATCTTGTTCTTCCAGACAAACCCTCATAGATCTCTGACAGCTGTGCCGTACTCCAAAGGTGTTGTTACTCTTCGATTTTATTTTCACATATGGCTCTTCACTGCTGATTACTTTTCCCCAGCAATTATGTGAGTGAAATCATTCAAAAAGAAACTATGGATACTGATTTTTCACCATTTTGTGTTTTATCATCAATCAAATACTTTGTTCATCAGTACATTCCTAAGTGCATGGTCAAGTAGCCAACCAGTTAAAAAACGCTTTGATTTTTGTGGCAAATTCATGGTGTAAGTCAACGTATTGTTTAATAGGTAACGAGGACTCTGTCACAGTGTTGATCTCATGCAATGGGGGGATTCTCAAGGTGGTGTTTCTGCTCATTTAGAACAGGTAGACAAGCCAAGAGTGTAGCGGGATTATATCTTTTTTTGTGAATTTATTGCAGTTACTCTGAGCAGCTCAACTAGGTTTTTAGTATAAGAACTCTCATCAAAAACAGGCTAATTAGAGAGACTTTAGCATGACTCTAGGTGACTCAGGCTAATTGCACTGGAGCCACACTCTGACAGAAGCCAAAGTACTGAGCAAATAATTCTTTTACAAGTGGTGTATTTTGCCTATAACCTGAAACTGTAACAATGAAGGAATGTAAAGCCTATCATCATTAATGGTGCTCTAGGGTTCAGAGAATGAGACAGCCCTTTCTGTAATGAAAAATTAAACAAATGCAGGTTTGAGACTTACTTTTGAGTAAATGCGATGAATTGTTTAATAGCTTTAAAATGACAATTCTTGTTACCTTCTTGATGTAATGCAGACTAAGGAGTCATCTGTCATTTAAAATCAATCCCATGAGGAATTATTTGATAGAACAATTAGACTGGATTTTAACAGTTTGGCAAGCTTTAGGGCAACACTGACAGTGATTCTTTATATGCAAATATTTAGGAAACTGTCAACCAGATTTATTAATTAGAGCCTGAAAGTAAGAAGTGCAAATAATGTAGTAATTCAAAATACATCTTTTGTTTTGTTAGACATGGATGATATCACAGATTTCAACAGAATTCTTTTGCTGCTTAAGTTAAAAGCAGCATTTAATGGATTTAAGCACTCTGGAGGTTCAGTTGTTGAGAGAGAAAAAAAGGTAGTACTTTGTCTAATAGCCTCAAGGATTCCTGTAGCAAAGGGAGACCATTAATGTTTCCTTATCTTAAAAACAAACAAAAAAACTGCCCAAAACCTGGCAGATGATGCATGTGACAAGAGATGTGTTGGCTGTGTATTGCAGTTCTTCAGAATCAGGAGCTGCACTCAGACTCATCACTGAAATCTATGTTCTGGGGTTTTGACAGCTGTTTTTGCCATTTACTTTAAAAGCAGATGGGGAAAATGCAAAGAAGAGCTGTCAATTTTATTACCATGTATAATCAGCATATGTGCAATATATCAGACTCATTGCCCAGCTTACACTTTCTCTTTAGTAAAATTCTTTTGGGATTTCTTGATGATCTACTTGCAAGACTTTTTGTAAATTAGTAGATACTGGAATTAAAAGTATCGATTAATTAACTGCTAAAACCACTATTGCCCAAATTTACTTCATCAAGATGTTATGTTATGATTCTTTAATTATAAAACAGGCAGCTAATTGGCTCCTTCATATTCAAATTCATGTTTTCTTAAGCAAGATATTTTATTATATTATTACTAGATACTTGTTATATATCTCTGATCCTTTTACATGCATTTAGGTGCAGCACCTCTCTGTGCAGTTTTTTTTTTACCATTCTCTACTGGGCAGGCTTAGTATTTTCTATCCCATTTGCATGATTTGAAGTAAAAATGATTCTGTAGAGAAAAGGGTGTTCTTAATTCCCAGTCTGCCCTCTTTCCCGGTGCAGCAGTCTTTCACAGAAATGACTTTCTATAGTGGGAAAATAAGCTAGTCTAAAAGTGTCAGTATAAATAAGCATGTTGTCTGTCTCTCTAAGTGCGGAAGTAGTAATCAGTAATGGTGTGCTGCAGGCTTATGGTAGAGAACAGCATCCTCCTGGAAAGTGTCAAGTGATTTACATGTCACAGGGCTCTCTGGGGACCGTGTGGGAAGAATCTGTCTACTGGCTGGGGACCTACTTTGATTTGATTTGATTAGGTTGGAAGTCACAACTGCAGAAGCACCTTTGTCTTGGAATAGTAAGTGGTTGTACATTACAGTGTCTGAAGTGATAAGTGGAGGGGAAAGATTTCGAAAGAGAAATGTTCACAGTACATTTCCTAGATAGGAGAGATTAGGGAATAGTCTTCAAAAAAGGTTTCAACCAGTATGGCAGCATTAAGAGATGGTAAAACACTTATGTATCAATGCAGGACTTCTTTGAAGTGAAACACTAAAAGGACCTGGAGACTTAATACTAAGAGCATTAATTAGCGTTTGTGTGGCGATGGGCAGAGTACTTTTTGTACATGAGGCATTGCACGCTTTGATGAAATATGTACTTAACTGTCTTCCTCCATTATCTTATCTTATTAAATATGCTACTAAAATTCACTGTGACTTTTGAAAAAGAAACCACCAAGGCACTGTTTATGATACATAGATGTTCATTTATAAGGAAGAATGACTTCAGGGATGACTTTGAAAGGAGATGTTGTGCACAAGATTTAATACAAATTTCATGGAAAAATACTGACATGAGCTTTTTTTTTTTCGGTGATATAATGGTACTTCTTGCCATGTCATTTGCAAGCACTTAATAGCTGACTTTTTCAGCAATAGATAACTGTAACCCATCCTATTCCAGAATTAAAAATGTTTAATTTAATATGAGGCATTAATATAAAGGAGTTTTTAATTACTATGGGTTTTATCTGTAGAATGCAAATTTCCTTTAGATATTAGTCTGTCTGTACTTTGTGACCCTGGAATATATCTAATTAGATTTTCTCTGGAATAGTGGAAGCAAATTCGCACTCTGTGAAATTCAGCTGATTCTGTGAAGATAAAGCAGAAGATTAGAGGATAACAAAGCTTGAAAATGGGAATTTGATTTACTTTCTTTACAGACAAAGTGGAGTATAAAAGATTTTTCTTCTGTATTTATAAAATCTTATTTTTCCTTTCTTATGCTAATCTCATTTTCTAAAATATGATGTGTTTCAGTGCATACACTTTGTCATGAGTTAAAAAAAGATATTTAGATGATCCTACTATAACAAATCCTTTATCCAGAAGAGCATGTAAATTTATCCCAGCATTGCACAGTCTGTCTATTAGACTATAAATTTCTCACTAAAAGGAAATGTTAGGTAAAGTTGACATGGAGTTCATTTTCATGTCCACCAATGAATCGGCAGTTTGCTCTACTAGAACTGCTAGAAAATTAGCTTGCAGAAATACACTGTAGCAGAACTCCCTCAGGTTTTGGACTCATAATTTGTAGACAGATTGGACAGTAGTAAATTAAATCTGCTATTCCATCTTCTCATAAAAAAATGGCCTACATGTATCCTGTAAGGTACTTCAGTTTATAGAAAAAATATGTATTTTCAATTAAGAAAGTAAACTGTAAAATGCTTTGTGTCTTAATTTAATGCTAGACCTTGAGTTACATGTCTTATTTTATTGAGTTAATATTATTAGATATTTAAAGATATGTGAACGTAGACTGGGGCCCCTTTGGCACCAGATCGCAAATCTCTACATCATGGACTGATAAGCAGAGTTATAAATGACACTTGTGATAGCCTCATGTCTCTCCCGTATACCCAGAGGCATTTCCCCCCCAGTCTCTCTCTCCAGCAGTCCCAGTCCTCCTCTGTAATATGGCCTAATCCTTCCCTATCTTTTTTACCACCCCCTTTCCAGTCCTCTGCTTATGCCCTGTGTGTTTTCCTGTGCAAGTCTTTGGCTGGTTTTCGAAGCTCCACATCTGATAAATGTCTGCTCAGGCTGTCCCTGGTGGTTAGGCAGTTGGTTACTGCCAAACAGAGTGTGTAACAGGAATGGATGGATTGTAGCCATGCCCTTCAGGGTTGGGTTAATTTGGTTCAGCTCCTTCCAGTTGCTAAAATGAAAATGCCTTATTATCTGAAGGTTTTACCTTAGTCACCTGAATAGAAAACTGTCTAGGTGACAAGCATGCATAATCTTTATATTCTGCGAAAACTAAGCTAAAATTGTAGTGTAAGAACAAAAAATACTTGGGTTTGGCCTAACTTGCTAACTTCAGCAAGTTTTTAAATACTCAGATGTTTGCCTTCTGCATCTACCCACGTGAACTGGAGAGCAGTGACCTTGTTGCTTTTTAGCCTGGTTGGCACTCCTGGTGTGATGCAAAATGTATTTCACAGGTCCAGAAGCCTCACCAAGGCAAAGAAAGAGTGTGCAAGAGTATCATGTTTATGGAAAAAGTTATCAGCCTTGTGCTGTGGGATTCCCTTCGGTGTTTAAATATATGTGAAATCTATAGCAAGGTGGCAACATTTTCCTAGTTAAGAACTTTTTTAAAATAAGGACCCTGTCTAAAATAGCTCTGATGAAGTGAGATTTTCTGTGTGTAAGGAAGATTTTTCTGGAACTTTGGGGTTTTTTCTTGGCTTCTTTATAAGCCATTCAACAGCAAATTCTGCTAAATTAAAGCATGATCAGACTAAAGAGATTTTGAATATTAAATATATAAATATCTCTGAACAAGAAGGCAGCAAAAAGACTTTCTTCAGTTCAGCTATATCATGATCACTTGAGAAACTTTTTTGTTAACATTTTGGTAACATTTGGTAACATTTTTTGTCAGAGTTTCTTGGAAAAGCTTCCTCGAAGTATATGATCTTATTAATTACACTGCACACACAGACTTGTATGTTTCTATCAGAGCAAAAGCAAAATAGAAGACAGTTACTAGGACAAGGGTAAAAGAACATAGGCCAAAATGCCTGCATCTACATTTAAAAAGGCTCTTTCACCTTAGATTCTGAGCTAATGTCCTTATAATTTAAAATAGTGAAGAAAATGTAGAGATTTTTGATTCATTTTATTAAATAGATTTTTGGCATTGTCTTCATGTACATAAACCATAGTAAGAGTTGATACCACTACATGAAAGAGGGAAATAGAAAGCATATTAGATGAGCATGATATGTGGTTTGAATAATCCTGCCTTTTATGTTGTACTTTTTAGTATAATAGTTTCTTACCTTATGTCTACATGACAGAAATTGCTGCACTGACAAAACCATGATATGCTGTGGTGTGTGTAGAAGTAGCTTCTATTTTAAATGTGTTTATTGCTGAGTCTGTTTTGACTTGTTGGCACGTGAACCATAGGTCCGTATCAGCATAGATTTCCCATATGCCAAGATCTGCACATTCAAAACCTTCTTGAAAAACTGTTTCCATCAGCAAATTCACACTTGCAGTATGGGAAGTTTCAGTCAGTCACTATACATACACAACAAGCGTGACCAGTAACATTAACCACAATTTTAGATTAAAATACCTGTTTAAAGAAATTGGAAGTGTGGCTGTGCAATCCTAGTATTACATCTTAAAGAAAATGTTTTGCATACTGTATCTAAAGAAATTATGTGTACATATTTAAAACCACAGCGTTTGCCTTACTGCAGATAGCAATATATGTTACTTGCTCTGTAGGAAGATTCCTCTCCCCTTTCCTATGGTTTACGTATTTCAATTATGTCATGAAGTCTTTAGACATTTGTAAATAAAACTAGCTATGCAAATTGCTGTGTGAATAATGCATTGGGAGTCAATTAGCCCAACTCACGTTTGAAATTTTTAATGACAATCCTGTCTTAAATTGTAGAAGTCTATCCTTTCTTGTTTCTTGTGACTTTAGATTCCTGTTTGGCTTGGGTTTTGCATTTTTACATTGTTGCTGTTCTTTTGCAGACGGTTAGAACAAAATTCAATCAAGGTCATACCTCCTGGAGCTTTCTCCCCCTATAAAAAGCTTCGAAGAATGTATGTACCAAATGATTTAAATTTAAGTTTTTATTTTCACGTCTCTCTATACACACATATACATGTATAGATACAAAACAAGTCAAGGTGGTACAAGGGAACTGCAGTCAATGTGTGAGCGCGTAAGAAAGTTTGACTGCTAGAAGATTGGCTGATATGGCAGCCTGATTATTAAGACCATATTTGCCATATTAATAATAATTGGGGTTTTACCAAATATTGAAATTTTTAATATGGTTCTGCATAGAAGCAGTAAATTACTGTAGTGAAAATTCTATTAAAAGTAAATAATGAGGATAATTACAGATTGTTTTTGAGGCTGTATAGTCCTGTGGCCATAGCAAGTAGAGAATTCTTTATAAGTTGTATTTAAACAATTAGGAAAAGCATTTTTTCAAGCATTTGAAAAGTCTGTTTTTAACCATGCATTTTGTTTCAGTGTACTGGCAATTTCAGTGGTTTTATATTAAAAATCTTTGGCAGTGTCTCATGTAAATATTTTAATTTCTCTCTTCCATCCATGCTTAATTCTAATTACATGTTATCTTAATCTTTGCTATTTTAAAAATAGCTTGAATTAATTGAATCCAATTTCATTTATTTCAGTGACCTGAGCAATAACCAGATCTCTGAAGCAGCTCCAGATGCTTTCCAGGGCTTACGCTCACTCAATTCACTGTAGGTATCTCTTTGACCTGTAAAACAGAAGCAAATTTCCAGTATTCTTATAGTGAAATTATTCTGGCTTTTTAGGTCCTTGTAAAATTTTCTAATTAATTCAATCAATTCTGAAAGTTTAAAAATCATTTCAGAATGTGAGTGGTAATGGAATATTCTGTCACAGCTGGACACTAATAATGTATAGGGTTTTTATATATATATTCATGGCATAGAGTTGAACAAAACCAAACACATCTTTTATTCCTCAGTTAGTTGTTCTTGCAAACAGCAAATGCAGTTACCAAGGTCCCTTGGTAAGGCTGTAAGCAGTGAGGTGCTGATTCTGCAGAGAGCTCTTTGGGCTCTACGCGTTTTGGGAAAATGTGTGAGCCTGCTGCTTCACAGGACCACAAGGATATTGCAAGTGTCAAGTGGTTACTATTAAATTCCTTTCAGAACAATGGGAATTTCTTTATTTTTAAAGTCAAAATTCCAGAGCATATGCCTTTCATAATGGTGGCTTTGTTTGCTTTATTTCCTGGTGCAGAGTCCTCTATGGCAATAAAATTACAGAACTTCCAAAAGGCCTATTTGAAGGACTCTTTTCTCTGCAATTGCTGTGAGTATTTTTTTTTTTATATTTATTCTGTTTTGGGACCATTCAAAAGGATAAACATGATGAGAGATTCATGCCTGAAGAAGAACTGGCAGAAAATCCTGTATGTAAGATCAAAGTATAGTAAAACCAAATTATTTTAAAGCCAAAGAAGATTGTTGTAGACCAGCTTGCCATTCATCCACAAATGCGATCATATCAGTTAATGTCTCATCCTAAAATGCTTAAAATGAAATCATTCTCTTGTGTGAAATTTCTCAGGATGAAACACTTAAGATAATGATACTGTCTTGCCTTCTAAAGAACAAATAGCATGTATAAAGATGTGTGGGAATCATAGAAGGGATATTTGTGTGTTTTATAAAGAGAGATAGTAGAAATGCTATGTAATTGTACCCATGAAGAACAGCATTGCACCACAGTTCCACTGATGTCTTAATGTTGGCTGACACTCTGTACAATTATTGAACTCCAGCTGCTATTTCGTTTAGCACTTTGGAAATTTCCATGTGTAGTCTTAAAAAACAAAAATCCTAATTAATCTTAAAAAAATATCCATGTGTAACCATTTCTCTTTAGATTTAATACTGAAATAAAAAATGTCATGGTGAATGTGTTTATCAAATATTGTCAATATTTAGTAGAAGAGGCTGTGCAGTAGTTGTACTGTATAAAATGTAAAATCTGTGAAATAGACCATAAAATAATAGTAGTGTCTTTGAAAGAACTTGTCCCAGAAGAACTGACTTAGTGAGTTAGACAATACTTAAAGAATTTAAAACTTCTTCCCCCTTCTTTAGTATTATTTAATGTCCAGACTTCACAGTGCAGTGGTTGGCAAAATGTCTCTTACTAACAACTAATTGAAGATGGCAAAACAGTAAATAGATACAAAGAAAATGCAAGTTCTAGCACCACCTAGAGGTTTTCATTTTGATTTATTTTAGTCACTAAGTAGTATAGTCGTGAACAGGGGCAGAAATGCCTTTCTGTTTTTCTTTAAAGATGTTTTAGTTATAAAATATATTCCGATTCGGTTAAAAAAAAGGGAAGAGACCTTTCCAAAATGCTATTCTCCATTAAAAAAATGTCCATAGCTTAATATACATTGTATAGACAGTCCATTTCAGTCTAAGTAAATTTCTCTTTGTGTGGCAAAACTTTTTATCTGAGCATCTGGGGTTCAGATCCACCATTTCATTCCATTTCTGGCTCAAAATGGGACAAAAAATGAAAAATAGTTATAAAATTGCATCTAGTTGAATTACTTTCTTCTTTTTTTCTCTCTTCAAAAGGAGTTGGTTTAGATTGGCTTGTTTGTTTTATCACTAAAAGTCTGGGAGGTACAAGGAAGAAAAGGTTCCCTTTGAAGATGGAGAGGAAAAAGGATCCAAGACAGATTTGGATATATTCCATACCACCAGTTTTTACTACAACTCTGTTAATGCGGCAGCATGCTGATTAGTAACATATAATTAAAAGTGCCACTGCACATCTCTTCCAGCTAATGAACACAGTGTTCAGTTCCTTTTTTGTTTGTTTATTTATTTGGCAAAAGGAACTAGTTTTCCGTGCATATACTTGATTTTTTTAGTCTTCTTTCTTTGCACAAATACCACACACGCACATTCTACCAGAACATACAAGAAATTTGATTTAAGCTGAATAAATGTGCACATTTCAACTCCAAGATGCAAACATGTAGGAATACATATCACCTAAATAAGATATTTCAATTCACTGAAATACCTTATGTCGCTGTTAATAATTATTTATTACTAGATGTCTTGTTCTGGTTACAAAGGTGCATGAAGAAGTATCTGTGAAAAATGCTGAAGCTGTGACATGGAGCAAATTCTTTTAATTTTATAATTTTCTTCCATTAAACAGATTATTGAATGCCAACAAGATCAATTGCTTGCGAGTTGATGCATTTCAAGATCTGCACAACTTGAATCTGCTTTCTTTGTATGACAACAAGCTTCAGACCATTGCAAAAGGCACCTTCTCACCCCTACGTGCAATTCAGACCTTGTATGTATGCTCTTGTTTGTGGTCGTCTTTAGTATGACTTCATATTCTAAAATGCAGTGAAAACACTGGGTACTGCTATGACCAAAGGGAAATAACGTGTGAAATTATTGGGTTTTTTCTTCATGAAAGGCACTTGGCTCAGAACCCATTTATCTGTGACTGCCATCTGAAGTGGCTGGCGGATTATCTTCATACAAACCCCATTGAGACCAGCGGTGCCCGTTGCACCAGCCCCCGCCGTCTGGCAAACAAAAGGATCGGCCAGATCAAAAGCAAGAAATTCCGCTGCTCAGGTAATTTTCTTAGTTCAGCTGCCATTTTTCTTTTGTTGGAAAAAAAAATAAAAAAATAAGGTGGTTATATAAATTCTAATGAAGCCAGCTGGCTCTCTACAGAATTATTAAACATTGCAGAATCTTTTTTAGTTCTTTGACTGAAGGGAGGGAAATCATGGAAGTCATAGACTATTGGATCACGGAACATTACTGTAGTTAACACATTTGGCACTATTTCTGAGTAGCATTAAATCTGACAAAATAAATGCAATATAGAAAACTTCAGAATGAAATGCTAAAGTTATTTACTACAAGTATCACTAACATAAATCATTTTGTAAAATTTCCACATGGCTCTGGAATATGTGAAAGATCTAAAAATTTCTAAGCTAAATATGGAAACATGACGTATTCATTTTATACAGGGAGCTTGCCTCATACTGAAATTTACTGTTTTCTTTTTCTAATCTTATTCCATTTCCTACTTACATTTCTTTAAATCCTAACTTTTGTCATATGGTATCCAGCTGTTCCAGGTGCATTTCGCATTATACAATTTATTCAGTCTCAAGTGCAAATACCAGATGAAAACTGTTTGTTATCCATGTTCCGGATACATTTATGACTATTCACACTTTGTTGTTTATCAGCTCTCATTGTGAATACACGTTTTTTCACTTAATTATCTGTAGTTAACTGCAGTCCATACTTAATCTAATAAACCTCATTCTTTGCTTGCTGACATTCAGGTGCATCTTCTATTTTTTTTTTCTCTTTATTTAGCTAAAGAACAGTATTTCATTCCAGGTAGGTTTTGCTCTGCAGTAAGATTGACTAACTGCAGATATTCTCCCCCATTTCCCCCAAAAGCAAAGTTTGTTATAACTTCTAGGAGACTGATGCATGTGTATTAACATTAGTCAATACCTGTAGCTACACCTACTTCTCCTTTGTAGAATACTAGTAGTTCTGTTTTCCAAGTATAAGAGCTTAGCATGCAGCTCCATTTACCTTTTTTTATCTCACAAATTTGCACACAACCTACCAAAATTATACCTATACTTTAATGATTTAGAAGGTTGCACCTGCTAGTTCATATTTTAATTGACACCTTTACTTACCTTACACCCTGCCTTTCTGCTGCTACTGTTTTTAAAATGTAGCTCCTGAGCTGCTTTTAAACACAGGAAACCACGCTGCCATCAAAGAGCTAGCACAACTTTTATAAAACCAAACACTTTACAAATGAACGTTTTCTTGCCTTGCTTTCATGCTCTACACTGGCTTCAGCTACTGCTTGCTCACCCTCTTTGTGTTTAGGAAATCACAGTGGAATGCTTGGAAAAGAAAGTTGGTAATTAGAGGCATTCTGTGGTCACATGCTTACAGTGAATCAGGAATGCTTTCCATTAAAGAAAATACAACTTTAGACTTGGGGGAAAACAGCAATTTACACACTACTTTAAGCTACAATAAGTCTATGATCTTTTCACAAAAGATTTACTGATGTTGGCCCTAGCTCTTTGAAATATGTATCTATCTATTTTACCTTGCTTGTCAGTGTGTGCACTGATTTTTTAGTAGAAAAAAAAATCACTCTTGTTATGTTCATAACAGATTATAAATGATTGACAAAATAAATAGGTGCACCTATTGGTGAATTACAGTATGTGATTTGCAATCAGGGTTTTCTACCATAGTTTAATACCTAGAAAAACGTCTGCAATAATTGATTATAACACCAGTGCACTTGTTCTTTCAAGTACTACAGGTATATTGCCATTCTGCAGTAATCTTAGTTGTCTCTTTAGCTGGTATGTTAAACAGCTCTTCTCCAAATGCTGTGTGATGTATCACTTAAATTTGCAGCAATCATGTGCAGTTCTTCATGCTCTTATACTAATATGTTGGTTTGAATATGAAGAAAAGACAAAATGAAATTCAAAATAAGCCAGCAATTTGTCAGCACTGGCAGCCGTGAAAATGTTTTTTAAAGCAGCATAAAACAGAGGGGGATTCAATTTCTCAAACCTGTAGTACCACTCAATTCCTTCATGAGTAGAACAGCTGTATTCCTGCCACAGAGTGACTTCTACTCAACCTTGCCAACACAACTTTTGTCTCTGCATTAGAAGGGTTTTCTTGCCAGCAAATGTCTTCACATCCTGTTTATATTATGGCCACACATGCCGTTTAGGTTTATTTATGTACCTTTTAAAATATGCTATAACGGAAGGGGGAAAAAAAATGGAAAAGAAGAAAAAGAATTAAATTAGTCAAAAAGTGCTACAGACTTGGTTCTTGGAGTACAGCTTCTGTGCTTTCTCTTTCAGTCAGTTTATCAGGGAGATGCTGGCTAAAAGTATTTTAGTTGTTGAAGGCCCTGTCCCTGAGTATTTTAGTTGTTTACTTAAAACTGCTAACAGTGATGTACTCTGCAAATAGGAGGGAAAAAAACTTATGTTGTAGCCTCATTTATTGGGTATTTAAAAGTGCTAGATGCACTTCTTTACACTTAAATGAGTAGTATAAAATATTACCATTTCTTTGATAACTTAAATATTTTTAATATTTTTTTTAATATGTCGTTGGGAGATCTTGCTCTGCAGACACTATGAAATCTTAGTAGAATTTCATTGTAGTCACTAGGAAGACTAAAGATTATACAAGTATTAAATCATTTATTTGTGAAAATGTCATCTGCTAGCTCATACAACTACTCTCTAGTAATTTTATCATATGTATTACTAAGACAGTTATAAGTGCCAGATAGCATAATATGTGATGGCTGTTGGTGTGTTTATTTCACTCCCCTGAGGAATCTATTTCTCCTATGTTTGTTTGGTTTAATAAGGATTTAAGTGGCGTAGCATGTATACATGTTAAGGGACCAGCTTTTAAAGAATACATCCAAAATAGTGAAGAATATTCATGGGAGGCATCATCATCATTCTGTATGAAATCTGTAATAAACCCCGATCTTATCTTCATTTTTAAATGCCACTTAAAATGAATTATTTTTTCTCTCTGCTGGAGGCCATACCCCTTAGTATCATCATCTAATCAAACTAAAGTTGAATAGAGAACATGAGAGCTTAGTTCATGTTTTTGTCTTAATTGGGATTACTCTGTCTTTCTTTCCTTCTTGGCTATCTTTACTTTTGCAGGAGTTCACCATTTTGGCTGTAAGTAAAGTTCAGTGTCTGAGCTAAATCACAGTGTACCTCCCAGCCCTGATGCACCTTCTACTAGTCTCAGTCTTTTCACCTTTGTCCAAGAAGAACCCACAGGTCTTTTCAGCTTCTTTTTGTTTTCCTTGTCACCCACCCTCAGTTCCTTACTGGATGTCTTTTCCTGATATGTTTAGGATGTTTTCTTTGACTGACTCTGGGAAATGGTGGAGGAAACTTTCAATGTGGTTCCTTTTTTTTTTTTTCCTGTATTTTTATTTCATCTGTGACAGTGATACTGTTACTGTGGCACTGGCCATTCAGTAATAAGAATGCCATGTCATGCAAGCAAGTATTAAACTTCAGATGCTTCTGTAACTTATACCTACTCCTTCCTCTTTTCCCTTGCTCTTATCCTTGGCCTAATGGATGCAGTTTTGATATTGTAGCGAGATTTTCTGTTGTGCTTGATCTAACCATGTGGTTGTGAGGTATGAGTAAAACATGGTTCTGTCAAGCACCATGGAACGTCACGCAGCTTTCTACAGCATGGCAAGCTGCTGAGGCTTAAGTCAGGATCACACATTTTTTAAATTAAAGCTGAAAACAGGGCTTTCAATCTTATGTGTTGAGATGATGTGGAGTATCGGGACTATTAAAAAAAAACAAACAACAAAAATCACAGAGGTTAATGAAGTCCAGTCAACAATACAAATTTGTAACCAGAGAAAGAGAAAAGGTGGCATTCAGGATCTATTTATTCTTGATACAGAGAAAGAAAATAAATTCTAAAAGAATCAGTGGCATTTGTGTGATTAGCTACAAACAAGGCTAGATTGGCTGACAACATAATCAGCAGAAAGTACAGCTGTGAAAAGCTCAAGTTAATGTTATCCTGTTATGTGAAGTTGGTCTCAGTTTCTTTTTCCAGCATATCTTAAGTCCCTATATTTAACCCTCTCTTGAAGCCCTTGTGTCTGTTCAGTATCACAAAGTTTATCATGCATTTCCCAAGTTGGCCACCCGTTATCTGCATTGCAGACATCTTTTCAACCTTCTCACAAGAAGCAAATCTTATATTTTATTGACTTAATCTTCTTTTGTGTTGACTTGAATCTTCTACAGGCACTGAAGATTACAGGTCCAAATTAAGTGGAGACTGCTTTGCAGATTTGGCTTGCCCTGAGAAATGTCGCTGTGAAGGGACCACAGTGGACTGCTCCAATCAGAAACTCAACAAAATTCCTGATCACATCCCCCAGTACACAGCAGAGTTGTAAGTTGAACCCGTAATAAAGCATTTTTTACTTATGGGAAAACTAACTAAAATTTTCAAATATAAAACCACAACTTTACTTTTTTGAACAGCAACGTAACCTCTGTGGTGCACTTCAAAGGACCAAAAATTCATAAAAATTATTGATACATCATTTCAGTACCATGTAGCCTTAAAAATCGATGATAAATAAGGTGACTATTCTATATTTCTAGTTCATCAGGACCTGATCCACCCACTTGGGTTTTTTTGGAAGGTAATGGGGTTTATTTTGCTTTTAACTTTAACTACAAGTGAAAGTAGGACATTCAGTAACGAGAGGGTCTGTCTTAAAAAGTGCTACCTAGGTGTTTAAGAAGACAGAGCTGATTCTTCTTATGCAAAGCACACATTACATGTGTCAGGCAGGAGAGCAGCAGAAGATAAAGCAGACAAACAGGACAGCGTTGGATTAAGAAGATGAGATAATAGTATAATGAACAGACTGGGCAGAAAAGAAGTCACAGGTTATTACTTGCTTAATAAGTGCCACATGGGAATGATTTGTAGACATTACAACTGAAGTGGTCTTAAAGGAGAGAGCGAAAGATAAAAATTAAGACAGCTTTACAAGATTTTCCCATGTGCAAACACAGTATGATAGAGAATGCAAAGATGCTTGAAGTATCAGCAGAAAGATGAAAAGTAGCTGTCATTGCAGAGCAAAAGTGGAAGGAAATAGTTGTTTTACCTAGGAGATTCAGTTTAAAGAACAAGGCACAATGTTGAGGGACAAAAGAGAGGGACTTTGATTTGATGTAGTAAAGCAGAGACAGAGATGTGGAGACAGGAATACTGTGATCAGGTTGTAACCCACAGGGGTGAGATGAGCAACAGGATGACATACCTCTTAGAAGACAATCAGTATACAACTGGCATCAAAGCAACAGTGTGGCAGTGAAGGTATGAAATAATGAGACTATTGTTAAGTGTTTTGAATATCTGGACAGGAAAAGGATTTTTTGAAATATTTTTAGAACAGAGCTTTTTGTCTGTTCTGGGAGAAGGAATTGAACTTCAGGTTGTTTTCTGTGCTTGTTTTGGCTAGAGTAGAGTTAATTTTCTTCACAGTGGATAGTATGGGTTTATGTTTTTGATTTGTGCTGAACACAGGGTTGATAATATAAAGATGTTTTTGTTATTGCTGAGCGGGGCTTACACAGAGCCAAGGCCTTTTCTGCTTTCCATATTGCCACACTGGCAATGAGCCTGGGAGCGCATGGGAGGATGGGAGAAGTCACAGCCAGGACAGGTGACCCAAACTGACCAAAGGGATAGTCCAGACCATATGACATCATGCTCATTGTATAAAGAGGGGAGAAAAGGAAGAGGGAGGTGGGACATCTGGAGCAATGGAGTTTGTCTTCCCAAGTCACTGTTATGCGTGATGGACCCCTGCTCTCCTGCAGATGACTGAACACCATGGGCAGGTACCCATGGGAATCAGTGAATTGAATTTTTGTTTTGCTTTGCTTGTGTGCATGACTTTTTCCTTCCCTATTAAATTGTCTTTATCTCAGCCCACGAGTTTTCTCATTTTGACCTTTCTCTTTCTCTCCCCAATCCTACTGGTGGGGGAGTGAGTGAGTGGCTGTGTGCTGCTTAGTGTCTGGCTGGGGTTAAACCATGAAACGTTCATATTGCAAATCTGAGAATTACAATCAGAAAAAAAAATCATACAGTCTTGGGTAAAGGGAGATAGATTTCAGTGGAGAAATACACTTTATGTTATCCTATATTTTAAGATAAAATTACTTTAAGAATAAAAGCTGATGGAATATGTAACAGGTTAACATAGGAGAAGATCATAAAGTAGTGGTTGTATAAATGATAGTTATTGAACGAAGAGATTAGAAATGGAGCTGTTAAAGAGGCAAGTGTGCTTTGTCTTGATTTTTAGGAGTAATCATGTTTAATTCTCTCTGCTCTGAAGAAATAATAATCTTAATTTAGCATTTTAATTGTTTTTCGTATTCATTTGTTTACATGTGGAAGATAAACTGTGAAGTGTTTTCTTTCTACAATTACAATTTCTACCTATTAAATTCAGAAGGAACAATTAAATAATCAAGCCTCATCTGCTGTGCATCCTAAACACTCAAATTTAAGTCAACAAAAAAAATCTTTTGACTAAAGCATGATTCATATTTGTTTACAGCACTTTTTTTTTCAGTCTTGCTTGAACGTGTTAGTGGATAAAAAAATCTACTGTTTTTCTCAGACTGTTACAGAAGTTAACTATCTCCTTTCAGTTCTGTTAAAATCTTTTAAAATGGGAACTTTCAAGATGGAATCTGCTTCTCTTCGGTTTTCATTGTTGCTTCCTTTATATTTTTTGCCATTAAAGAGCCCTTTTCTATCCAGCACTTTATCCAAGTAAGATGGTGTTAAACTGTAACATTCAACCTTCTACTTGATAGGCGGCACAGATTGTTCTTCAGGATATAAGAAAAATTTGTACAGCATTACAAATATACTAGAGAAGATAGAGAAATTATTTCTGCATTTTTTTACTTCTGCCAAAAATCCACTTGCCCTAGCCAAATACGCTCTTTTGGTATTTGCCTCACTGATACAAAATTTACAGTTCTTTCCCTCATTTACTCTTGTTATTCCTGATTTTTGATGCACTGCCTTTGTAGTTTGTCTTGGGACTTCCCAGTCTAGTTCTAGGAGCACTCTGCGGTGTCCAGTTCACAGTATTTACAGGCATGTACATGAGACTAGCAGCTAGTTAGCCTTTCTTTGCTTTTACCCACCAAATGTGAGGTAAAGAGACTTGTTAGAGTCCAATTACATGGATGCTTTTCTAACAGTGATGAGGAAAGCTAGATTAATTTCTACATGGATTCTACAAGATCATTGGGTATATTGCAACAGTATTGCCAAAAAAAGCCCTATTTCTTCAAGGTGGTGACTTTTTTAAGAAATCTGAAAATGTCTTAATTTAATAAGATCGATACTTAATTGTAAAAAGAAAAAAAAATAAATAAATAAGCCAATTGCTCTTCTAACTTCCTAGTTTTGCACTTATTCACAGTCTTCAAGAAAACTGGTGAAAGATCCGTCTATCCTGCTAATTAAGTATTTGATACAAAGTATAAATCTGTATTTACACCCCAGAAATAAAATTTTTTTCAGGTAGCATTCTAATGTATAGGAAAATTCAGGAAGTGTTTGATAAATCAATTAAACCAGAGTCCCCAAGAAGACCAGCAAATGAAAATAATTTGAGTCTTATATGTTGAATCTTTGTAATGATTTTACAATAGCTGATAAGCAAACAAAGTAGTTTTGAAAAGTATGAATATCACTGCAGTATATTGCCTTCCAGAAAGGTTCACCTAGTATACAAAAGTATGCAAATATCTTAGCAATTGTGTTACTAAAACAGGAAAAACATCAAATAAGCAAAACAGAATATGTAGACATCATGGTCAAATGCTTCCTTATTTAATTTTTTTTTTGTTTTGAGAATGTTATTTCAGTACTTTTCTTTGAATAAACCAGGTAAAAGTATCATTTTCATGATTCGGTGATTGACAGGTAACAACTATAGTTACTATCTTTACTACTGAAGAGCACTGGGCTCAAAAAAATAAGGATATTAAGGTCCAGAATGGAGATGTCATCACATCTGTTAATTTTCCAGTCATCTCAAATAATTTTGATTTTGATTTTGATTTGTGTGAACTAATTTAAATAAAATAAATAAAATTTAAATAAAAATTAAAAATCAACATGTGATATTATGTAGGACTATTTAGCTCTGGAAATAAACGATTGAGGAATAGCCAGTAAAGAGTTCAAGATGTGACGGTGTTATAACACATACTAAAGTTGAAGGAGTGCTATTGGGAACCACTGAAAATTTCATTTCGTGGTGTAGGTATAGGAGTATAGTATGTATATTTTATAAAATAATTATGTTAATGTACATAACAATAGCAAAATATGAGCTGGAATACTGTGTCAAGGGCTTCACTTTTTAGGATGGATGTTAGTCACTTAGAAAAATATTCAGGGAGAATCATCTGAAAAACACTTCTGAGGAAAAACTGAAAAGTTTGAATGCGTTTGTGTGGAAGAAACTTGAGGGAGAGACAAAGTAAATTGCTTTAATATGTAAAAGATTGCTGGAAAGAGGAAAGGATCAAATTGCCTTTTTCAATGGGGTTAGAGATGTTTGCAGTAGAGCAAGTAAGTGTTATTAGAATCAGTAAATGTTTTCATTAACAAGTCATTCTGCTAGATGATACAGCACTTGAAAAGTATTTGAAAATGTCAGCATTTATAGAATGCTTGCTGCTTCTGTTTTTGAGGGGGGGGGGGGAAGGCTGTTTACAGTGAAGAAGTAACTTTGTTAATTGAAACCATGCAAGAATTATTTTGTATGGTCCCGCTAAAAATAAGATTAAGTCATTCAGCTGATTTTCAGAGGTGGTGACATCTTTTGAAATGCATGTTCCTTGATGTCGGTGTGCTATACATTTTGTGTATATCCAAACGACTCCTCTCTTCTCTCGGTTTGGTACCATGTTGAAACTATTGTACAGATTTACAACCTTGATTTCCCTTCTGGCTATCACTGAGAATGAACAGGAGAGAAGGATGAACAAGCAGCTTTCTTTTATATTCTAGGGGGTTTTTAATCTTGTCTTGCAATAAGGCAATTCTGAAAAGTATTCTGGGTTTAGAATTATGCTGAGTTTCATTTCACAGTGATCTTGTCAGTCACATCTCTTCCTTCCTATTTAAGATCTTAAAATAAAACCTGGACAGACTCCCTTCCTCAATAAGATGGCTCCATTAAAATATATAAAGGATCTAAGACTCATAATTTCCATTTTCTTTTCAAGAGAGGAAATAGAGAGTACTGGGTCAATGCAGATATTTTTTGAAATATAGATAGTCCCCTAACCTAGCAGCTGCTAAAGGTATACTGTGCTGGAACAGCCTTGATACCTGTCCAGAAAACATAAGTATCCAGCTAGTATTTTTTCCTCATTGTATACCTTCTTAGAGTGCTTCCTTAAGCTATACATGTGTGCCAGCCATAGTGATATGAAGATAGACCACCATGAGAGAAGTGGGTTTTAAATTCTTGGGAAGACGTATGCAAAGTGTTTCGTTCCCTGTTCAGAAGCTTTGTGCAATTATTTCATTCTTGTAAACAGTGTTCTGTGAGTACCTCCAGATGTCTGGCAGACCCCACCTGATATCCTTTAAAGAACAGAAAACTAATCTTCAGTGATTTGCAAGTACTTCTTAAAGATTTTTATTTATAAGTTGCCATGGGATCCTTCCTTAGTTATATTTTTGTTTGAAATATTAAAAACATCATCTTATATTTCCTTGCAGTTTTAGTTGTATAATATTTTGTGATCAGGCTATTAAAATGTCTTATGTATGCCTAAGTTTAATGAGAAAGTTCATTCACAGGAATGATCAGAGTTAGAAATGTCAGTATATAAGAAATTGTTCTTCAGCTACCAGTTGAGCACCAACTATTCAGTGAAATCAGTCTGAAAAGTTCACTTAACGTAGAACATTCTGTACCAATGCCTGAATAATTTTTTCTGAAATTGATGTAATTTCTTTTAGGCGACTAAATAACAATGAGTTTTCAGTCCTGGAAGCTACTGGAATCTTTAAGAAACTTCCGCAGCTGCGTAAAATGTAAGTTCAACTTCAGTGACGTTCTCTATTCAGATAGTGTGTTAGCTCCTTGCTGTGTCTCTCCACCTTTCTTAGTTCTTATCTACAAAAGATTCAGTACATTCTAATTGAAAATCAAGAGTGGCTTTAAATTAATCACTGAGGTAGGTCAGAGTTGGCAGCTCTTCTCTATGGGACTAGGCACTGCCAGCAGCAGCTTCTCCTGGTGTATGGCTCCGGCACCTTCGCAGCAGCATCCAGCCAGCTGGTCTGTTATGCAGCCACAGCAGGGAGCTCACAGAATAAGCTGCTTAAAAAAGATTCCAGTAATCTTTTGTAACTTCCTGTATTACTCCCTAACCAGACAGTTTTGCCTCTTTCATCACATTAAAGACATGCCTTTGATTCTGTGCTTCATTAAACTGTCATTAGGTGAGAGGGATATCAAAATTAAAATGACTGAGAAAAAAATGGTTTGATAGCTCATCTTTGGAAGTCCATGTTAACAGTTAATGTTCTAAGAGGAGTTTATAATCTTACCAGTTGCAGTTGCTGCTAAAAATAGATCTATGAAATCTTTCTTCAACTTATGTAAAAGAAATATTTGAGAGTAGATGATTTAGATAGACTTAGTGACTCTGTGCTCAATCTTTTCAGGATTAAATCCAAACATAAATAGTAAGTGAAGAAAAATGCAAGTAAAAATAGATCAGTTTAATGATCACTGCTTTGTATTTACCAAGGGACTACCATTTGTAGAAGATCTGTTTAAATTACTAGTGACCAAAATCCCAAGGGGAGCAATAGTATTACTTAAACTATTGTTAGCCTTATACAGATCCTTTATGGCAGCTCTCATGATCACAATTAGTTAAATACTTACTACTGATTTTTTAGATTAAAGATTTAAAAAAACCCCAACAATGTGAAACCAAAAATTGAACTTTCTTTTTACCTCTGCTCTGGAGTACACCTTGCTACTTTGGATTGGGTTGAGATACTTTAAAAAAAAAAAAAGAATGTAGGAATGTCTGGCACAAAAGTGTTCTGGTGCTATACCGTAGATACTCAGTTTTCTTCATTCTTCAAGAATCTCACATTATCACTTTTTAAAGCTACAGAGTACTTTTGAAATATCAAGTATCAATATGAAGAATCAGTGGACAAGAGAAGGGCTACAGGTGTCATTTATCCAGACTTCTATAGAGCTTTTGACTTGGTCCCCCACAATATCCTCTCTGAACTGAAGGGAGATGGATTTGATGAGTGGCCTGTTAGAGAACTTGTTTAGACTGTGGCATTCAGAGGGTAGTAGTCAATGGCTCAGAGTCCCAGTGGACATCAGTGACAAGTGGTGTCACTCAGGGCTGTGTACTGAGATCAGTGCTATTCAATGTCTTCATCAAAGGCATAGACAAAGGGATCAAGTGCACCCTCAGCATATTTTCAGATGACACCAAGTTGAGTAGTGCAGTTAACACATCTGAAGAATGGGATGCCATCCAGTGGGAGCTGGACAAGGTCAAGAAGTGAGTCCCTGGGAATCTCAAAGTTTAACAAGAACAAGTGCATAGTGCTGCACCTGTCAAGGCAACTCCCAATATCAATACAGGGTGGAGAATGAACAGATCAAAAGCACTTGGGGATAATTGGTTGGCAAGAAGCTCAATATGAGTCAGCAATAGGCACATGCAGTCCAGAAAGCCAATTGTATCCTGAGCTGCATCAAAGCAGCGTGGCCAGCAGGTCAAAGGAGATGATTCTGCCCCTTTACTCCACTTTGGTGAAACCCCATATGGAGTGCTGCATCCAGCTCTGGGAGTTGGGTGTGAGCCCAGAGCAGGGTCACCAAGATGATTAGAGGAATGGAGCACCTCTCCTATGTGGAAAGGCTGAGAGAATTAGGTTTGTTCAGCCTGGAGAGAAGAAGGCTTCAGGGTGACCTAATTGTGACCTCCCAATACCTGAAGGGAGCCTACAGGAAAGATGGAGAGGGACTTTTTACAAGGGCACATAGTGACAGAACAAGGGAGAATGGGTTTAAACTGAAAGAGAGTAGGTTTAGATTAGATATCAGAAAGAAGTTCTTTACTCTGAGAGTGATGAGACACTGGAAAAGGTTACCCAGAGAAGCTGTGGTTGCCCCATCCCTGAAAGTGTTCAGGGCAAGGTTGGATGGGGCTCTGAGCAACCTGGTCTAGTGAAGGATGTCCCTGCCCACGGTAGAGTGATTGGAACTAGGTGATATATAAAGTCTCTTCCCCAAACTGTTCTCTGATTGTATGGTTATATGAAATAATTAAAATACTTGATGTTTCATACATGCATGTACATACACACACCTTTATACATAGACCAGTTCTTCATATTTAAGAATATGTCTTTTAAGTTGAGGAGGTGCTCAAGACAAGAGAAAAAAGAGGAAGAGTATTAATCAGTCTCAGTGTAGCTGTCTGCTGGAACTCCCAAGGGTTTGAATCTGGTTAATTGAGAAAAGATAGAGACAAAATTGAAAAAATGTTAATGAAAAGTTAACTATCTTAATAATACTGTTCCATAACTTCCTAATATGGTTATCAGTTGTTACAACATTCTTTCATTCAGAGACGAATACAGTGACTGCTTAAGCATCACTGGAAAGCAGTGAGGTATGGATGTTACAGAGACACCAATATGAGTGAATTTTGTATTTTTGCGGAGCTCTTATTTCTTCTGGAGCTTCAAAACAGGTGCAAAGGTCTTTCTGCACAGATGACACTGAAAAATTGATTCATAAATGTATCATTGGTTTGATGGTTCATCACTGCTAAAGCATGTGTATGCACTGCAACATCGATTATGCAACATTAATCCTTAAAATATCTATGTTAAGTGGGTGCAGTAGCATCCGTGTTACACCAGAAACAAAAAAAACTAAGGAAACTAAGGGCTTGACATGCATAAGCCAGCTGAGATGAGCAATTACGAGTTTCTTGCTTCCAGTCTTTTGCAGCACCTTACATAAGACTGAATAGCTCCACTATGAAACTAAATGAAAGCAATAATTGTGGATGTTGTCTGCTTAGACTATAGTAAAGCCTTTGACACCATTTCCCACAGCATTCTCTTGGATAAACTGGCTGCTCATGGCTTGGATGGCCGTATACTTAGCTGGGTAAAAATCTAAGTGGTTGTCCAGGCTCAGAGAACGGTGCTGAGTAGAGTTACATCCAGTTGGCAGCCACCAGTGGTGCTCCCCAGAGCTCAGTACTGGGGCCAGTCCTGTTTAACATCTTTATCAAGGATCTGGACAAGGGGGTTAAATGCACTCTCTGCAGGTTTGCAGGCAACACCAAGCTGAGTGGGAGTGTCAATCTGGTGGAGGGTAGGCAGGCTCTGCAGAGGGATCTGGACAGGCTGGATTGATGGGCCGAAGCCAACAGTATGAGGTTCATCAAGTCCAAGTACCAGGTCCTGCACTTCAGTCACAGCGTTCCCGTGCATCACTACAGGCTTGGGGATGAGCGGCTGGAAAGTGGCCCAGCAGAAAAGGACCTGGGGGTGGTGGTCAAAAGTAGCTGGCATGTGCCCAGGTGGTTAAGAAGGTCAGTACCATCCTGGCCTATATCAGAAATAGTGTGGCCAGTAGGTTGAGTGAAGTGATAGCTGTACTTGGCACTGATGAGGCTGCATCTTGAGCATTGTGTTCTGTTTTGGGCCCTTCTCTACAAAAAAGGCATTGAGGTACTGGAATGACTCCAGAGAAGGGCAACAAAGCTGTTGAGGGGTGTGGCGCCCAAGCCTGATGAGGAGCAGCTTAGGAAATTGGGATTGTTTAGCCGACAGAAAAGGAGTCTCAGGGAATGCCTTATCACTCTCTACAACTGCCTGAAAGCAGGGTGTAGAGGTGGGAGTCAGCCTCTTCTCCCAAGTAACAAGTGACAGGATGAGAGGAAATGATATGAAATTGCAGCAGGGGAGGTTTAGGTTGGATCTTAGGAAAACATTTCTCCATGGAAAGGGCTGTCAAGAAATGGAAGAGACCATACAGGAAAGTGGTAGTGTCACCATCCCTGGAGGGATTTTAAAGACTCAAGGACTTGTTTTTGTGGGGGATTTGCTGGGTTAAGTGCTTGGACACAGTGATGTTAAAGGTCCTATCTGACCTAACTGATTCTACAGTTTTATGATTGTATCCTTCATCACAGGCAAGGTGAACATTAAATTTCAGCTAGGCTAGAGAGAGTAGTCAGCACTAAAGACTAAGCCACAACTCCTTGTTTTCTATGTTTTAGATAAAGGTACTAGTTGATTCTGGTAAGCATATGAATTTTTGTTTCAACAAATAGAATCTTGTTTCGGATGATTAAAATGCTGTTCTAGAAATTGCATCAAATAATGTTTGATTTTCTTCCCATCACCCTTAATTCCATCAAATTTTTTAGCTTCACTTCCTTTTACATTGTCTCAGAGCGTTTTTAAGAGCTTTTAGAAAATCACCAGTGTATTGTAACTGTTTAGTGTGTAGATATGTACTTCTGTAATATGTGTAAATAGCTATATGAAACAAAAAAAAAAGGGAATAACATGAAAAATATTTAAGAAAATGTATATTATTGAATATGTATGCTTTTGTATATATACAGTACAGATACTATCCATTTGGGATGTAATTTCCATATTTCAACAGAAATAGTAAACACTAAATATTTTGGCAGTATTTTAGGTCATTTTCCCATATTTTGATCCACTTTGCATGCAAACTGTGGATAAATGAACTATCTTGCTTATAAACCCTCTTTCCTAAATAATGTCATAAATTATTACCATTTCATGCACTGTTTACATTCACACATTTTATTTGCATATGTTGCTGGTTATGCTGATTTCTTAGATTTGTCTAGTGAGATAAAATAAAGAAATCACAGAGGTTAGTTGTGCTATACTTATACGGTATCATTTTGTTACTAACTCATCTAAAAATGCTACAAAGACTAGAGACCTGAAAAAATTTACAGCTACTGACAAGATTCAAAATTATGCAAATATGTTTTTGTGTGGCAGCAGCATGGACTGGGTAATTGCCATTATTTAAAAACATCTTCCAAAGATTGCTTTAAAAATCTTTACTTCTTTAATTAGAAGGGTGTTGAATTTTACTTTAATTGATTTGAATTTGAACATTGTATTTGTTGCTTTTACACAATAACTTGGTTATTGCATCAAGATTGGATGAGATGATCTTCGAGGTCTTTTCCAACCTTAGTGATTCTATGATTCTGAGTGTCTTGGAATTTATGCAGTCTGAAGCATTTAACAGTTAATGTAGGATATTTATAAAAGAAAATATGTTCTTCTCTCTTTCTGTTAACGTGTAATAGAAACCTGAGCAATAACAAGATTACAGATATTGAAGAAGGGGCATTTGATGGAGCCTCTGGTGTGAATGAACTGTTACTCACTAGCAACCGCTTGGAAAGTGTTCGACACAAAATGTTCAAAGGACTGGAAAGTCTCAAAACACTGTAAGTGTAATTATTTGGGTGTTTCTATTCTTCCTTTCTTTCAGGTATTTTTGAAAGTAATATTCTATCTGTCCTAAAAAAAAATTATTTTGGAGAATTAGCTATGGATTATTCAAGCATATCTTAGGTTTTGTTCCTATTCTGTAAGAACTTATACATTATATTAATTCATTGATTATTAATTATGGGTATAATGAGTCCTCTAAAATAATGAAGCAGTTCAGAAGGGGTGAACATTCAACTTCAGAAATGGGAATGGCAATAATCATCTGCATCAAAGTAACAGAATTTTGCATGGAAATTACACATTTTATGTAATGGAGTCTGATTCAGTTCAGTTCAACCATTACTGTAAATTTTGCCAGAGGAAAAGATTGTTCTGGTGGATATTGAAATGTGGGAAATTATTCTCTCCTAAGTAATTTTTATGTCATTTTTACAGTGAAGGAAGGATGAAAGGCCCTATAGCTTGAACTCATTTCATTCTTTCCATGAGGCAGTTCAGTTCTTTCCATTCAAAAAAAAAAATGTTTATACAATCTACAGCTTCTTGGCCTTTTTCAGAGAGCCTGTCCTTCTGATCTGCAGAGCAGAGCCAAGATTAAATGGTCTTTGGGGCTTCAGCTGAACATAGACATTAGGTGTCTTTAATAAATCAGGTCTACGATTTCTAACCTTGCAGTAAAAGCTGCTAAAATTTTTTAAAGCAGCTAGTCTTAGACAAGAGCATGGCGTAAAATTATCATTTCTTGATGGGCAGAGAAGAGAACAACAAACTTCAAAGCTTGTAAGTTTTATAGAAACATGAGAGGTTTTAGAATAGGTGTTTCTTGCTTAGTATTGTGAAATTTGTTTTAAATCTTAGAGTCATGCTGAAGTAGAGTCATGCAGAGTAGCTTGATTTTATCAAAATGAAATGCTTCAGAAGGCAGTAAAAGTGGTTTGTAGATTTGTCCTAAGAAAAGTGAGGTCAAAGAGACCTCAGGAGGAAGTCAGCTTGTATAAGCTCTATATAACTAGAAGTTCTGGAGTCATTAGCCTTGGAAACATGAAGATGGGACTGCCGTGTATGTCTGATTTGGGGAATTTCAATCAGTTTCATTTCTTGCCAATTAAAACCTCAAAATTATTGAAAGAAAAAATGCTTATGGGAAACTGGAACAGGTTGCCCAAAGAGGTTGTGAAGTCTCCTCTGGAGATACGCAAAAGCCATCTGGACATAATCCTGAGTAACACACCCTCTAGAGGATCCTGCAGGGAGGTTGGACCAGATGGTCCTTTCTAGCCTTACCCATTCCATGATTCTGTGAAACACCCTCTGCCTCTGTAAAACCAACCTACCCACCCACCTTTCTGTCTTCCAGTCCCCTCCACACACAGTGCACTCAGTCCCTTCAGTGAGGGGACAGGTGGCACAGGGGTCACTGCACTTGTGGTCCCTTCACTGGCAGCAGCCCCTTTGGAATCATTCCTCTCAGCCCTTGCTCCAGCAACCACTTCACTCTGGCCCCTGCTTGGGCTAAACTAAGAAATGCTGATCCTTCTTTCTCAGGATGCTGAGGAGCAACCGGGTGAGCTGTGTGGGAAACGACAGCTTCACGGGCCTGAGCTCTGTGCGCCTGCTCTCACTGTACGACAACCAGATCACCACCGTGGCCCCCGGCTCCTTCGACACGCTGCATTCGCTCTCTACATTGTAAGTCATGTTTGTCTTTCACCATACCCAAATTTAAATCTCTGACCTTTTAGGGGCACTTCCCTTAATGATTTGCTGTGTAATTTCACAGGACATGATGTAGCAAAGGGAAAAAAAGAGTTCATAGAGAGATTTTTGAGAAAGTTTATTGTCTGGATCATCTTGGGCACATGAAGAGTATGTCTTCATGGTGCCCTTTGATGCAGCATTAGACTGGTTTCCAGAAGTGCCTGAAAAAGCAAAAAAGCATCCTTCTTGCCCCCCTTGCAGAAGTCCAAAACAGGGTAGAAAGCCACATTTTGGGTAGGCAGCGCAGAGTCAGCTGGTTGAATCTGTCCTGTGCCACCCAATTACTCTTAAATTTCTTTGGCCTGCTGAAAATCTTAATTCATACATGTTTTATAATGAAGCTTCAGTCTCATTTTCTATTAAAAACAAACAACCTTTTTATTTAAATATGATGTAATTGAAGGGAAGTGAAAACCGTAAGCAAAGCTGCCACTCAGTTTAATAAAGAAACACTGGTTGTAGGTAGCATCATTCAGGAAAGTACTTAATCCTCTTTTTACATAAAAAGTGACACCTTGCACCAAGTGACTAATTTTGCATATTAAGGATGACATATTTATAAATAATGGAATTGTTGATAGGTTTGTGCTGAAGTAAGGAGATGCCAAAAGTACTGAGTCTTTTAGAAGTAAATTCATTTTTGTAACTGGCATGTAATCAACTTAGCTGTCACTTCAGATAGGAAACTTATTCTCTGGAGCAAATAAAAGATGGAAATCTTCAGATGATAAATTAATGGAATAGCTGTTGTCAGGTTAAAGCTAATAATGTAAAGTAATCAGCCACAATCTCTATATGAAATTATTGCATTATCTGTACAGAGTGACTTGACATGAAGTCAGGTCTTTGACAGTCTTAAATTTTTTCTAAATGAGTTGTATTAAGATTCATCCCACAGAGCCTAAATTACAGCTTTCACCTATGGTTTGTACTTAGTATTGTTTGAAGAACAGAGTTTAAGCTCATCTTTGTGAAAATAAAAATATAATACTTAGGGTGAAAAGATGGTGTCATCTGAGGTAAACTTTCCTGTGGTTCTCAGAAACCTCTTGGCCAATCCCTTCAACTGCAATTGCCATCTCGCGTGGCTTGGAGACTGGCTTAGGAAGAAACGCATTGTGACGGGGAACCCTCGCTGCCAAAAACCCTACTTCCTCAAAGAGATTCCTATCCAGGATGTGGCAATTCAGGATTTTACATGTGATGATGGTAAGAAAATTAATATTTGAAGCTTTTATAATTTCAGCTTTTATATGGATAGCTGCGTGATTCCCACAGATCCCGGAGGGTTGTACTTTAAGGAACTTCATCTGCACTCCATGCTCAGCAAGCACAGGCTGTTGTATATATGCTTTCAAAAGTTTTTTATACCTATGCTTAGTACTGTAAATAATAATTTAGAAATAATATTAAAAAAATGATCAAGTGTTACAGTTCGGATGAGAATATTTTCAAATGCTGATGTTTGAATAAAGCATGCTTTCAGGTTACTTGATCAAATTTTGCCTAGCTTTTGATTTCATCAGCACCTAGTAAAGGAAAAAAAGGCTGCTCATCTTGCATCTTTCACACGTGCTTCCATTTACTGCAGTAATAGTTTGTCAGTTTTCAAGGCTGTATCTATTTCTAAAGAGACTTTTTAGTAGTTTTTTTTAATTTTATTGTCTTTCATTTCAGGCTTTATTCTTTAAATATTTTTTTTCCATATAATAGCATCCTTATCTAGTAAAACAGCTTTGTACTAAGTAAAACATCACTTGAACTGTAAATACTTGGAGCAATGGTTTACAGAGATGATGTAATTTTTTTCCCTACCTTGAGATATTACCCAGGTGGGCTATTATTGCTAATACTGAAGTGACATTTATTAGCAAGCTTAGCATCTGTTTGTTTTTATTTACCAGGAAATGATGACAATAGCTGCTCTCCACTGTCCCGCTGTCCTGCAGAATGTACTTGTCTGGATACAGTAGTTCGCTGCAGCAACAAAGGCCTAAAAGCTTTGCCTAAAGGCATCCCAAAAGATGTAACTGAACTGTAAGTGGCACCCTTTTTCCCTTTTATGAAAATTATTTTCAGATCTGTATTGTCAGGCTCAAGAATGAGGGGAAAAGAAAACAAAGAATTGGATTCAGTAGATCAGTTGAAATTTGTTAATCTACCACTAGATATAAAAACTTTCACATTGTTTTGAGAAATTTGAGGTTGTTTGAATTAGCAATGCTCTGTAAGTCCCAAAACATTCTTAAGTATTATCTGTTACTGAAAAGTTTGAAAGATATTTATATATACATAAAATTGTAATTGCTCTCAGAATTTATATCCCCAGCATCGAACCATCCTATAACTGAATGTGGATATCATGTGAAAATGAGTTAAGTTATGGGCAACAGTGGATCTGATTAATCGCTCATCACTGGTTAGGAAGTAATGAAGTTTAATTACATGAAAAAACACAAAAACCCCAATATATTAATGTGTTAACAAACTTTCATAATGAGCATGGTTTTCATACCTCTAAATCAATCACTCTAATCCTCTAAATAGATAAGCTTCATCTTTATTGGGGAGTTCAGCTTGCCAGATATTAACTGGGAATACTGCACAGCTGGCACAAACAGGTCCAGAAGATCCCAAAACTGCCTGGACAATAGCTCTATGGGACTAAGGGAGATGACTAGGAAAAGTGCTCTGCTTGATTTGTTGCTTGTTAATGAGACGGTCTTCGGAGTGAAGTGGCAAATGGTGTCCTTCTTGGCAACAGTCATCATGAAGCAATCAAGTTTAAAATCTCTGTTGACAGGAAAAGCGTCAGCAAAACTTCAGCTCTAGATATGAGGAAAGCAGACTTCAGGCTGCTCAGGGTACTAGTGAGTAAGATCCTCATGGGACCCTTTGAAGGTACTGGGGTCCATCAGTGCTGGTCCCTTTTTAAGTACGACCTGGAAAATTTCAAAAGTCAAGTAGGTGAGGCAGAAGGCTGCCTGGGCTAAGCAAGGATCTTCTGGAGCTAAGGCAAAAAAGGAAAGTGTATGTCCAATAGAAAAAAGTCTGGTGAAATGGAAGGAATATAGAGGTGCTCCTCACTGCTGTAGGGAGAAAATGAGTACAGCCAAAGCCCAGTTGGAGTTGAAGGTGAGCAGTACTGTTGGGGACAATAAAAAGAGCTTTTCTAAATATGTCAAAAGTAAAAGGCAGTCCAGAAATAACACTGGCCCATTATTTGATGAGGATGGTCACCTCACAAACAGGGAGATAGACAAAGCAGAGGTGTTTAATGCTTTCTTAGCATTGGTGTCTTCAACATCAGTGTTGTGCTTTGAGGGTCCCAGTGCCCTGAGCTGGAGGACCACGACTGTGAGAATGATTAACTCCCAGCAAACCCCAAATTTACGCAGGATTAGCTGTTCCTGCTGGATCTCTGTAAATTTCTGGCACCTGATGGGACTCATGCAAGTGTACTCAAAAATCTGGCTGATGACCTCACAAGGCCTCTTTCAATTACTTTTGAATGTTCTTGGAAATCTGGAGAGGTCCCAGTCAACTGAAAGCTGGAAAATGTTGTCCCAGTTTTCAAGAAGGGCAAGAGCATAACCTGGTACCCAAGACCCTAGTAACTACAATCCTATCACTTTCTCTTCAGTGAGAAGCAGAATTATGGTGAAGAAAAGTTCTTCACCCAGAGGATGGTGGAGCACTGGAACAGGTTCCTCAGGAAAGTGATCACAGCACCAAGCCTGACAGAGTCCAAGAAGTATTTGGACAATGTTCTCAGACACACAGTGTGATTCTTGGGGCTGTCCTGTGCAGGGCCTGGAGTTGGATGCAATGCTCCAGGGTGCACTGGGAAAAGTGTGGCCAGCAGGTTGAGGGAGGTGATCCTCCCCCTCTACTCATCCTGTGTGAAGCCTCTTTTGGAGTAAAGCCCCTTTTGGAGTATTGTGTTCAATTCTGATCTTCAGCAGAGGGTCATTAAGATGTTTAGAGGTCTGGAGAACCTTATGAGGGGAAACTGCAGGATCTGAGCCTGGTTAGTCTAAAGAAGAGAAAGCTAAGAGAGGATCTCATTAATGAATATAAGTATCTCAAAGACAGGTGCCAGATTCTTTTCGGTGGTGCGCAGTGACAGGACAAGGAGCAGTGGCCATAAATAAACCACAAGAAGTTGCACTGCAACATGAAGAAGAACTTCTTTACTCTGAGGGTGGTAGAGCACTGAAACAGGCTGCCCAGGGAGGTTGTGGAATCTCCCGCTCTGGAGACATTCAAAACTCACCTGGACCTGTTTCTGTGTCACCTGCTTCAGATGTCCCTGCCTTGGCTGGGGAGTTGCACTAGATGATCTCCAGAGGTCCAACCCTAACAGTTCTGTGATTCTGTGATCCTTCCAGCTCAGGATATTTTATGATTCAGTGATCATGATAGTTTTGTGATGTTTCAAAAATAGTGGCTTTAATAGCAAGTCTTCCTTTTCATAGGCAGTTTTATACAATCTAGGATATTTTATTATTCTTTTGATAGATTTTTCTATGAGAAAAGTGGTTAAGATTGTATTTTATGAAAGTTGTAATTTGAATATGCAGGTGGACATTAACATTGATATAAAAAAGATCTTGGTACCTCAGGTATTGTTTAAAGATAATAACTGAAAAAGCTACTCATAAGACTAGATGAGTCAATTTTTATTCATTATAAAAGGGGAAATATGAACCTAAAATTTGAGTTATTAATTTGTTTTGAATCTTGATCAAAACAAATAGATAGGTCACAATATTGAAAGAAATAGATAGAAATTATTTCCAAGAAAAAAAGGTTGGCTTGTGTTACATATGTCAAGTATTTAATAATGTTTCATAATGCTTGGTTAATGTAGTGCTTTTCCAGAAGACATCACAGCTGTGTATCTGAAGTCTCTAAGAAAGTGACTGAAGTGACACTAAAAAACTTGACTGTTTTAGAGTTTGGTGTTATATAGAAGAGTCTGAGATGTCCACCATTAGTCTTGTACTTAATAGCATGCAAAAGGCCTTAGTTGTTAACAAAATGAAATTATGAAGAACTCAAATTAGCACATAGGTATATAAACCTATAACTTATTTCACTAGGCTTTAGTTTGGGTGATTTTGGTTTGGGTTTTTTTTTGTTGTTGTTGTTTTTTTGTTGTTTGTTTTTTTTTCCCCAAAGACAAGATGACTTCATTTAATATAGTCTGGTATAATAAATACAATTTGGCAATGTTAGGTTATCGATACAATGTAAAACTAACCAGCTGAAGAGAGATGCTTTTGGAATTGCAATGGAGCCCTGTGACTGAAAATTCATTTGTGTACAATTTTTTATGCCTTAATTAGTGTCTAAGCATGCAATTTAGCATATTTTTCAAAATGATAATGGAGGTGGTTTCTGTTAACAGTTGCATACTGATTGATTCTTCTTGCCCATTAGCATGCATAGCTCTTCTGGGATGTACTCTTCGTGTATTTTATAAAATCTCTTAATAGTTGCTTCATTTGAACAAGGAGGAATTTTTATCAGGCAAGTGGATACTTGTAGTACTTCAGTTCTAATGAAGTTAAAGCAATATAACCTAATTTATCTGTCAATAAAAGAATTTCCTCAGAATACTTACTTCTTCAAAAAGTTTAAAAGTTGGTTTGTTTTTTTAATAATTAATTATATGAGCCCATGGTCTATGCACCATTTGTGTGATGCCATTGACATAGTGTAAGCATAAAACTTTTTGAGACACCTATTTTGGATTTGGCAAGCAGCACTAAAAAGGCACTGTCCAAGGCCACCGGAAAAAAAAAATCCTTTTCTGTTAGATGTAGATAGTTATTTCTTTAAGTTTTACTGTGTTTCAGCTCATCCATTTAGTCAAGAGAAAAGTTTCCAAAGTTGTTGCAGCATACAAGACATTAAGCGCAAAGTAAAACGAAAAATGTCTCTATCAAAGGCTGCTCTTAACTCAAGCATGTTCCAAGTATTTGGATGACTAAAATATCTTCTTTGTATAGGGATAATGAGGGTGTAGTTTTCACTTAGGTTCCAGGAGACATAAGTAATACCACCATCAGCAAGTCATTTGCCCCAGTTGAGAAACTAAAGACTTTTATTCTTCATGCCATTATCTGCTTCATTTCAAATTGGGTACATTCAGCACTTCTTATCATCTCTAAAGTACTTGGCCTGGTTACCTGAAGAGCCTCTGCACTTGTACTTTTGTCATGTCTGGGTGCACACTGGAAGCTTTTTAGGCAAGGCTTGTTACCTTCCTTTACCTATAACGCAGGTGCCGATACAGTTTGATGGCTCCGCACCCATTAACTCTAAGGATGAACAAGTCTGTTATTGAAAATTATGGACATGGAAGAAGAGTAGCAATATAATACAGGAGCTGTGAATCTACAAAGAGAGGGAAAAAAGTATAACTTTTCTACTGAAGAGTAACTGATGACTGTCTTTAGTCCCTAACATACTCCATAGAAATAGGATACATGTTATACTGATGTATTAGAAAATATACAGAGATAAATTAGGAAAGGTGACCTGAACTAGAGGCATGACAAATGAATTTTCTGTTAGAGCTAAGACCAGACCTTGCTGTTTCTACTGTAAAGAACTACTTCTGGAATGTCAGGATCTCTTTACAATAGCTCAAAACTCACACTTAGTGTGACTTGCAGAATTCAGATTTACTTTCCAAATTGTAGGTGTGTGGGAAATGGAGATGTTAAGGCCTCATTTTGCAGTCTTTAAGAAATAACAGAAACTATTATGTAAGAATTGGGTTTTATTACTCTTACTTCAAAATATTAATTATATATGATACAGTATCATTTGGATCTTAGGCTACAGATCCTCGTTTGTGTCTCTAAAAACCAAAATTTCTAAGCAAGCTTTCTTATAAAATGGAAAGAGTATGTGTTCATTTCCTATTAAGTTTACTGTTGAATACTGAGATTAGTGGACGAATCTATTACTATATTAATGAATAGAATTACTATTTTAATGAATAGATAATGCTCTTTTTTTTATTTTCCTGTTTTAGTTATTTGGATGGAAATCAGTTTACCCTTGTTCCGAAAGAGCTTTCCAACTACAAGCATTTAACACTCATGTAAGTAGTTGTACAGCAGCATTCTCTACTGGCATTAAAAACAAAATGAAACATAATAACCTACTCAATTATACCTGATCTTATGTATAAGAAAAAGCCTGTAAAATGTATCATATCTTTCAGCAAATATAATACCCGACCATGTTTCATAAATGAGGATTTTTTTTCTACTTATCACATCCTACATATAATATGCTTGGTCACATTTTATGAACAGGGGTATTTCATTCCAATGATTACATCACAAAGTAAATAAGCAGAAATTATAGCTAACCTCAAAAGAGACATAAGATCTTATAAAGTCAGGGTAATTAGGGTAAGGTGTTAGGGTAATACAGCACTTTGTAACACAGCTCCATGAAGGCACTAGAATGAGTTAATTTAAAGAAGGAGCATTCAGTGATATGCTTTGCTCCATGGTATGCTTCATATAGGAATGCCACATGCAGCTGTTGTAATGTCTGAACGTAACCCCTTCTGTTTCTCCCAGAATATACAGTGTTCATGACTCAAGAGGAGAGCTTGTCTAAGATGTCTTACTGACAACTCTATTGCTGACTCACTATGTGATTTGAGGCAAATCATTAGGTTTACTAAAGTTTATTACCTCTACTTCATGAATGGTTTGAATATGATTTCTGTGCCTTTTAAGTGTACAGTGAGAGAAACAGGAAGACTATTGATGTAAGCGGTTGTATTTCCATGGTCTTTGTTAGGACTATAAAAATCTGAAAGCAGTTTGTGGTTTCATTATAATCAGAATGAGAAGTGGAGGGAAGTAACAGAATCCCTTAAATCTCTCTTTGACTGGATTTAGAGCCGCAAAATTTGAAAATTATTTGGGATTCAAATACAAGAGCTTGATTTTCTTTATTTACTATATGCTATTCAAAAGTAGTCACAGTCATAAATTTAAAAAAAAAAAAAGAAGAACTTTCAAAACATTTTGTGTTTTATCAAATAACATCAGGAAAAAACCCTTGCAATATTCTCAGATGTATTCAGTGTGGAACCTGTAGGAAATTTTTGTGAATTGTTTAGGGAAGTTATACAAGATCTAATTTGCAGCACACATAAAATATATACTTTATACTGTACAAGAAGCAAGTGTATAGACTGGACTGTGCAGCAAGAGACTGACCATATGCAGCAGTGGAGACTGGTTATATGTCTAGAAATCAGGTTAATTAGAAGCATAGTGACAAAGCTGCCATCACAGAGATTAGGTTCTACGGTCTAGTTTTGATGAACCGGGCCACAAATTGTATACTCTTACCTCCTAATCAGAAAACTCACACAAACTATTTAGCAGACAAATGAAATACAATAAAGATGAACAGTAAATAAAATGCAAGTGAATATTAACAGTCTTCATTTATTGGACCTGTGGGGCACATTACTTTAAACTCTTCTATATGTTTACTCATACTGCTGTTATGTAGTTGAGAAGGTTCTTCAGATGTGTTTGGAAAACAAACCCACTAGGCATTGTCCTTCTACAGCCAAACAAAGAATTACATATGAGTCTCCTGAGTTGCAGATTAACAAGGAAATCTGTTTATTTTTAACTTATTCTTTCTCTTTTGAATAGATTGCTCTGTTATACTTGCCTAGTATGTTTATTATTATGAGTCAGTTGTCCTTCATGAAAATTTCAAGCAGAGAAATATGTCTATTGCATAGCTATTCAACAGAACTCTGAAGTTACAAGACCAAGGTCTCTCAGAAACAAAGACAGTATTTCACCACAAAATACAGTAAGCAATAGTGAAATAGTCAACATAAAATGAAAAGTAAAATACCATAAGAGAATAAAGAACAGGCAGTATTCACATTTAATACAGCTGCTTTGAAGCTACCAGCATACCACTCCAGCTTCCATCATACTTGTGCTTAAGATTTTATTCATTAGAATATTGAAGAAGAAAGATGTTAAGGCTTTCTCTATGAATCTTAAATAGAATTCTTTACAGCAATAGCTCTGGGCTTCGATGTCTTGAGCATATAAATGTTAAGTAGAGTATTAGATGATATTTACTCAGGTGTCATTAGGGACATGACTAGAATGGCTTTCCACTTTAAAACACTCATTTTTGTACTTGCGTTCTTGTTGGAATGCATTATGAACTCGGTAGCATGATGGACTTTGCTATTGTATAAGAATGCATTGCACTGCTTTTTCATCTGTGTTGAAATGAAAGTGCTCTTTATTGATCAAGCTAAACACCTGCTGGGCTTGTATATAGCATGTGAAAATAGAAATAGGTGCTGCTTCAGATATTGATATCAATGATGATACTAGTTCTACTAATAAAAATAATGTGTCTGTCAGTTTAACTTACAGTGTTTCAGGACTGGGGCAGTCATTTTAAGGTCTGAATTTCTGAATTTATTTTTTAGAGATTTAAGTAACAACAGAATCAGCACTCTTTCTAATCAGAGCTTCAGCAACATGACTCAGCTGCTCACCTTGTAAGTTTAAACATGTAACAGTGACTCTTTGAAAGCATTGCAGTGGGGATTTTTTGTCTTGGGGCATTTAGTTGATATTAAAGCTGGCTTGTTTTGGAGGCTGTAAAATAACTTGTTTCCTAACTAGCTATGTGTGCAAAAGCTGATTTGGTCATTCTCTGCATTGTTTACTGAATGACCAATATACTTACTGACAGTATTTTATGTATTTCCAGAATTCTTAGTTACAACCGCCTAAGATGTATCCCTGCACGAACTTTTGATGGGTTGAAATCACTTAGGTTGTTGTAAGTATTATTTTCTAATCACTGCTCTTTTACAGAATTTTTATTTGTGTACAGCAGATAGCAGATCTGTAGGAAGTTAGTAGCTTTTAAAACCTGTCAAATATTTGAGAAGTGATAATTACATACCCTTAAAAACCTAAATGGCTTCATTCTTGGGAAGTGTAATCTCAAAGTGCTTCACAAGAAGTTCCGTGACCCTGAAGAACATTTTGTATACAGACGTACACTTTTTATTTTTCTGCTTTTTAATTTTGGCTGTATTTCTTTTTTGTGTTGTGTTCTTCTTTGCTATAAGCATTAAAGTCGAGCAAAAATGCCATATGCCTAAATTCCTTCAGTATATATGAGGGGGTTTTGCAGTTGAATTTTGAATATTTTTATTCCAACACTAAATTTCTTTCTGTCTTGCTTCATTTAATGTGGGAGTATTTCCAAAACAATGACATCATGGTTAACTATTGAAAATCAATAACATTACTTTTTGGTTCCAAGAAAACTTTCCATTTTACCCATAGGAAAAATATGGTTGAAAGGCCACTAAAAGGGACAAAGGAAAATAAAGAACAGTCAGTCTAATTTACAGCTTCAGTTTGTCATTAAAAAAAAAAAAAGCCTACAAAAGTCTTTCTGAAAGTCCCTGGCAGAACATGGAGTTTTTGCCTTAATTTGGGTAATTTATAACCATTTAAGAGCTTAGTTGGATTAAATGTCTCGAGCATGGTATTATTTAAGTGTGCTCTTATAACTTCAATTATTTAATATAAATATGGATAATTTCAAGAACCATAATTTTATATGTGTTAGGTATTCATGCAAGTGATTGAGTTAAGAGAAAAGGAGTGATATTTTGGTACAGGTTTGCTGCAAGAGAGATAACACCACTCCCAGTATTGATGCTTAATGAAGTCTTTTATTCTCTAGTTCTACTATCAAATTAGGACAACAGTCTTTATACTTATATTATCAAACCGTCAATACCTGTATGTTCCACAAATCCATGAAAGATTAAAAACAACATGTGAACATAATTAATGAGAGTTTCAGGGAGTTGCTAATAACTCTTCTGCTGTCTCCAAATTCATTCAGTTCTTTGCAGAAGTGTGACTACTTTTATCAACTTTTATTTGTCAGTTTTAAAATAATCACAGTATTTACATTTCCTATGACAATTCAGGATGCAAAAAATCAAATAACAAGTATTGGCTGCCAGTTAGAGCTTAATAAAGAACTGCAAACAGCTGGGAACACTGAAGAACTGGAAGTGGACAAAAAAAATGTGAAAAGCTGAGAACTGTTTACAGAAGATGAAATTTGCCAAGTTTACTTGATGATTTTCATGCATATATGTTATTGTGTTTATTTTCTTTTTAAGGTCTTTACATGGCAATGATATTTCTGTTGTCCCTGAAGGAGCCTTTAATGATCTTTCAGCGTTATCACACCTGTGAGTATTCAGATGTTAACTGTATTTTTTTGTTATGCTTAGCAAATATTCTATAATCAAGGACAGAATGCAGAAGACTTCTCTGAAAGAAGCTCATGCATCTGTACAGGCTGGGGACTGGCCAGAGAGCCAGAGAAAAATCCTGGGCCTGCTGCTGGGCTGCGAATTGGGCTGCCGTGTGCCCTAATGCAATGAAGGCTAAGGAACTCTGGGCTGAATTAGAAAGTGAGCAGCCAGGGGATTGAGGAGACTGATCACTCCCTTCTGCTTGGCCCTCCTAAGGCCACATCTGGAATAAGTGTTCAGTTTCTGCAGCACAACGCAGATGTTTATGAACCGGAGCAAATCCAACACAGGGGCAAGCGGCATGGGGAAGTGGCTGGATGTATGAGCTGTGAGGAGAGGCTACAGAAACTGGCCTTATGTTGCCTGGAGAAGGGAATGCCAAGGAGCAACCTAATAGTCTTTAAGCCTTTAGCGATTACAGCAATGTTGGAGAAGTTTTGTCAGAGCTGCACAGTGAAGAATGTGAGTAAACTGTCACAACCCGCAACAAGGAAAATTTAATTGAGCATAATGAAAAATTCTTCACTGTGAGGATGGTTCAACTTTGGAACAGGTTGCCCAAAGAAGTAGATTTTCAGAGCTCAGCAGGACACAGCCCTGAGAAATGCTGCTTTGTGCAGGAGGTGAGACTAGATGACTCCAGAGTGCCCTAAATTACTCTGTGATTGTCAGTGTCTGTTAAGGTGACATTAAACACATGACATCTGATCTCAGAATATAATTTGAGGCAATACTTTTCCAGTTTTTACTTTTCAATGGGAACCTAAATTAGAACAAGCTACCTTCTGCAAATCTTGTCATGTTTATGGATAGTTATTAAGACTTTGGAGAGTAAGTTGACTAGTATCTTTAGATATATCTGGGTTTTTAAGTTTCTGAACAGCTGCAGTTGTTAAAAATTTAATCATCTGTTTCAGTATTGGACATTTATATTTAATTGCCATTTCACAGAAATTTGATACTGATTAAGCTTTCAGTCACTGGTAATTCATTCAAATGCTACTATTCAACTAGCTTATCTGCATGAAATATCAGTACAATTTACATAGATTTGATTGGTGTTGATGGTATTTTTTTCTTAATGGCTCCCCATTATCCTTTCTAATATTCTGATTTTGGCAGAGCAATTGTCTCCATTCAGGTTGCCATTGACTCCTTTAAATGGGGAGTGGACAAATTCTAGGTGCTTCTCCCTGCATGGGAAGTTCCCTGTCTCTAAGTCTTAATTTTGTTGCTGCTCTGACTGAACAAATACATATCTTGACTTCAGCTGGAATGTGGCAAAATTATGAGAGGGCTTCCAGCTCAGTGGAGGAAGAAAAGTGTTTCGGAACTGGTAGTTTCTACTGCCTTTGCTTGCCAAAGACTTTCTTTATCTCTAGAAGACCCACGATTCGAAGCTGTGGAACAATTGACAAAAAGTAGTGAAACATCTGGACAAGAATGCCATTTGACAGTGTTTGCCATATCAAGATTATCTGTTGGAAATTCTGTGATTATTGTATTTCTTCGAAAGAACATGAGCACATCTTTACAGAATAGCACAATGATTCTATCCTTCAAATTAACTACACAATGTATCATTGTTCTCAGAGTTTTAAGAGTATTTATAGTTTCTAGCAGGGAAAATAAACACTTAAAAAGCCGTTACAGAAATTAATTCTGAAAATACCTGGCTAAATTATTTTTAATTAAAAAAAATCAGAAATATCATCATTTAAAGAATAATGAGACAATTCTTAAGTAGCTACCACAAAGCTAGGATAATATAGTTTTATTTACTTATGCAGCAGAGAACTCTTACAGAATTCTGCACATAGTTGTGAGTTCAGTGGGAGAGCTCCAAAGAGGAAATAATTAAATCAAATTTGGAAGCTTAGAAGCAGATGGTTTGTACCAGCCTGGGAGCCATAAACTGAAAAGGAAAAATATCAGGGTGGAACTCTGTGGACGTGCCTTGACTGCTTCAGGAGAAATACTTTATTCTGGCTAACTTAATTTCCCAGTCTCAGTTTCAGTTTCATTCTGCTCATGCAGCTGATCTTTGCCATTGCATACCACCAGTGAAACAGCTAGTAGTACTAGCTCACCAAAGTTCACACCTAATGCGGTTAAGAATAGTGAGGTTTCTGGACCAAGTTTACTGTTAAAACTATCACTTCTTGATCCAGAACCCAAATCCAGACACTTAGTGCTCTTAAAGGCATTTTGGTGGTGGGAGAGCAGGTTTGTGATTTGAATGCTTTTTGCCAGCCTGTTTTCTGGCTTCTCTTTTAAAAAGCAACCCTTTAAAACATGATTTCCTTTTCATTTGTGTATTTTCCACAGGGCTATTGGAGCAAATCCTCTTTATTGTGATTGCAACATGCAGTGGCTATCTGACTGGGTAAAATCAGAATACAAAGAACCTGGTATTGCACGTTGTGCTGGTCCTGGAGAAATGGCAGATAAACTTCTTCTCACAACTCCTTCTAAAAAATTTACTTGCCAAGGTACTGTTGTTATTTTTTTCTCTTTTAAATGTCAATTTTGAGTATTTACAAATAGTTGAGTTTGAATTTGGAGTCTTATGTGCTCTAAATACATTTATTATAGATTCTTTACTCAGCCTTGTCATCATTACTCCTCATCCTTAGGGATGAAGCTGTTGATTCCATTCAGAAACTGCATTTATTTTAAAGGTTTCAGTGCCTATCTCTTTTAGAGTAGGCAGAGAAAAATGTCTTTGCACTTGCAGTACAGCATTCCTCAGTACATGTCATACAAAGGTCCTTTGTACTGCTTCAGTCATAAACTACAATTTAAATATCTACACTTCCCTTAGCATTTTTCCTTACAACTGTTTACAGTAAAAACTGTAATTATATCCATAACCCTTGCAGTCTGAAATTAAAAGCATCAATATGTCCAGAATGCTTCCTCTGATATTTCAGAAGAAAGCGTTAAAAAAAAAGTCAACAAGAAAAAAGTAGATAGAGGAATGTGATAATCTCTGTAGACATTCTGAATTGTTGTTAGACAGGCAGGTTTCTCAGGGTATTTATCTCCATAAAATTGCTGGAATTTCTATCACAAATTATATTACTGTTTGTTAATTCCTGGCTTCTTTTTCTGAACTGCACTATTTCTTTTTTAGAAAAGTACCTTTTTTACTCACATCTAGTGAGAACTTAGTTTGTTTACGGTTTAATCTTCCTCTATTCCATCCATTTCTCTGTTCTTAAATATTTTGAAAACACAGAAAGCTTCTCCTGTAGCCTCATTTTTCATGGTCCTTATTTAGAAACATTTAAACCCTAATTTAAAAGAAAAAAAAATAGATTGTGTTCTTATACTTGTAAGTCATTCCTAAGCTCATCGTGGTTTCTGAGGCATCACATGAATATGATCCTTGCTCTTGTAGAAGTAACTTACTCTCGGTGGCTAGGTAGTCTTCAAGCTGTTTTGACTTATTCATCTGATAATGTGTTCTCAAAAGTAAACTCAATTCCTTTATAATTTTGTTCTTGAAAAAGCAGTGGGACTTTGTCTCATTCAGAGTTTTTCTTTACTGCATGTTCAGTCTTTTTAGTCTTCTCTTTTTAGACCTTCTGTCAAAAGCTTGTTTGGTTTTGGTTTGGGTTTTTTTTGGAAACAATAACCACTGGAACCCATCTGTTACTTGTGATGCCAATGAATTTTCTCTCCATCCAAATCCTCTTGCAGTTTTCCAGCAGTACAACTCTGAGGTCCTGCCAGTCTGCATTGCACCTGACACTCATCTGTTGCAAAGTCTCTTAGCCTGGTTTTACATAGGACACTTGCTGGCCAATCTGGTCTTTTTTTTACAATCATCCATTGAATATTCCTGCAGATATTTTCCAGCTCTGTCAGTTTTAAAAACTATCACTCCTGCCTACAATCATTGATATGTTTCTGTCAGACAGTCCAGAGAGTGTATCTTACTCCCTCTTGCTCATCAGAAAATAGTTTGGATATTATTATGCAGGGTAAGAACTGTGTGTGTGGTTCACTTCCAAGAGGGGAGATCTGGTATTATGGATATCTTTGAGAGAAAGTAGTTCTCCTGCTACTGTCCTATGAAGATGCTCATAATTACTGATTCCAAATCAGCAGCTTCTCAATTATATGATGGCCTTCTAAGACATTATGTGTCTGTTACTCAAAGATAAGTAATTTTGTCTTTTGCTTAAAAATAAGCTGCTCAATAATAGAAATTAGGAAGATGCTATATTCCTATTAGAACCAAAATTTTAGGCTCTGAGGGCTATTTTCAGAATATCTGTTGATGGTCTGCTATTGTCTAGATATTTACAGGAACAGAGTAGTGTGCAATTCCCCCTTTTTGATATCTATGGATTCAATTGAAAGTGAAATGGGTGCTTGAATTTAACTACCTAATGCATAGTTCCCAGTGGAAATGGCGTTTTAAAACAAAGTCTCATCCCAGCTGTAAAACTCCACAAAATCACTGTACCTTACTCTAATTTTTTAATTATTTTAACCCAGGAATTATCCCTTAACATTTTCTTCTTTCAGATATTTTTCTACATTTATGGGTGGGCTTTTTCTTTCTTTTTTTCTCTTTTAATGTGGCTTCTAACAGCTTCTCAATCTTTTACTTTTACCTCTTTACCATCCATGCCCTGCTTCTAGAGATTCCAGGGCCTTGTGGTTTTCTGATACCAGGTAAGGTTTTAAGTAGATCTGGAATGGGTGATCTGATTAAGAACAGACCTTCTGACCTTCCTTTTGTGTACCTGGAGTAGACTTCTTTCCTAAGACATGCATGTTTACTGTTTGTTTTCCCCTGTGATGAATTTGCAGATGACTATTCATGATACATTGTTTAGCATATTGTATGAACTGTTTTGTTATTTTAAAAGCTTAGGGGTTAGATCTGAAAAGTATCTAAATAAAATTATTATTTCCATTGCATTGTACTAAAATTGGTGATTTTATTAGTTATGTAGCTACTGTTTTTTGAGGATGTATGCAAGAGAGGAGTCCTAAAATGTCAGAACTGAAGGTTTTCCAGAACTGCCTTTGCATTTTTTTATCTCACAACTGAAGAATGATAGATCAAAATATTAATTTGTATTGGATACTACATACATAATAGTTTGCAATAAACACAGTACAAAATCAGATAGTGTTGTTTACTATCTTGTTGAGACTTAGGTTCCCGTTTTCTGCCTCTGTTTTTGAAGTGAAATTTAAATTGCTAATCCATTTGAAAAAAAGACTATTTTTTAATTCAAGCCAATTATTTAGCATTTTATTCCGTGAAAAGTAGAAAAGAGCATATGATGTTCCGAATAAACAGAGGGAACAGCACAGGCTACAGCAGAGTTTTACAAACTTTTAAGTATGTGCCTCTTGCACCTTATTTTTTTTTTTTTTCACAGAACCTCTTAATATACTGTAGCAATAATCAGCAATAGTCTAGAGGAGTCAGAACTTTCTAGATGTTGTCTCTATGGTGTTTGTTTCAACTTTTCTCCCTCTCCTGCGTGCTGGTCTAATAGATACTTTAACCAGGTATAGATTTCACTTTCAAAATAAGGTAATGAAGACAAAAAAAGTCAGTGATCCATACAGATTGTGGCTTTGGCAATACACACATCACATACTACCATGTTCTGCTTGCAAGCTGTGACACAGAAGGATACCAGCAACTTCACATTCAAAAAAAGAAAACAACCTAAAAAATCTTGCCTGCTCCTTGTCTAATACCCTGTACTGAATCCTTACAATCACATGGCTTCCTTCCATGCCAACTCCTTTACAGTGACTTATCTGAGATTAATTTACAAAGAAAAAGAAGGAAGTCAAGCAATCTAACTTTAAAAATAGAATAAAGCCCCACATCTCAGCAAAGCTGTTTTTGCTTGAAAAACTCTACAGTTTTACTCATTTTGTGTAAAACCTGTTAAGGAGCAATCAGGTGTTTGTGCCAGTAGGTCCCAGGAATTTGAGGGCTTCTTGTATAGTTAGAAGGAATCACGGTTATTCCTTAAAATATTCACCTGAGGATAACTGAAGGGGTTTTTTTCATAGGGGAAATCTGAAATCGAGGTGGAGACAGCCAAGTCATCAGGCAATAGAGCTGCAGATAGAGAATGTATGTTCATCCTCTTAATAGGCATCTGGCAAAGTTGCTTGTTTTCTCTTACAGTAATCAAGTTTCCTCACAAATTTTATGAAAATTAATCATTATTTACGCACAGGTGATATCTAATTTTTGACGAATAGCCAGTGATTTATTTGATTGTCTGACCAAAAAAAAAAATAACATCTCTAAGTCTGGCTTTGTGTGCTTAGCTAATGCAATAATGCACAGAACCATGTCTGACTCATAAGGGAGAAAGACACACTAAAGAGCTATTTATTTGAGGTAGCTTGGACAATAGAATTTAAATTACAGTCCACAGATGTTCAAAAAATTTACAGGTAATTTTATCATTTTATTTTGCAATCTCCAGGATCCTGCAGATCAAAACAAATTAAAACAAAACTTTGTTAGAAGCAGTGCTCTCAATAACACCACCAAGGGGAGGATTGCAAACCATGACAGCCCATTTTCTCACAGGCAATTTCTACCCCCTAACAGAACAAAAGCTGAAATTGTATTCTTCATTTTGTTGATACAAAGGGAAGGTAATTATTGTAGATCAGAATTGTACAGCTTTCAGAAAATAGGGACATGGGAAACACTTTGGTGTCAGCTTCTTAAAAAAAAAAAAAAAAAGATACTTAAACCAAAAATCCAATCCCAAATTTATTTGGTCACATCAAAAGAGTTAAGGACAGCCCAACACCATAAAGTCTAAAGTATAAAACTCTATTTTAAAATTTAAAGCAACATGGCAGATAGATCCTGTCAAATATAAATTAATAGTTGCTTCTTTCTGACTGTCCAATTTGTATTTTTAAGGGCCTGTGGATGTTAATATTCTGGCAAAGTGTAACCCATGTTTATCAAATCCCTGTAAAAATGATGGAACCTGCAACAATGATCCGGTTGACTTCTACAGGTGTACATGCCCATATGGTTTCAAAGTAAGTACTGAAAGAAGAGGAAAAACTCACTGAAGTTTAAGCTTCTTAACAACCCTTCTGTTTTCTTTGGCTCTCTTCCACTAGTGTTTGTATTTTCTTCTTACATTATAATTACTCTTCCTTGCATAGGGTCAAGACTGTGATATTCCCATTCATGCTTGCATTAGTAACCCCTGCCACCATGGTGGAACTTGTCATTTGAAAGAAGGAGAAAAAGATGGTTTCTGGTAGGTTTTTAATTACTAAATGAGCATGGAAAACTACTGCATTTTATATGCTGAAATAATTTTGGTGTTAATCTTTGGGTTCTTTGTGTTTGATGGCAAGTGCACCCCAAGGCAGATTTTCAGTGCTCCTGAAGTTTTCAGAACATGTTGCTATCCTTGGAAAGCTTCTAAAGCTTTGAATCTGTTAAAAACAATAACAAATGATTGTGATTAGTTGAGGCATATCAGGTCAAGACAACATAGTATTGACTCCATTATGTTAATTAATAGCTAGCTAGATCCCTGCTGAAAAAAATCTCACAATTCATCTGTTGTTGTATGTATTACTTCAACAGACAGCATGTAAATGATAAAATGGAAATCCCAGCGAAACAGAAAATTAATGATTCATTTGAAACTCACTATGCCAGCAGATAAACATGCTGTGAGCATTTTTAATCTTGAGTTATTTAATCACACAGTACAATTACTCCAGATGTACTTCATGAATTATGAAATAAAGTTCTTTAGCATTATTATGTGAAATTATTAGTCATTTAATAATCTACACCTCAAGCTTGTTAGAAATGACACTTAAAAAGATACAATTCATCATCCTGCAATTCATTATGACATTATTCTTATTTTTAATCCAAATTCTGCCCAAAGAGTGAACAGTTTTCTATTAAAAAATAAGTGTATACATCTTAATACTATGCCTCAAGGATTTATATTGACATAGTCATGCCTCAGAATTTGACCTTTTTCATTTATTTGTTTAAACACTACATATTTTGAAAATCAAAGCAATCTCATAATGAAAGCTGCAGAAATTGTAGATAGTGCTAATTACATGAAAATGTATGTGTAGTCATGTGTGAGTGACTTTTACATTTACTATCTATTTTGATGTATTTGTTTTGCATAAGCATGCTTACAAGCAAAAAATAAATTACTGCTTTGAAGAGTTTATAAAAGCTTTGGTTTTTTAAATGAATGCATGTATTGTATGTGGAACATTAGACAGCTTTATATTGGTGCATTTAACTGAACTATAGTGCAATACTACTATTACATACTAATCCCTGATTTCACAGTCTTTTCCATGTGTTGAACTTAAAAAAGGATCACTTTCTGTAAGAAGTATAATCTTGTAAAGTAAAGATAGCATGCTTTTCAAAAGGAATGTTCCATGATTTAGGTACGACTTTAGAAACCTTTTTTCTGTAATTTAAAATATGAACAATTTTTTGGTAATGTTTACTATATGGTTTTTTACATTATATCAGCCATGTTCTGTTATGGAACAGTAATTATGAATTATTGTACCTATTAATTACAGAACTCCTTGTCTGGACTCACCAGCTCAAATGTGGATGTGGTTATTTTGTTTTCTCTATTACAGGTGCACTTGTGCTGATGGATTTGAAGGTGAAAACTGTGAAGTAAATGTTGATGACTGTGAAGACAATGACTGTGAAAATAATTCTACTTGTGTGGATGGAATTAATAACTATACTTGCCTTTGTCCACCTGAATATACAGGTAGGAGTATAAGAGAAGGCAAAGGTAATTCAAGAATTTCTAGCAGAACAGTAATATTTTCTGCTTTGCAGGTGAATTATTAGTTACTCTACAACTGACTTAAAGACAAGCTTTGCTCCATATTTTTCTCCTGTATGGTTTGTAGTCAAAAGTAGACTTAAAGGCTACTCATTAATTCCTTTGTTTGTTTTGAAATCACAGCATTTTTATATTTAAAAGGTCATTCAAAATGTGCCCCTCCCTACTGTTTCCCTAGACACCCCAGTGAAGGACCTCTGTAGCTGTAGAAAGCTGAAAAATATTCTGCTTTTATCCTGTAAACCTCATCTTACTAACAGGATAGAAAAGGATTTGCCTAGTCCAGAGGGGAACAGTGTTTTTGGCACCCCTGGATGCTCTCCTGCCCCCTGTTAGAAATATTAATACAGACTGTGATGCTTCCTGCATGGAAAACAAAGACAAGCATCTAATTATTTCTTTCTATCAGTCGGCAGCCAGGCCAAAGCATTCCCTTCCCTTTGAGACAGAGGATCTCCTGCTTGCTGTCATTGTCTCTGTGGGAATGGAGGACAGTTAGAGGAGCAGCACAGAGGAAGGAGGATCTATTGTTTGCATTGATCTGTTTTATAGTTTTTCTAACTAGACAGATCTATTTTCTCTCAGCTAGCTGACCTCTAGGAAAATAGAGCTTAAATTCACAAAACCATGATTGGAAATGCATAAAAAAGAAATGTAAGATCCACCATAACTTGGGAATTAACTCTACACTGTCATCCTCTATTTTTGCTTTAATCAATCAGTCAATCAAATTTGAGCTCTGAAAAACTGTGAGGAGAGTTAATTAATTAATGAATTAATTTCATTTATTGAAAACACAGCCGTTTTCTCACCCAAAGTGAGAAACATCATTAGTTCTACAGCTTATTGGATTGCTCCAGTGTTTTAGGGTATTCAAGTCAGTATTTTAATCTTAGGAATGCACAGTAAGTGAATATGATAAAACACAAGTATAAGAAATACAACTTCATAATCTATTATATGCATTCATCCATAAATATGTGATAGAATTGACAATTCAAGCCTTGGAAAGAAAGAACAGATAAAAGCATCAGTAAGTAGACACAAGTGTTTGCTGTTTCTCCTACAACTATTTCAGGTATATGTTAGTCAACCTTCAGCTCCCCTGGGATCAATCCCCTTTAAAAATGGGATCAGACATTCTGTTGTGTAGGCTGGAAGGGTGCAAAGCAAAGTCACATCAGTCCAGTATTCCTGTTCAGTGGCCTCATGCTAAGAGGCTTCATATATCTATAGACAGAAGATAGTTCCTTTGCAAGTGCATTCCTCCTTTGCAGCTTTGCAGGTGTTTTAACCTGTGTCATTAATTTCTTCATTTTCAGCCTTGCTCTGGGTGCACTTAACTGCTAGAGTCAATAGCTTCCTGCATTCATAGCATGCCCTGGGAAGACTTTTTTATTAAATATCCATGGAGTGGATACAAAGGATGGTTTACATGTGCTAGCCTAAAACTTTGATTAAGTGTGTCTGTTGCATTTTTTGAGTATTGTAAATGAAATATAAATTTTAAATTTACAATTGAAACAAAAATTCAAGCATTTCTCTATAGATCTCTGTGGTTAGAGCAAAAAGGACAGAATAAACATTGATAACACTTTTGATGTTTGTATTACAGTTGTGCTTCTTTAGTCAAAATGCAAGAAAGTATGTTTCTAAATTTGTTTCACAATGGTGTGTAATTCTACCAGAATAATACTGTGAGTTTATATGGCAAGTGCTTTTGTTTGCTAACTGTAATTCTTACAGAAAAAGAGATTTGCTTTTACAGATATAATGCCTCCTCATAATCACTAATGAAGTCAGTAGGACATGTGAGTAGGTGAGAATTTTCTCGCCAGCTCTGAAGTAAATCAAAACAATCTACTTGCAATCATTAAGTTTATGCTTTCTCTTGGTTAAAAAGTGTTGGGAATTTATACTCTCATTGGATTTTTTCAACACTTTATGAAAATAAAAGACTTTTTTTTAAATATATCACTAGAGCCTCAACAGATTTTATAGATAACTTGGACAAACATTGTAGCAAAAGTTGAAGTTTTCCATTGCATAGAATACAGTACAGAATTATACAATATACTGTCTATCTTACAAAGCATCTGAGAATAGGACACAATGTGTGAGATGCTAAGTGATTTTAGACTAGTTGTAAGGAGAAAATGTCAAACATTGAGCTAGTCAAAGGGTCCTCACGTCTGTCGTCCTTGATCTTGCATAATAAATAACCTTCAGTATTAAGAATTAGCCTGACAATAGTCTGGACACATCAGGGTCTAGAAAGGGTGGTGTTCAGAATATAAAGTAATTGTACAGTTGCCTCGAGTGTGTACGAGGTACCAAATTATTTATAGAACTTTTTTTTTTTTGTGGCTTGTAGCCTGAGTTGAAAGATAAATAACAGAATCTCCGTCAAGTATGTAGAGTGATTTTCATGAGGACTTTTGTAAACATTTGGATTTTGATATCTAAAAGGCTAAAATCAGATATGCATATTTCTAATGTGTTTTTTTAATAAAAGATATTTTTCCCTAAATTAATTTATGAAGTAGCTGGACAATAGTAGGTTAACAATCAGGAAAACAGGCTATATATTCACTATATAAAAAGATTTTTGAATTCAGAGATACTTATCTCTAGCTCAGAAAGTCCCTGAGCTGTAAGTTGCTGAAGACTGGCACAGGATATATACCTTGAAAATACCACTGTGGGCTTGTCCTGCTCTCTTTTAATTCTGTTGACAATACTTTGAATTGTCTGTGTTCAAGATGTCACAGCATATATGTACTCAATATGGAAGTGCACCAGCCCAGAGTATTTTTCTGGGTGAATGGTTCCCTGCAAATATGCTTTATGTTTCAGTAGTACAGAGTAAGGAAGAAGTCAGCTGAAACTTGCTGGTATGAAAAGTAAATCATTCTTTTATAAAGTTTTATTTTCATGTGGAGGGCTTGCTAGAAGCTCAAATGAGCTGTAAAGAAAGTTGCAGTGTAAAATTCTTTTTGACTTTTCTAAGAATCCCTTGAAAATCAACACTTCTCAACTATTCCGTGTTGATTTAAAAAGAAGCAATTAAAAAAGCTTATGTTGTTGCTTGAGAATCAGGAACCCCTTTTTCTCTGCTTCGGTTAAATTTTACAGGTGCCACCACAGGTATAGGTGGAAAGACAAAGAATGGTATTTGCACTATGCTATGAGCTTTCTTAAGATTGCAGACTATAACTGTGAAACAACAGTAAGCAAATGGAATCAATGGGCACTCTGATGTCTGATCAAACCTTGAAAAAGAAAATCCAAACATTTAAAATTATTTAAAATACCTCACTATGTCCTGCACTCTTTAATCTCGCTATTCTCTTAACATTACCATGTTCTTTATTTTAACCTCAGTCTATAAACTTCAGGTCATTTTATGTGCATTCTATAGATTCCAGATGATCATTTCTCTTGCTCATTATCATGTCATTAGATCACAGATCTAACTGATCCAGAAGTAAAATCTTTCTTATGCCACTAGTGGCATGTACTTCTTACCTTTCTGTTTGTTTTGCTCTGCTGTAGATGAGACTTTGAAGCTTGCTTCATTTTGCTATATCAACCTCTCTGCTGCTATAGTTGTGCATTAGCTTAATGTGCTATGCTGTTGTATTACAATGTAAAAAGTCTCTTGTCTCTTCTGTCTTTGTCACTGCAAGCTGCTAATCTGAATGAAGTGGAAAAAGGTCAGTTGTCTTTTAAGCCTATTTTCACTTACTTTGGTTTCTCACTTTCCTTTCCTTAAAGGTGCATGGATTTCAGTTCTTACCAATGATCAAATAAATAGTATATAGATATAATTTAGAAAGCTCACTGCAAATCCTCAAATTAGGCACTTGGCTCTTGCTGTGAATACATGTCAAAAGAATGTTGTTGAAGATGCAGGTTGCTGTGCAGGAGTACTTTAATACTACGTTCATTGTCTTTTTTTCAGATGGATTAAAAATTTTTGCAGGCACTGATAGGACTAACAAAAAAGTTTACATTGCGATCTTCTGAAATCTTTATTCTACTCTCCTTAAAGACACCCTTTGGTTCCATTCTAATCTATTCTCTGTTTTATAGCTCTGTTTTGCTTTAATTTTTTCATTAGATTTTGGTACTAGAAAGTATGCCGGATGTCCAATGCAGTGTTCTCGCTCGTCATTTCTGTGGCCTTTTCATGCTGTAGATATCTAAAGAAATTGAAATGACCATATTAATCTGAGGCTATGGTAGAAGAAAGGTAATATTAGGAGAGATCCCACGAACTTTAGGTGTTTCTGTTTTTTTAATTTTTTTGAAGTTTCTCTCTAGCACCTATCACACTAACAGAGATCACAGAATCACAGAATATGTTGAGTTGGAAGGGGCCCATAAGGATCATCGAGTCCAAGTCCTGGCCCTGCACAGGACCATCCCCAAGAGTCACACCAGGTGCCTAAGAGTATCATCCAAATGCTTCTTGAATTCTGCCAGGTTTGGTGCTGTGACCACTCCCTGGGGAGCCTGTTCAGTGCCCAACCACCCTCTGGGTGAAGAACCTCATTCTAATACCCAACCTAAACCTTCCCTGACATAACTACAGGCCATTCCCTTGGCCATCTTTTGGGCAATCTAATCATCTAAAAAATCTGAGAGCTAACATAATCGATGATAACATTTTTATAAAGTTGCATATTTAGTTTTAAAAGCAAGGGAATAATTTTGTAGTGTGGTGTAATTTAATTTGATAAATATATTTTTCAGCCTACAAAACAATGTATTTCACTAGTAATAAAGATATGTTTGTTATCCATGAAATCACTTGTTGAACATGGCTGCAATTATACCATCTATGTTGATTAATTTAGACATCTGAATAGTTCTTACAGCTTAAATTCAGAGCCTAAATTTTCTCAGTAACTGTCGAAGTACATTACCAGAAAGTGATTCCAACCACAAGTTTTCCATGCTTAAAACTGTATTCCATTTAGACATGTTGCTGTGTTTGCATTTTATTGTTATCTGAACAGCAAAAACAGCCTCCTATTTTTGTTTTGTAGTACACAAGTGTGAATTATAACATATTAAAATTACTGATTATAGAAAGAACAAAATCCTCATGAACAAATTATCAAACACCCAGGGGATGTGAACTAAGTTCAGCTCCAAAACTAAGCAGATGTATATGTGATACGTATTTGTATAAGCTTGCCAGCTGAGCATGAAAGTTATTGATGGTCTGTAAGGTGCTTGGAGGATCAGTCAGTTTTATCATGCCAGACATCTTTGGAGTTGTGACAGTAGTAGGGAAAAAAAGAAAAAAAAAAGGATAATTTTAAGCAATTGTCTCAGTTTAGGCAAGCCTTAGACACAGCCTTCTTACCACTGCAGTAAGGGAGTTGCATTATTGCTCTCAATTCACTTGGTAATCAAATAAGTACCTTCCTAAAATTTAAGCGTGCAAGTAATCAAAATCAAATTGTGTCATATCAAACTTGGTAAAAAGTTTATTTATTTCATCAAATTAGGATATAATTTTCATTCTTGTGAGAAATACACATTACAGCTTCTTAGCATAACCTTTGCTTTTCTTACTTTTCAACACTTGTAAAATTTTCTATTTCATCACCTTAAAATACTTCAAATGACTATTCTATATTAAAAGCTCAAGTATTAAAGTAATTTTACTGCCTTTTCTCAAAGGCACAATATCCTTGGCAAGCTGAGCTACCTGCTACTAGTTTGATCACTACTCATTCTAGTCTATGATCCATCCTTGCTGACTCAATTATTTTAAAGCTTACCCACCTAAAAGTTGCTATTTCTTTGTTGTCACCAAACAGCATATGTAAAACAACTAGAAATGTTAAACTAAATAAGCCCCATCTTACACTGAGATCCACAAGAATGGGGAATAGCTGAAAAGACTTATGTGATGGTGAAGGATAGGAACAGTCCAGCAATTTGAATGTAAAATTAAATTCTAAAAAGAGTTTAGACTTATAGTTATAAAGTACATTCTACTGTGACTGTAAACTTTTATTGATTTTAAATGACTTTGTCCCTCATATAGTCTTTTCTGAATAATGAGCTCAAGACTTTAAATAATTTATGTAGTATATTGTGCATCAAACTCTAGACTTCATAAAAATGCAGAAATTTTCTGTATATAATTTGTTAAATGGCACTGACATGGCACTTCTGTGCTCTATTGGCTATTTGAGTCAGAAGCAATCAGAGGCCTCCAGTCAGAGTCAGACAGTAATACCTGATTGATAAAACATAAACACTACAGAAGTTTACTCACAGTATATCACAACCAAGCTCAGAAGCTGGAATGGATCTATAAATACTAAAGTCCTTCTATTCTAGCAATTGCCTGTAAGTATGTGAAAGATATTTGTTATTTTGACTTTGGAATGGTGACTAAGTCTTCCAAAAAAACCCCTGATTTTTGATAATAAAATTGTTACTTTTGCCTTTTGTTTCTAGTTTTTGCTCTATTATCACACTCAGCTCTGCTAATCATTTGAGGGTGATTTTAAACTTGTTTCTTCATAAGCTTGCCTGTAATTAGCAATATGTCATTGTATTCAGAAACCCATATCCATTTTTGTTAGAGCTCTCCTCTTCATTCAGAAATATAGTGGCTGACATTGCTTTATTTGACTCTATTTTAAATTTATTGCCCAATTATTCAAAATAATAATGTAAATCCTTTTTTAGATCATTTCCTTATTACTCATTATTTGTTGTACTATGTGTCTATGTAATGGAAAGTCCAAAGTTAAGGGTCTGTTTAGCCTTGAGAAAAGGTCTCATTACCCTGTTCCAGTGTTTAAGAGGGTGGGTACAAGTAAGGTGGAGATTCCCTTTTTAACAAGGAGTCACATGGAAAAGGAGAAGGGTTAGTTCTGGGGAGATTCCAATTCCTGGGAAGACACAAGAGGGAAATTTTTAAAAATGAGAACACAGACATTGGAATAATCTCCCCAGGGAAGTGGTGGATTCTTCAAAATTAGACACTTTTGCTGGATACTTCAGCCAGACAGAGTGCTGGGCCATCTTGTCTGGACTGTGCTTTTGCCAAGAGATGATCCTTGAGGTCCCTTTCAACCTGGTATTCTATGATTAAGATGTTTGTAGTTTATAATAGTATCAAGTCATAAGAGTGAATTAACACACACAGAGGAAACACAAACTCACCTGAAATCTGGCAAATGTATAGCTTTGGCTAGCTAATCAAGGACTGCATACAATTCATCAGCAGTATTTAATGGTGCATCTACCTGTAAGTCTGCATCATACTCTACCTGCAAAATCTCAGTACATATTTGCCTTGAGCTTGGAAGGTTGTGTTAATTTGGACTGTGCCAACCACACAGGGTCCCACTGGTTTCAATGTTACTCCATAACCAGACTTGAGACTCTCTAGATTAATTAAGCAAGATGTCTTATGAAAAGAGTTATTGCTGGTTCTAATTAAACTTTGGAAGCTATTCACAGGATTTTTGACACTTTATCCACTGCTTATTTTTAAACAAACTAGTCTGTTGCTTATTTTCCTATTCCCATCTTTCAAAAGCTTAATTACTTAGCCAAGCTCTTACAGAAGCTCGGTTACACAGTTACAATATTATTAGCTGAATAAAAGAATGTCCTCACACATTGGTGTCAAGCTTCCTTGAATTGAGACATTTGTTTCACAAACTTTTTTGATTATTTTGAAGTATGTACTTTAAACATTGTATTATGTTTCCCAAACTGGGGAACTCTCTAAGATTTCCTTCCAGTAACCCCAAGGAGCCTAGCTTGGTAAATCTGGTATTTCCTTCAATGAGTGTTTCACTTTCATCACTATCTTTTCATTGCAGCAAAATTAATTTCTCCCTTTCACCTTGTCTCAGTTAAATTCTGAATAACACGATTATTCAGTACACTGAAGGAGATGTTTCTTTACCAGGAAACTATATTTTTCAGTGGTTCAGATTCTATGTCATATATTTTATTTACCTTTTCTATTGACTTTTTCAGAAACAGGGTTTTTTTGGTCATGGGAATGCTCCATTCAGAATACAGATCAATTAGCAGTTATTAATATTGTCTATTAGCAGTACAACACCTTGCATTTTGATTATTTTGGTTTGTTCTTCTGGTATTTATATCTTATTTCAGAAATGTAGTATCTGATGTACATAAGTAAATTCCATCCTTAATATTTCATGGTTTGTTTTTTGTTTTACTTATCCTCTGTACAAGTCTGTCATGAATGCTACTCTTTGTTTTTATAATTAAAGTTTGTACTTTAAGTAAAGCTACCTTTTATGTTCGTAGGGTTTTTTACGTGATTCTCTTGCTACATGGCCATGATGTTTACCATGTCCTTTTCCTTGGTTCCCATTTCCTGTTGCCTAACACACTGTTTAACTGAAACTCCAGTGATATGATTCTGACTTATTTCACAGTGCATACAATTTGAAAATGTAACAGGAAAGTTTCCTTCTTTCTCTACTGGCACAGCACAAAAGGTCCTGCTTTTGTGTGCTTTTCTGCAGAGTTCTCAGATCAAAGTCTGACCATAATCCCAAAAATACCTGGTGATGTTTGCAAGCTGTTTGGCTGCACTCTGCTTGGTAGTATAACACTGACTGTGGAATTTGAAGTGGACATTTTTCAAAACTGTAAACCTGTTTGAAACTTAAACATCCACTCATTATATAGGATTCACAGCTATGAGGGGGACATTAAGACCTTTAAAGTGCCCCTGGGCACCCTACATGAGGTGATTCAGCTTTCAGTATAGTTCTGAATATGTTAGGGCCATCAGCTTATGAATACTAGAATGCAGTGTACTCTAATTAAGAAACCCTGTATTTTGTAAGTATCTGGAGGAGGATTTACAAAAACGAACAGGCTTAGACACTACTCAGTAAAGCTCCTCGCCACATAAGGAATTTCTGAAATCTGTGCAGTGATAATCTAAGACATGGCCCAGTTTCTAACCTGTCGCAAAATCAGTTCAATAAAGTTGACAGCAATTGTGAGATTGCTTACTCCTATTATACCAGTCCTAAATTGCCTTTTTCTGGGTATTTTGTGGGGTTTTTTTTCACTGAACTTTTACTGTGAATGTATAGGAGACAGCAAACCTCCAGCTTTGCTTGGAAGACATGCTCAATGTGTCACTTCCAGAAATTCTATGATATGCTGTTAAAATTAATAATCTTGGAAATGTTTATAAGTGTTTTTGTCCAAGTCTTGAAAGTACAGCTATATTTTTATTATTTGTAATTGAGGTGTCATACACTTTTCAGTTCTGCATGTAATTTAATATAGAATATATGCTATAATAAGATATTTGTGTAGGTGCATCTATATATGCATATAAATACACATATATGTAAACACATATATACATTTATAAGACACAGGAACGTGCACAAACTAGGTTAAAATAACAGTCATTTTTGCTTATTCTACTCCCATGATCCTTAAAAATCAATTCTCTGTTCCCATATTTATATCTCACTCTTAAACACGGCTGGCCTTTAAACAGATTTCAGCTATTACAAGGTCTGCAAATTGACTAAATGCTAGGTGAAGAATTACTACCTCTTATATATGTATTTATTTGGATAAAACCCTCTGAAAAGAGAAATGGATCTGGGTTTTGTTTGATATATTGTGGGATGCAAAGAATCCCTGGTATTTCAGGATTCTTTGTGCACTGACCTAGTCATAACAGTTGCACATTTCCAGACTAATAATTCTATTGAGAGCCTGAAGAGGCTTTGAGGGTAGAATTATAATCCTTTGTATTAGTCATCCTCAGTGTCCTGCATTTGATCTCCATTCAGTTTCCTACATATATTGACTAAGTCACATTGTTACTGACAGTTTTCCTGAGACTGTTAAGTGGCCTGTGCTTGAAGGCCATTTCCTTGTGTTAACTCAAAGCTTTATTTGGTTTGTAGGGAAAATTAACTACTTGCAAATTGGAAATGTGCTAGTAATTTATTTTATTTTATTTTTAAATCTTTGTGCAGAACCAGTCTGGATCTTTCTGATGGCTGCAGAGTACTTGTCTAGGTGCTTTTTGGCTTGCCCTCTTATTTTTGAAGATGTAGAGGTCCCAAGTCTTGTCACACTTAGCATATATGTTTCAAATGTTTTGTTTTGATTTGTTTTTTTCAAATGTTTTTCATATCGTTTTTTTCTGACATAACCATCTTTGCTCCTGGTTCAGTTTTGCCTTTTTCTCTATCCTTGCTTTAATATAGACTATTCCTGAACTCTTTTTTTTATTTGTTTTTCCACTACACTGCAAGTCACTACTGCTCTGCTAAGTAAAACTGAGGGATATCAAATGTTGTGCCTCTTTGAAGGAAATTTCAGTTTGAGCAGTGAAAGTCTCTGCTCATCCACTGCTTTCTTCTGCTGTTTTCTTTCTCATTATGATGTACAGTTCTATTTCTCTTTGCTAGCTAGCTCATGTTTTATTACTGGACACGGAACAACTCTACTTCTTTCATAGAGTCTGGTGGACCTGTCAGTCCCTGAATTCAGCAGGCACAGGGTCTATGCCTGTTGATTATACATATATTCTTCATATGGATGCTGAAATAACTATATCTATCTTACAAACCAGTGACAAACTTTGTGAGTGCACTATCCATGCTATCATCTGATTCGTTAATCAGGGAACAAGACATTATCGATCTGTTTACAAATGTGAAAGTGTTTCCTTATCATGAAGTTGCAAATAAAATAATTTTAACCATATTAAAATATTTTATAGATTATACAGCCCATGTTGGAAATTAGAGCCACTGCTTCTATCAGCAGGAAAGGGTAGACATTTGATATAGATATTTTTTTCTTTTCTTTTCACAGAACAGATTATAGATAATTATGGTACATTAACAAATGCAAAAAATGGAGAGTCATATTTAAGGAAAAGTAGAAAACAAGTTTTCATTTTGGGATAATTGGAATTGTATTGACATGCAGTGATATTAACAGGTTTTTTTCAGGTAATAGATTACTTATAGTGATAGTGCAAATCTGGATATTTCTGTGTGTAATGTGCCTAGAAATAAGTAAGAGAAAAGCATTGATGGCATTTTTGGTCTAGCAAGAAGACTTTCAGTCACTAGTGTTCTGCTACACAGCAGAGCTAGATAAATACTGTAAATAAAACATTATTTTTTTTACAAAATTACCATTGGTATTCATGGATAGATGATTGATACTGAAATTGATATTGTTTTATAAATGAGGTATCAGAGATATTATTTGTTATATCTGTACTACTATTTGTTTATTAGTATTTAGTATAAAGGTATTTATTACTATATCAAGAAGTATACATATTTCAGTGTGAGCAAAAGAAGTTGTAGCCATTTCTTTCAAAATAGAAACTATTTGCAGGTCACTGTCATGTTTTCACTGAATTGACAACATACATTATATTTCAGGTGAACTCTGTGAGGAGAAACTAGATTTCTGTGCTCAAAACCTGAATCCTTGCCAACATGATTCAAAGTGTATCTTGACACCCAAAGGATACAAGTAAGTCTGAAATGCTGGAGTTCAACTGAATTGAAATTTATATTCTTCTATCCTGCTTAGCTTCCTTTCCTTCTATTTTAGTGGAAGCAAGTTTACTATCAAAGTACTAATTTTGGTTATTATTAAGCATTATGGCAGAACAGGCCATTATTTTCATGTAGAACTACATTATTATCTGAAGTGTGTTTTATTGAATTTTACTGATCCTTAACAGTTCTAAATCCAACCAAATTTTAAATAGGATAGTCTATATAATGGTCCATACAAAACCCTTTTAGGAGCATGGACAGTAGGAAAATAATTGCATTTAATTGAAGTGGAATAATTATATGCTTTTAGAGAAGTAATTGTGAAAGTGTATTAGGAAGGCACGCTGGAAGGTATAAGCTAAAGAAGTCCATTCCAAGGAAAACTAATCTTTATTTACACCATATCCTTATCAGAATTAATTAGTATGTACAATTTAAAGTTGTTTTAATAGGCTTTATATTAATAAATACAGGAAACCTGCAGCTTTCAGTTGTTCTCACAAGTACCTGTTTTATGCATAGCATGCTTTTGTGCTAAAATCAGATTACTTATTATCATTCCTAGTACTTATGAAAAGACATTTTATTTAAAATATGCAAAAATATCAAATATATTAAGTATACAATTGAAAATTAAATTAATTTGATAGTTTTCAACTGGAAAATAAAAAACTTGTTGAATTTCTGTTGTGACTTACGTTTATTTTCTTCATGTCACTTCAGTAAACCTAGTTAAGCATCTAATACTTTACTGCCTAGTTCATTAATCTTTCCTTTTACTTTCTGAGATTTTAAATCAGAAAATAGCACATGCAGTAAACTCCAAGAATGTACCTCGTTCAGCTTTTTAATAGCATGCTTTATATTCTTTTTTCACTTTTCTTATTCATATATGTTGTTGAATAAAAAATGAGACATATTTATTGAAGTACTAAATTTAAAGTTACACAACTATTTAAAATAGCTTCTGCAAGGTTAGAGCAAATTTTAGATACTAAAAGAAGCAAAACCAAGAAGGGAAACACAAGATCTAATTAAATCAGTTAAAGACATTTTATTTAAAAAAAAAAAAAAACAAAACATGTGAATGCATGGATTTATAATCTTCCATTAAATTTTTCACAGAGTTGTGGGCATTCACTCAGTCTGCTATATGAGAACTCCCTGAAGAAATGCCACTAGCATTAACAATGAGATTTGCACCTTGGGGGAGGCGGGGGGGGAGAAAGAAAACAACAACAAAAAACCCAACAAACAAACAAACAAAACAAGGAGGAAAAAAAAGAAATAAAAAACGTTACCTACTGTCTTGAGGATATGCTGTTTCTAGTTCAGTGGGGCTTCAGGGAGGGCAGATCATGGGTCTGAGACTTCTGTTAGTTCACTAACCATGGAACTATTTGCAGTTAATCAGACTTGTGGAACTTCAAGGGAAAAAAAATGATGCATAACCTCCAAAGTGTATAAATGGACCATTGGTCCATTCAGAGATGTTCAGCTGACAAAATAACCATCAGTACAATGCAAACCTTGGATTATTTTCCTCCATTTCACCAACTAAGCATATTGATTACTTTTAGTGTTTGCAGCCATGTGCAACATCCTGTAACATTCTGCATTACTCATAAATTCCAAGAACTGTCAAAATTATTCATGAGGGCTCTCTAGGTTTAAGCCACAGTTCTTCAATATAAAGACAGATGTGTAAATATGTTTAACCAGCAAACCTCTACTCATTACATATGTAGATTCCCCAAATAATAATATGATTAAGCTACACAGTCTTTACACACAAAGTCACAGTAATGCCTTTTTTTTCTTGAGTTTTAAAAAATTCAGTAGTTCCTTACCTTTGTCAGAAGCATACTGTATTGTTAAAAGGCACTCCTGTTTTACAGATGTGATTGCACACCTGGATATGTAGGGGAGCATTGTGATATTGACTTTGATGACTGCCAGGACAACAAATGTAAAAATGGAGCGCAGTGTACTGATGCAGTTAATGGATATACATGTATTTGCCCAGAAGGATACAGGTGAGAAAGATCTGAAAATGGTACAAACATATATGTCTTCTGTTGAAGTTGTTTTTCTCTTGGAAATACTGACCTTTTCTGTTTTCATTTAGTGGCTTGTTTTGTGAGTTTTTGCCACCAATGGTTCTACCTCGCACCAGCCCTTGTGATAATTACGAGTGTCAAAATGGAGCTCAGTGTATCATAAAAGAAAGTGAACCAATCTGTCAGTGTTTATCAGGCTACCAGGGTGAGAAATGTGAAAAGCTGATTAGTATAAACTTCATCAACAAAGAATCCTATCTGCAAATCCCTTCAGCTAAGATACGGCCCCAAACTAATATTACTCTACAGGTAAGTTTGCTTGTGTTGTAGATTCTCTTTTCTGGAAAAGAGAGGAGGCGACTTTTCATGATGTGGGAAACTACTCAAAGTTGCCATTGGCTCACTTCAAGAGCTTTTTACAGTTTGAGCTAAAAATCTACAAGAGTCAATGCAATAACTATATTCATAGTAAGTAGATGGGCTTATTGATAGAAGGAGAAAGAATTTCGTCAGGTTGTCCTTCAAGAAAATATTTATAATGAAGTAATAGATTATGGCAATAAATTCAAAGATTCGCTTAATACCACATTTTGATTTAATATTTATTTTTTAATTCTTTTCAAATGTTTCTTTCTTTTAACTAGATTGCCACAGATGAAGACAGTGGGATCCTGCTCTACAAAGGCGATAAAGATCACATAGCAGTAGAGCTGTACCGGGGTAGAGTGAGGGTCAGTTATGACACAGGATCTTATCCAGCCTCTGCTATTTACAGGTGAACCTGGATGAAAGAAATTTCTAAATGAAACAAAAGCTGTATTAATTTTTTTATGTCAAAGTCACATTTTTTAATAGATGGTTGAAACAAATATATGCAAATGAATGTACTGTTAGACGCTCAAAACCTCTTGCCAAATGACACGATTTGGCTTGGCAAAATAACTTTAATGCAGATATGCCACAAAGATAATATATTATTTGATGCATTAAAACTGAGTAAGCGTTAACTTTCAGCAGAATATTTATACATTTGTGTCAAGCTCACATGGAAGTGGAGTTTTTTCCATGTGTAACTGACAAATGACTTCCTAGTGTACTGAGTAAAATGAAGAACTATACTGCATCAGCAGAAATTAAATGGAGACTTCTCTTCTGTGTTAGACAGTTCTATAATGTGGGACTTTTCCATGGCAAGTGAAGAGAAATCTAAAAACTTGATTCTGAAAAAAAGGCACTACTCTTGAAAAAGAAATGGGTTTTGCTTCCAAAGTCATTAAGAGACAGAATCCACAGATGCTTCTGGAGCATAATTTTTCAGGGTTTTTTGAGTCAAATTTCTCTGGCTCTCTGAAAAATTATCACCTGAGTTCATGGGGAGATATTATATAACTTGACAAGAATTGGCAGACATTGCAAGAGTGAGCAAAAAGACAACAGACATCACTTCCTGGCATTGACTGCCCTCTTGTTGCTAAAAATGCTTTCAGAAGTAAAGGGAAAGCGTTAAATTGGTTTTCCATGAATCTTCCTTTTGTTGTATTTACACCTTTAGAGTTGTAAAATCATATCTAGTGTATAATTAGTTTCTTGAGTTTGTAACAGCTGATACTGTTCTGCATTCTGTTATGGACATTTCACTGAAAATAAGTGATTTTCAGCAACGAATGCACTCATATGGCAATATAGAATCGAAAGCTCACATTTATAGCAGGGAAGCAATGCTAAACTTTGTTAGGTAATACAACAAAGGGAACTGTGGTTTTAGTAGATTACTAAAAGCATTCCACAGGAAAAAAATCATGCCTGTAAAATACAACATAAAGTTAGAAAAAACATAGCCGTCTCCAATAAGTATCTTAAGGTTGCTTTCATTTTTTTGATGTGCTGTTATTTCATATAGTCTCCTTATGATTCCATGAAATGGTTTAACATGTGGAAATACTACAGGTCTTTTAATTGTATAAATTTTCATACATTAAAAATTGGATTTAACTTTACAAGAGTTTGAAGTATTGAACACATTAAAAATTGCATCAAACATTCACTTTTCCCAATTATTACAATTCAAAATAATATTATTTTTCTTTTGCACCTGAGATAGGGCTAAAGAAGATGTTTAGATTGCTTTTTCAAGGTTTTAGTTATGTTTGTTGCGGTTTTTTATGGGTACATCTGTCTGAGAATAAGAAGCAATAGGAATCAGGGTCATAGGTAGTTTGAAGTTATTTTGGCTCCCATTTATTTAATCTATTGAGACTATTTCTTCCCATTCAAAGCATATATTACCTTCTCATAAACATAATGCCTTCTCTGGCATTACTGAAATATAATAAATACTGGCAATTCACAGTTGTCCATTTTAGTTTTCTAGAGAAAGACTGGAAAACGTTACTCACACAGGTAAATTAAACACCATAAACATGAAAGAGATTAATAACAAAGTAACCAATTAACAAACATTCCCAACTAGGTTGGTGTTACAGAACAATTAAAAGCATCTCCCCTACATAGTTGATCATCTCTGCTGAATTATATGACAAATGAAGAATGCAGGTGCAGTGAAGGAATGGATGGGAAACGTAGTGAGGTCTTACAGTATGACACAGTTGTTTAGTGAAGCAGATACACACCTGAAGTATTATTGTTGTTGCCATTATTGTTGTTATTGTTATTAACTTCCATTTCATTTAGAATAAGTGTCAGGGTGAGTTTCTGAGATATTTGAAAACTTTCATGTAATGATTTGGCTGTAATAAAGCCTTCTGCCCTTGAGGAAAGCCTGAGGGGATACCTTCTCTCTCTTTACAACTGTCTGAAAGGAGGTTGGAGCCAGGTGTGGGTCAGTCTCTTCTCTCAAGTAACAAGCAATAGAACAAGAGGAAATGGCTTCACATTGCACCAGGAGAGGTTTAGACTGGATATTAGGAAAAATTTCTTTGCAGAAAGGGTTGTCCAGCATTGGAACAGGCTGCCCAGAGAAGTGGTGGAGTCACCATGCCTGGAGGTATTTAAAGAAGATGTGGCACTTAGGGACATGGTTTGGTGGTGGACTTGGCTGTGCTGGCTTAATGGTTGAACTTGGTGGTCTTAGAGGTCTTTTCCAACCTAAACAATTCTATGTTTTTGTGATCCTATGTTGAAAGATATATGTACATTTCTACATTTGTATATATGTTTGTGCATTTAGTGATCACTATACAGATTACATATTATTTCACTTCTGTTTCAGGTTCTAGAAAGGCATTTGTTGTAGCACAGGATCTTTTACAAATAATACTCTAATCCAGTTTTCAGTTCCATTTTACCTTCATAGGATCTTTATGGTATTTCCCACCCTTTTTAAGGTCTTTACCTTCTTTTCATCTATTCAGTGCATATTGTCTTTCTGTACCTTTGTTACCTGTTGAAGCTGTCCCCTGGCATGTTTCCAGTCCTCCCTTCAGTCCCTCCCTTTGGTTTCTTTCCTCTCTTCCCTCCCTTTATTTTATTAAGCCAACCAAATTTGATCATCTGCTCAAAAAACTGCTCACAGACATAATCTCTACTAACCTATTAATTTGCTTTCCCTCTTCTCTATTTTGTCATTCTCAGCCTCCTGCTTGATTCAATTTCCAATACTGTTTCCCTCAGAACCCACTACCATCCATTACTGATTCTTACATTATTCTATTTCTTGTGCAGTCCTACCTCTTTCTCTTCCTTCTCTATCAGCTAGTTTTTGCTTCTTCTGAATGAAAACCACACAGTTTCTTTCTCTGTATGAATTTGATATAGCTAAGGCAATTCCTTCTCTTTGAACGGGTTGGCAGGCCCATAACCAGCAAGTACTACTGCAGTCCAGAAGCACAGCTGGAGGGAAGGGGCTAATTGTCTGTGTGCTGAAATACAGCCAGTGCGGACCAAGAATTTGGGGATCTAGCCCTGCCGTTTGTGCAGAATCACATGTTTTTAAGATCTTAACACTTTGTCTCAGCGGATTTTGAGAAACGTGATGAATCTTTTAATGATAAATGGTACCAGCCCACTGCCAAATGTCATGCCCTGCAAAGCAGGGTTAATAGAACCGTAAAAGATAGGAGTATGTTCCCTTTTGTTTAGAAAACTCTCAGGTCTGTTTAGAGGAACAAAAATAAGTTTCCTGCACCATTCAGTGTGGAAAATTTTAGAAGAAACAGTTGAAGTTTACCGAAATTATAAATAGCTAAAATAATATTGTGAAATAGTGTCATAGGTTAACCCTGGTAGGCAACTGTCACACAGCCACTCGCTCACCTCCCCTTTCACTGCCACTGGGACAGGGGAAAAGAAAGAGTAAAAGTCAGAAAAATCATGGGTTTAGATAAAATACTTAGTATTATGAAAAATATTAACTTCATCCCAGACAGATCTGGTGCAAAGAGGTAATGAATCATAAATGCATATGTATTATGTTTTATCAGTGAGACATGAAGATGACAAAAGAACATTTTCATTCACCATGTTTAGGAACAGTGATGTTTAAGAACAATTTGCTAACAAGATAGATAATTTGCAAAGTAAGATGGAAAGTTGCTTACACTAAGAAGGACTGAATGGAAACTAAAAAACTGAAAATTTTATCAAGACATTTAGAGATTTCATTAAGGAAGTGAAAATTCTTGTATAGTACAGCAGTAAGAATAAGACAAGTTGCATTTCACTGAATAATGATGAGATGCCGGGAACAGAGGCAAAAAAAAAAACAAACCCAACCAACCAACAAAAAAAAAAAAAAGAAAAAACCCCACACCTAAAAAAACCTCAAACCAGCAAAAATACAGCCAATAGAGAGATTCAGTTAGAAGTTTTATAATATAAATTACAATCAAGAAAAGGAGTCAAATGGGAGCTGTAAAGCCTACAGAGGTGCTTGCAGTAACAACAAAACTAAGTTACAAAGGACTGAACACTCTGATTAAATCATGATAAATACAAAGAATTAACAATAACATCAGTCTAGCTGTGTAGAGTGAATGAGAACTGCTTTACCAATGGGAACTGACCACAGTAAGAGCCATCATCCCAAAAGCACTCATTAGTCGATCTGAGAAATGAGACGATGGCACTGCCAAGACCAATAAAGAATATCAATTCACTGGAGATGGTTATTTGGAAAACACTGATCCACTTGCGGTTTTTTGTGTCTGGATGTCCATTTTTCAAGGTTAAATGTTTTTTACACAAAACAAAAAAAAAACCCCTTTCATTCTCTTAACTAGTTTTCATCATATATTATTGGAAATATGGCAATATTTCTTCCCAAATCATTATTCTTCTATAGAGTACCAAAAGCCTTAAATCAGTTTTTCTTACAGTTTTTCATTAGGATCTGTGCATTCAGCTCTCATTTTTCCAATGGGAAATGGGCTAGAAGTAATGTAAGTGCATTGGCAGGAAATATTGCACAGATATGCCCTGTGTTTATTTCCCCTTTAATTTAAACCACCCTTACCTAGGAGGGCTCCTCTTTCTGCAGTAAATTTTTACCAGTAAAACAGTTTAAACCAGAAGCTTTTAATAATTGTTCTTATCAGAGACACATTCCCTTTACACATTATGTTTTATACGTCCCTGGAATGACCTCTTACTATAAAAATGTATCTTCTGTATTGCTCTCATTCTTTTCAATACTACTTCATGAAAGGTTGGTAAGTTGTAAAATAACCTGTTTCCTTGAAACAAGAACATATTAGGATTTGTTCCTTCCTGAAATCAAAAAGTCATATGGACTTTGATTTCTCAGCACATTTTTTTTCCTGAATTCATTGAAATGTGTTTAGTAATTTAATCATGGCATCTTTATTATTGCTTGAGCACAGCAAAAAACCTCTTAATACCTTGAATAAACCTGGGTCTTTTGGAATTATGAACCCTGGCCTTTTCCTTTGCCCCCACAGAAATTGTCAGCCCCCCTCCTGCCAACTCCCATAAAGTGTTTATTGTGCCGGTGTGTGCTCAGTTGTGTGTTTGCACTTTCACGTAGAGCTGAGTTTCTGTAAAGCATGCGTGCTACCATGCAGACCCTTCATCCATTTTGAGCAGAGGCTGTTCACATGGAGTAGGTAATAAATGGCTAAGAAGCTATTTAATGTGTCACAGCTGTAAACAACCACGTGTGCTTCTGATCTGTTCCAGGACAAAAGCAGTTAAGTTAATTAAAACATCACTAAGGACATTTTAAGGTAATTTGCTTGATTTTTGCCTTGAGATTTAGGAAGCTAATCCCTTTCAGCTCTACTGCATTTTCAATGAGAAGAGCTAACTGGCTGTGTGACTGTTTGGTCCATCTCAGGCTATCATACGAATGGTTCATTTAAATAACTTTTTTCAAAGGCTTAAGCTTATTCATTTGATGGTACCCTGAAACAAACAAAGGCTCTCATGGGAATCAGTATAATGTCTGGTCTCTGGACTACAGCTTATTGTCATACCTTCCATGCAGCCTTATCGTCTGCTCTTATTTCTCCAGTGAAAAATGGGCTGCAAGTTATGCAAGTACAATGATATATTCGGTCCCAGAATTGTATAAGGATATTCTTCTTTCTCTGATATACTTAAACTGAGGTTAAGGACAGAGTAGTTACCCTGCACTTAAAACACTTGCTGTGCAGATATTGCAGCTGATCAGCAAGGCAGCCATTTCTTGCACCTACTAGCAGGAGTAGGCTTGTCCTTATACAGCATAAACACCAAGCTTGAAACAAACATTTTGTGCTTGACACCCTTCAGGCATTCTCCTACTAGTGAGTTCCTAGCTTGTCAGTAAGCAGAAGGAAATGGGATGTGTAGACAAATAAAAAAAAGAAAAAAAAAACACCAAACCAAATCAAACAAAAAAAAAATCATATTCACTGTACTAGCCAGAAGCTGAACACACAAAATAACTATGCCAAATAAATACACCAAATTACTTTGTTGCTAGCATCAGTGGAGCTGTCTGGACCAATGGTGTGATTTTGTCTGGCAGGACTAAGGTTAGATATAGTTCCATATTTCATGACATAGTAGATTTATGTATCACTGGAGTCAACTCAGGCCTTCACACTTGCAAAATATGTAAACCCAGTACTCTGCAACATGTAGGATACACACAGGCACACATGCAGGTACGATCTTGAAGTAACATTAGGATCCTAGACTGGTTTAGGTACGAAGGACCTTCAACAAACATCTAGTTCTACCTTCTTTGCCATCGGCAGGGACAACCTCCATTAGATTAGGTTGCACAAAGCCCCATCCAATCTGATCTTGAACATTTCCAATGCCAAGTCCACAAATTCTTTGGCAACCTGTTCCAGTGTTCCGTTTTAACCCATCTGCATATTAAAGAATTCTCTTTATGTCACTTCTTTTACATTGTAGATTCTGTCTGATCTAATTCTACCCTCTCATAGTTTGAAACAGTTACCCCTTGTCCTGTTACTACGGGCCTTGGTAAAAACTGTCTCTCCATCTTTCCTGTAAGTCCCTTTTGAGTATTGGAAAGCTGCTATAATGTCTCCCCAGAGCCTTCTTTTCTCCAGGTTGAACGACTCCAACTCTCCTAGCTTGTCTTTGCAGAAAAGGTGCTCCAGCCCTGTGGTCATTGTTGCAGAAGAAGGGGTGCTGTGTTATATTAGCTTTTAAGCATATGTGGGTGTCTTCACTTAGAATCTAGCTTTCAGGAGACTGCACTTCTGGAGAAGTTCTGTTCTGAAACTGTATTAACTCTTAAAGGGGAAGAAGGTGAAAAACTGTTCTAATCAGACCTTCAACTGTTTAATATTAATGTTTGTTTTGCAGTGTGGAAACAATTAATGATGGCAATTTCCACATTGTGGAACTGCTAGCTATGGATCAGATTCTATCTTTATCTATTGATGGAGGAAGCCCCAAGATAATTACCAATTTGTCCAAGCAATCCACTCTGAATTTTGATTCTCCACTGTATGTAGGAGGTAAGAGGATCTTACTGTTTCTTACTAAAGGTATCATAGCAAATTTACTCTAATAACATGCTTTAATAAACACATGGTAAGAGATTCATTCATTGAGATAACACCTTAAAATGAAACATCAACAGTTAATCTCAATAGTTTCAATTTTAAGAAATAGTATATCCTCAATCTGCACCTGTTACTTTTTTATAATTATGTTTATATTTTACCACTGTAAAATTCTGTAATTTTCAGCTGTTACTTAGCGTTTTGTTATACTGAAGAAGAGTGCTTAGCATTATTTAGCTACATGAAGATTTAGTAATGCCTATTCAGAAAGTATAGAATGGTAGTGTCCTGTTTTGCTCATGTTTTACATTTCTATTTCACTGTATAGGTATCTGCAGGAAATGATAGCAAGGTATAAAGCCACCACTTTGTGCCTCCATACTGACCTTACCAGCAAGTCTAAGTTCCTAGTGATCAGAGATTCAACATAGTTTTTAAATACTGCTTATCTACTGCCAATTTTCAGGTTCTACTTAATTTACACACTTACAGGAGGAATGTAAAGAGTCTCTTTCTGATCTGGTTTTTTTCTGTAAAAAGAACACCTACTTTCTTTTTCTTTTTGTCTAATTCTTAAGAACTCTTTTCTGTCTGAGAATAACTTTTTAGACTTAAGTATCTTGCTTCCTTCCAAAAAATTATGCTACCAATAGTACATTTGTGAGATGCCTACATTCTCTAGAAAAGATGCTAGTTTTCCTCTTTCTAAATGCACAGAAAAGCTCAGGGTACTTGCTTAGATTTGTCTCCAATGAAAAATAAAACCAGCTGCTTTTGATCCCAATCAAGTATTGACTATTTCTGCTATAAAACTGTGGAACAGATGCCTCAGTTACAAGTGATGAGGAGTACCGTGACTTTTGTCTGAAAATTCCCATTCTTCATGTGAAACTCTTCATGTTTTTGTCAGATCTTTTCAGATTTTGTCATTGCCTCCTTCCATCTAAAATGGGAAGAATTACAAGACAGAATTCAGTGTTAATCATCACTTTTCATAACAACAAAAAATGAATTAAAATTATCAAATGTATTTGCTGCCTTTAAAATTGCTTCATATCATATTCATATTCATGAATCTTCAAAGGAGGACTGCTCTGTGGAAGCACATTGCATTTTTTCATGTGTATTGCTTCTGTTGTCTCCACAGTATCCTCTGCTGGAGGAAGAGGTGGTCCTAGATTCTAATAAGTCACTGTGTGCCTGCTGACTTGTATTGTCAACATCAGTTCTTTTAATGACTGCTGAGGACACTCGTACTATTTGAAAGCTGAGCTTAGTGCAGAACAATCCCCCGGCAATTACAGGCACCTTTTGATGAAATGAGGCTACACTGCCAACTATAAACATTTATTCTGGGCACGTTCTTAACATTGAGATGATGGTTTGTGACATATAGTTCTCTTCCTTGCTTCTTCACCTTGCAGATCTGTGTCTCTATTAGGAGAATATTACTAATCTGCCTCGTCATTTTGAAGTATCAGAAGAATAAATTTTGGAAATTTAATGATTTGATTACTAAGAGCAGCAGTCTTTTTCATTCTAGTGCATATTCTTTAGAGAAGTCCATTTCTTCTATTTAAATTCTTCACATTCAGGCTCCAAGCAGAAAATTATTTCTGCTGTCACAGAAAATGTTGACCCAAAAAAGAATGAAAACCAATATTAGAAGTGCATTATAACAAAATAAAGGAAAAAAAAATCCAGTAGGTTGATGGTCAGCTCTTAAGGTTTTCTGTTCTTTATCTATGTTTTTCTAATTTATCTACTTACAATTCTTAAAATTCTTGACGCAGTTAATTTTCACCGTTGTGTCTTTATATTAACCATCTTTTTGAGAATCATTATGATTCTTCTTATCCAACTATATCTAGATTTTTTAGAGAATTTGATCACACATTTCAATCAGTTAAGAACTTATATTCTCACTAGGATTTTATGCAGTATTTTTATCTTTGCCAAAGTCTTAGTTTGACACCTATATCATCATGTAGCTTACACTTACTCTTGCCACTTTCCTGTTAAAATGGCATTTCTGATAAGCATCACCTCAGTTGGCAGGATGAAATTCAGAGTTGACAGCAAGCCCTTGTATGGTGTATGCTTTCATTCTCTTTCATTCCCTCTCATTCCTTCTCTTCCAGCCTCTCTCCACCTTTTTTTTTTTAATTTTTTTTTATGTTACCTTTGGGTCACAATATTTAGGTTGGTTTGGAAGAAGTAATTTAATATTATTTTTACTGAAACTGAGATATTCGATTGATACTTTTTTTTTTTGCCTTTTTCCAGCTGTATGGCTCTTTTGTGTGGTCAGAATACACACACTGGATATTTTTTAGTCTTTCTATAACAAATTTCGGTAAATCATGTTGAAAGCCCATGGCTTTTTGTAAGAAGTCTTAAGGGACAATCTGTTTCTTCTCAAAAATTCTTCAAAGGAATCACAGACATCACTGATACTTCACATTCTTCTCTTAGAAATTACAGCGTATTTTACTAGTTGAGAGTGGCCCCTTGTTTCATGGATGTCCCTTTTTCTGAGACAGGTAGGGTATCAGCTGCTTTTCATTTGTGCCTGCTCTCTTCTAGCAGCTTCTAGAATGAGATACTCATTTTGACAGTTTTACTGTATCACTGTTATTTAATAGAGATCTTAGCATTTACCCCCTTGAGTGGTAATTTTCCTAGTCAGGTTCAGTGACCAGAAGCTTAAAAGGGGTTAGGAACTACTCTCTTACCTTGCCAAACATAGATCTGAAATATTTGCCTCTGTTTCTACAGCAGTTCTTTCCTAACTGGTAATGAACCTTTATACAGAAATTATCTAAGAAATATTGCTAAAATTTTCACACACGCTTTGGCCTTCTAACATTTGGTAACTTGCTAGAAGAAGCAAAAAGTGTATAGGCTAAACGCTTGTGTATATGCTTGCATTGTGTTTCCAAATGTCTTCCTTTTTAGAGACTATAGGCAAAAAATTCTCTGAATCATGTGTGATATACCTCTTATTACCTAGTATCATACATGCTTATGGTTCCCAGAAATCACATCTAAATTTCCTGACAAGTGTAACATCTAGTTTAGCATTGCATTGCTTAGTTTTATAGACCTTTTATTTTTACCAAGGGTGATTTCAGTGCATCTATTCTGCTATGAGATACTTCAAGCCGTATGCCTAAACATTTGCTGAGTGTTGTTTTACAGGAGATAACAGTGTGAAGGGGCTTTGATGACTCTGCCTTGCCCCTGGTTTGGGAATATGGCAGGTAGATGTAAGAAAATGGAAACTCATGATTGTTTGCAGTCTGAGTCCTTTAATATAATAATTCCAGGACTGTTTTATTGTGGTCGTTTGACCTGGGCTGGATGCCAGGTGCCCACCAAAACCACTCTATCAGCCTTCTCCTTGACCGGGGAGAGAAAATATAATGAAAGCTCATGATTTGAGGTAAGGACAGGGAGAGGTCACTCACTGGTAGCTGTCATGGGCAAAACAGACTCAACTTGAAGAAATTAATTGAATTTATTACCAATCAAAATCACAGTAGGATAATGAGAAGTAAAACAATTCCTAAAGGCACTCTCCTCCCTCCCCTCCCTCCTTTACAGGCTTAACTTTTCCTGATTCTCTACCTCCTTCCCTCAAACAACACAGGTAGACAGGGAATGTGGGTTACAGACAGTTCATCACATGTTGTTTCTGCCACTGCTTCCTCCTCAGGGAGAGGAGTCCTTCCCCAGCTCTAGCGTGGGGTCCCTCCAGTGGGAGACAGTTCTCCACAAACTTCTCCAGTGTGAGTCCTGCCCACAGGCTGCAGTTCTGCACAAACTGCTCCAGCATGGGTCCCTTTTTTTCCACAGGGTTCAGTCCCTCAGGAACAGGCTGCTCAAGTGTGGGCCCCCCACAGGGTCACAAGCCACAACAGAAAACCTGTTTCAATGTGGGCTCCTGTCTTCACAGTTTCACAGGTTCTGCCAGGAATCTGCTCCAATGCAGGCTTCTCCTGGGGCCACAGTCACTTTTCAAGCATCCACTTGCTCCATCACAAGGCTCCTCCATGGGCTGGAGGTGTATATCTGCTCCCCGATGGATGTCCGTGGGCTGCAGGGGGAAAGCCTGCTTCACCATGGTCTGCACTATGGGCTTCAGGGAGTCTCAGCTCCAGCACCTGAAGCACCTCCTCCCCATCCTGCTTCACTTTGGTGTCTGCAGAACTGTTCCTCTCACATGTTCTGACTTCTCTCTGGCAACAAGTACTTCTGCACAGTAACTTGTTTGGGTTTTTTTCCTTTTTAGGTGTTATCACAGAGGTTTTACCACCATCACTGATGGTCTTGGCCTTGACCAGCACTGGGTCCATCCTGGAGTTGGCTGGCATTGGCTCTGTCAGACATGGGAGAAGCTTCCGGCAGCTTCTCAGAGAATCCACCCCTGTAGCCTCCCCAAAACCTTGCCACACAAATGCAGTCCATTTACTTAACAGATAAGATTAGGCTCTTCTAACAGTATGGATGCAATATTGTTCGTTTCTATAATCACTGAAGCCTAGCACAAATTAAATTACAATAAACCTCTAAGTGAAAGGCAGGTCTACTTCCTTAGGTTGCACAGCACTTCTGCATTACTCTTAATTGCTCGCAATAACTCTAGAAAATCATTAGAAGTATTAGTTTGCATGGTTAAGGAGCAAATATGCAGAATATTGCTGCTATCTGTCATTATATAAGTACCGGAATGAAAATTTTTAATTTTGCCTAGGAATAAATAAACCTATGCAGTTAATAGGAGTATTTATTTTCAAGTAAACAGATCCTTTTCGAATGTTCAGTGCAGTTTGATTTCCTCTATTTGTGAGTCTCTGGAGGTATTTAGGCATTTGTGTATTCATTATTGGGAAGTAATATTTTAAGGACAACCTACTTTTTGTATGATTAAGTCTTATACACATCTCTTAAGTGTGACCTAGAGGCTTACAAGTTTGGAGCTAATTTACATGCATGTTGGACAACCAGCACAATTTCCAATTGATTGTTCCTCTCTAGATTATTGTTCATGGATGTAGTCTGAATATCTAAGAATAATTAAGAAGAAATATTTCTTTTAAAATCTTTAAAAGACAGAGAAAATCGTACAGAAAATTGTAACAAAGATTACGCTGATTATTTGCTGTTATTAATTTCCTAGGCATGCCTGTGAAAAATAACATAGCAGCTTTACGCCAGTCTCCAGGACAGAATGGCACTAGCTTTCATGGTTGCATCCGCAATCTGTATATCAACAGTGAACTCCAGGACTTCAGAAATGTGCCACTGCAAGTGGGAATTCTGCCAGGTTGCGAGCCTTGTCATAAGAAAGTTTGTGTGCATGGAACATGCCATGCTACCAGCCAGTCAGGCTTTTCCTGTGAGTGCGAAGGAGGATGGACTGGACCCCTCTGTGATCAACAAACTAACGACCCGTGTCTTGGAAATAAGTATGTCTTTCCTCAAGACAGAACAGTAGTATATTATGCATATAAGTCTCCTGTTATGTGTATTTTTTTCCTAAAAGTTCACACTTGCAAGAAGCAAAGTAGCTGTGGCATGTAAAAGTGAAAACAGCATCCCAGTTATTGTATATTCTTTCCATAAACCTACTGAGGGAAAGTCCCCAGTTTAGGGGAGCAGTTCCGCCTAAAGCCTGGGGAGTGCTCTTAAATACTTCTGTTGGGGCTTCTTCTGTAATGAGCTGCACTGATGCAAGTGTTGGTATGAGCCTTGGTAAAAAATCTTTTAGAAGATGTTGCAAATGGAAAAAATTCTCTTTGCTTACTTATAATTGTACAGAATGAGGAAATAATAATATCATTGTTAATATTTTCTACTGTCTTTAAAAATTGATCCAATAGATATATATAATATTTTATATTTTCATAGTACCCCAGGTTTTAGCAGGAAAATACATTTTGATTTTTATGGTAAACTTATGTTTAAGTCCTTGTGCGCTAGATCTATTTGCTAATTCCAGTTTGAACATTTTATATATGTCTGTAGACAGGTTCATGTACGTAAATGTGTAGAGAGAGAAGATATATATATATATGTGTGTGTGTATGACAGTATTGATATCTATGCATGCACATCTTTTAAATTTACTGCAGAGACCGATTCAATTTTTTGGTTCATGGACTCCCAGCACAAGAAAATCAGAAGCTTCAAAAGTTCAAAATTCTTCAGGATTTACTGACCTTGGGCATCAAGATGCTATTCTGTTTGTCCTTACCACTCTCCTAACCGCAGCTTGGCAAACATCTTTCTCTTTCTTTTGGTAGAGTAAAGTAGGCCTGCTTGGGGTTTTTGGCTGCTGGTTTTTTCAGTGCTCTGGCCTATGTAAGTTTTGACTTTTAAGGATAAGTGGTCTGACTTTGCTGAGAGATTCTAGTAAGATGATTTTCAACTCCTGTCTAAAATGATGTTTAAATGATCTCTTCAGATAGTGCATGGAGAGTCTGACCCTTTAAAGATTTATACAGCAGTTAGCATGCTTTACAATGCTGTTAGCACTGTTTACATTGGTTAGAGACTCTTTCAGTACTGTTAAGGTTTGAACTCTTCCCAAAGCTACAACAGTGAATTTTTGAAGCATGTCCTTATAGCATTTCATTGTTTATGAGTCTCTTTGTTACCCTGTCCTCTTTCGTAGTAACATTAAAGAAAGCAAGTCATGGTAGGTTAAAAAATACAAATGCAACTTTTATGATATCCATTTCATACTTTAGGACTAAAAAGCAATGTCGGACTGTAACCACAAGTTTTCCTTAAAGAAAAGAATTTCTTTAAACTGTCCTTGAAATAGTAGGTTATTCATAGGTTCTTATAACTGTGCACATTAACACCCAACCTGAGTGCTTTTTTTTGCAGTAAATTACAAGGTTATCAGTGTCAGATACAGGCAGTATCAAAGATAGAGTTAAGTGAGCACAGCATTTGTATTTTGTTTACTTTTGAAGGTATTAGCTTTGTTTCAGCTGTATACAGTGCTGTGAACTTTTAAAAGAGTAAGCCAAACCAAAATTTTTTATTTGGGCTGAAGGAAGGCTTTTTGTTCTGTAGTTCCTGGGGATTTTGATTCTGTGTTTCTTGATTCATCTCTAAATTGTGTTTATTGAATACATGCATTGTCTCCATCTAATGCAGTATCAAATTCTGCTTTATCTGAGAAACAGAGTTGTCACTGTGATCTCTATTTCAAAACTATAGGTGATCTTTTAGAGATCCATGCACATCATGAAAAGGCTTAAGACTTAGATTTATTTTACCTAAATCCAGGTGCTTGAATTCAAAACATAGTGACTAAAATTTGTTCTCTGGTCAGTAAAGGAATAAACACATTTCAAAACAGTAAATTAGAGCTCGAGCTGTCTAATCACCTTCTGGATAAGCTCATTTCTGTCCATGACTGTGTGGAGCTTATGGCAATTATACATCTAACTTGTGTGCCTGACATAGGTATCTAAAATTAGATGAGATGAAACTGTGCCCGAGAGTTTGCACTTAGCTTGATGTTCCTTTCAGTACAGTCTGAAGATGAAATTTAGGGCTTCAAAGAGCAGGTGGAAACAAAAGTATGAGAGTTGGCATTAGCTAAGATTTAATAATCTTCTAAGTCAAGCAAAACTTTGCCAAAGATCCTAACACAGATTGCTTTGATATCAAAAGCAGCCTGTATAGAATATGACATGATGTCAGTGTCACCTGAGTAACTTTGTAGATCAGATGTCCTAAAAGCAGATGTTTTATAAATGGTGAACAGATCAAATGCTGAACATAATGAAAACTAAACAAAAGCTATTTGCCCTGTGATACAGTCTAAGCCTTCAATTTTGAATTGCTTAATAAGCCTTGGAATATCAGACTTCAATCACAGGAACAATTTGTAATTTTTGTAGGGAACACGGTTCAAAATACAGAGTAATAGGAAAGTTGGAGGTGCTTAAGCTATTAGTTTTATATTTGAAATTTTTTATCCCAAACTGGTTATATGAATGGAGGCTACATGTTGTGCCTTCTGTTTAAATATCCCAACTGACTCCCCATACTCTTTTTCCTCTCAAGTTGCAGCATGCTTAAATTAAAGGTACAGATGGAGAATTGTAACGCAGATTTCATTGATGAGGAAAACTTGTAGGTCTTTATAAAATAAAACCGTTTTAAATAGTTAATGCAAGTTTTTCAAAGTTAAAATATTGTGTGCTTGTCAATTTTGCCAAATCTCTTGTACCGAAGAAGTAGAGAACAAAGAAAAAAAGTCTCCAGGAATACAGGCTATGTTATCTAAAAAAATTCAAAATCAAATATTATTCTTAACAGAATTCTTCTTTTACCATGACATGCAATTTTACATGAATTTTTGCCATCTTCAAATTGAAACAAATAATTTTTTTTTAGATCAAATGGGATTTTTTTAAAAAATCTAAATCTTTTCATTTATTTAGGTAGCTGCCACAACCTACTAAGGAGGTTGTGAGCTCAAGGATCTTACAATATAGAGAAGAAAAACTTCAGATAAGAGAAACATTGGGAAGGGTGGCTGTGATGTTGAACATCAGGACTGCATTCTTCCCTGCACAGGGGCCTTCACTGTAGGGAAGATTCCCAGGTGTTTCCCTGGGAAACAGTATGTAGATAGAAAACTTGTCTATCAAGACAACAGTTAAAGAGAATAACATTATTTCTAGGAAGAAAGTTATTGACCCTGTGCTACAAAATGAACAAACAGAAGTGATTTCATTCCAAGTCATTGCTGATATTTTCAGATGAAATCCCCCAATGTTCAGCTCACACCTAGGAACAGGCAATTGAACATCCTCCCTTTGGGAAGTACCACCTCTCTCTCAAAGAGAAGACCAGCTGTGTGTTCCACTACTACTGTGTCAGAACTTAACACACAGTCTTTTTTGTCGAACAAGATTTGATACTGCCACAAATATTTACCAAATCTCAACTGCGAGATTAGCTAGTGTAATCACTTTGGGTGAGACTTGATAACATGCAACCTCATCTGATGGGAGTTTCTGCACAAGTACTGGATGAGTGCTGTTGGCTTGCAGTGAAGTAAAGAGCTGCCTCACACATTTTAAGACCTGCTACTGGCAGCTGGCAATGCAGACTAATGTGTTTGAAGGGGAAGCACATGTTCAGCTTTGAAACTGCCATTGCTTGGGTCAGAAGAGTTTCTGGTAGGAAGTGCCTGAGCTGTCCTTGTGCTGGGAGCCCCATACTTCATGACTGACAATATGGGGTTTCCTTTAAGTGACACATGAACCAGCATTTCAGGTGAGTATCCTTTTTCTTTGACTTGATTTTGCTGTGTTGTTCTCAAAAGCATGCTGAAAATCTAGGTAGACAAAAAATGGTGTTTTTAGTAACTGTGGCCTGTAAAAGTCTTCCATAACACATCTACAGTGGCTATTTTCTGGTGAGAGAGTTTCATACTGCAGCTTTTTTTGTGTAAACCTGCATACCAATTAAACCACTTCACTGCATCTCACTGAAAAAGTCCATTAGAAGCAAAAGCAATTTCTTCTGAGTACAGTCCAAAGTATTTGTAGTTAATGTTGCTTAGCCTGAACTTTGATGAATAATTTATTTTTATTCTCTTGGGCTTGTTTCCCCTGTAGATGTGTGCATGGTACCTGCTTGCCGATCAATGCGTTTTCATACAGTTGTAAATGCCTGCAGGGACATGGGGGAGTCCTCTGTGATGAAGAGGAAATGCTGTTTAACCCCTGCCAATCCATCAGGTGTAAACATGGCAAATGTAGGCTTTCAGGACTTGGGAAACCATATTGCGAATGCGGCAGCGGATACACGGGGGACAGCTGTGATAAAGGTAAAAAAAATTAATGTTGTTGTTGTGGTCTTAGAAAATAGTTTGTTTTTTTTTTATTAAAACATGAACAGCCAAACACATGAACAGCCAAAAACATGACCAGATTTCTTTTTTTCCCCACAACACACACATTTGTTGCCTTTTTTTTTCCTACCATAAGAATTTATCTTGGTGAGGGAAAGATCAAACTTTTCCCATGAATTTGTTTACATTTTGAGGATTTTTTTCATCAAATGTTTTGCTGTGAAAACATTTCTTTTTTTTTTTTTTGCCTTTATTCAGAAACACATTTTTACTATATTTAACTATTACCTTTTACCTGCTATATCTTTCTGTATTTATTGTTTCTCTACCTTCTGCAACTGAGAAGCCAAATCCAATGATTCTGCTCCTAGTTTTATCACAAACTCTACTTTTGACCTCTCAGCTTCAACTGATTTATCACAGCGAATTATGCAGGTGAGATGGATGAAAACAGGATGACTTTCCCCCTACCTTTTTCTTTTTCCTTTGTCTATCAAAGCTCTCCCTCTCCCTATCCTTTCCTTACCCCAGATGGCATTTATTTTGTATTGTATCTAGATGTGAGTAGAATAGAAGAATATAGTTGTAGAACTTTTAACAGATGTCTCATTTTTAGTAGGCTTTATACCTCAGTAATTTATGAAGTTAGTGGAATGTAACATATTAAATAAGAGTTTGAATAATATTAAACTCCAGGTCTAATAAATTAAATTGCATGCTCTCTGAAACATTTCCCTATGGTAAACAGAACCAGCTGCAAGCAATGTAGGAACAGAAGATGTGTATTTTTATAAAGGAGGAAAAGATTTAAGCTTCCAATTTTCTTGTCATTGTAATAGCTTCATATTTATGGTTTACATATACATAATATAAGCTCTACTGAAAATAGGAGGTATAGGGAATAAAACCCAGCATTAATCAAATTACTTTTTGTAGAACCACTAGTTTCTAAGATGCAGTGAGTCTAACTTTAAAATATCAATCCCAACTGCAAATAGTAACACAGCATCTTCGTTAGCAATGTCAACCGTTCTTTGACCTGTGTGTCAAAGGTGTATCTCTTATTTTAAATCTTGTTTTCTACAGAAATCTCTTGTCGAGGGGAACGAGTCCGAGATTACTACCAAAAGCAGCAAGGGTATGCTGCGTGCCAGACGACCAAGAAGGTATCGAGACTAGAATGTAAAGGAGGATGTTCAACCGGGCAGTGCTGTGGACCACTAAGGAGCAAGAGACGGAAATACTCTTTTGAATGCACTGACGGGTCGTCATTTGTGGACGAGGTTGAAAAAGTTGTGAAGTGTGGCTGTACAAATTGTCCTTCCTAAGTGTCCCTGTCACACTTGTCTTTTGAAAATGTTGTATACTTATTGACCGTGTCGGACTAATTAATACTTCATAGTGGAAATATTTGAAATATATTGTAAAATACAGAACAGACTTATTTTTATTATGAGAATAAAGACTTTTTCTTCATTGAAAAAAAAAAGATTCAAGTGCTTGAACTGAGACTTCTCATACCCAAGAGGACCTTTGAAGAAAAAAAAAAGACCTGGTAACATTGCAACAGAGATGGGAAATTTTAACTGCTTTTAACATGGATTCTTCTTTATAACATGCTGAAGATACACTGACACTATACACATGTGACTTTCAACTTAACAGCTCAGAGATGAAAAACTGACCAGAACACAAGGCTTGCTTTTTCATTTTCATATCAGTATATTTTATTGTCTTGAAAGACCATACCAATCACTTGCCTATGGATGAGGAAGCATTATAAGTGAAAAGAATCAGATTACACAGATATAACGATTGAAACACATTTTGTCTTTTGGAATTACTAAGCATCTTGAGAAGATGGGGTCCCATTTAATGAATGGGAAATGGGAGATATGAGAATATACTATAATCCTGAAATCTCCTGATCATGTATACTTTTATGTCAGCATGTTAGCAAAAGAAGCATAAAAAAGTGTTTATCTTCCCTTTTCCAGTATTAATTCTTTGTAATATAAATGTTTGGGGGATGATAAAATAGATTATTGATGGGTAAATTAGTAATAATATGGATTTCTGTTTCTATGAGTTCTAAACAACTCTATACAGTATTCGGTTTCATTGAGAAATATTTATTGTATCAAAGTACATTGTACTTAACCCTTTTAGGCCATCCCTTTTACTGTTTTTCAATGCTTTAATATATATTAATTTATATTTGTCCCAGTATTTTTGTAATTTTTTTTAAAGGACTTAAAAATCAGGATTTTTTGCAATAGAACTAACGTAGCATGTCTTCTTGGGGTAAATGTTTTCAGTCTGTTTTCTCCTTTCCATTCCCTTTTACCTTTCCTTAGAATCTGACCACTTGGTGTCACTGAATTGAAAGTGGTGACAATCTGCAGTTTCACGTACAGCAGATATTCAGGACACCTTCCAAGAACCTGTAATGTATGACAGAAAGTGTCTTTACACTAGATGGCAATTGTAGAGATTATATGCAGTACTTACAGAAAATAAGATGGCGTGTAGAAAATGACATTAGAAGATAGATCTTTATAAATTAATATTCCCATGGAGCTCTTTACCTTTTATATAAAAAAGAAAAAAAGGCTGTGCTATCAAGAACTGTGACTTTCCCCAAATAATAAAACTACTTTACTGCCCTAATGTTCCCCATGTTAACATGTTGCTGCTAAATTATAATGTAGAATTGGTAATCAATAGTGGGTTGTGTTCTTCTTTCAGTAAAACCCAGGGTACCCTGTAAAAATGCAGATGTTTTTTCAATTTTATTTTATTATTTTTTTTACAAAAAAGTTAGATGTACATGTGTAATGCAGTGTGCTTTGTCATATTTGGACTGATATCAGTAATGCTACTGATGTTTGTAAATTAAACAGATATTTACTTCATTTACAGCTTTTATTTGTATTCTTCTGAGAAGTTTAAATTGTTTAGCAGCCTTTAATTAAACATCTGTTGCAAAGAATATTTGGTAAAAAGCAGAATAAAACCCAACCCTAGATCCAGTGTATTCATTGCAGAAAATCTGAAGAAGGAGTTATAATTATTACAGCTAGAGGCAGTCATATCTGAAAATGTCTGTGCATTATGAACTCAGATGAACTTATGCCAAAATTAAGAAAAGACTTAAAGTACACTGCAGGAAAAGGCAAACTGAGCCTATCCTAATACTTTAACGGTTATAAAAATGACAATTTGACAGTTGTTCTAGCAAGGAATTTCATCCTTCAGAAGGACTTATTATCACTAATCTTGGACTAAGTATTTTAAATTTAAGCAATTGGATTGGATGATACTTAACCAGGTTTCTCTTCTGTAATATATTTTTTTACAAATAATTCTGTATTTATTTTACTTAGTCTACTTTAGAATTTGTCAAAATATCCAATGAGAAAGCCCTTGGAATGAGGCCGCCTTTGCAGCTTCTATGACTGCTAAATAATCTGCTGTAAAAAAGGGTAGCTTTGAGGAGAAAGAAGGTATTTTTGCCTAACAGTCCTTATATAGCATTCTCAAATACGGAAAGATCCCTTGGAGCTCAAAGTGTCTGTACCAACTATCCGGAGTTGGATTGCTTGTTATTCTCATACTGACAGAGAAAGAAGAACTTTGCACTAGTATTCAAGCAATACTAGCAGCTGCTGATGATCCTGAGGCCAGCAAGAGAGGGACTTTTTGTGGTCTATAAGAAGAACCAAAAAAAGCTTTAGAATAAACAAACAGACAAACAAACCCCAACAAACAAACAAACAAAAAGCCCACCTGAAAATCCCTACCCAAAACCAAAGCCAACTCTGGCACCCACCCATGTGAAGGAATACAAGGGACCTATGTCAGTGATTCAGCTCACCTTAGAAACCTGAGCAGCCCCTCATTCTCACCACTGAAGGTCCTTAAGCATTGACAAGGTGTGCCACTGTGCATGACAACAGGTAATTTCCTCAATGAGATGAGTCACCCTCACACCTTTCTAATAGCTAAATCAAGTTTCTTGTAATATTGCTATAATAGGCTGCCCTGTACCTGTATTCCCCAAAAGAGAAATGTGGATCTGAGGGAATGGTGCCATTAGGTATAGCTAACACAGTGGAGAATTTATTTCACTGCAGAGTAATCCAGACACACAGGTTTTCATTCAAAAACATAAGGTGTTCAGCTTTTAGCACAGTGCTTAGGGATTAGGTATTTCTCCTTGTGTCTGCTACCTGCCCTAGGAATCACTTTCATACATCTTACTTTTAATGTATTGAATAAAATGCATAAACTGCATTGGATCTGAAGGATATGACTCAGTACAGTGACCAAGTCCTCACTTCAAGTTAACACTGCATACAATTCAAATTCTTTTTTTCATTAGAAACCATGAAAAATAAAACTTGGAGATTCCATCGTTTTCTGCCAGTATTCTTAAAAGCTGTAAAAAAGAGAAAGCACATGAATACTGCTTAATTTGTGCTGGCTCATGCACAGCTCTTACTGTCATCTCACAGATGACAAAATTGTGAAAGATCATGGAAAAAAAGACCATACTTGCATAAATGAGTAACAAAAGTCATTGTTCTTTGGTTACTGTTGAAAGTCAATTCAGAACAGGAAATATCACACATGGAAGCAGATTCTGCAGTCTGTATTAAAGTTTCTGGGGTAGATGGATATTCGAGGGATAGAAATACTGTTCTAAGAAAACCAATGGTGAGCTATGAACAAGCTTTGAGGGATACAGTTTATTTTCTAAGCCCTATTGTAATAACTATTTTGTCTTCAGAATACTTTTTATTGCCATATGGGGATACCATGAGCTTTAGTGTTTTAAGAATCTTTGTAACATGATGTGTGGGTGCCACAACCAATATGATACTCGTATGATGTTATGAAGGCATTTGCCTGGGAAGACAAGCATGCAGAGGTTTTCTAAATGACAACAAATCTGGCAGACCTGATAATCCACAGTGTACTTGCAGGGATAGTGGCAAGGCACTAGAATTAAGTGGATTGTCACCATGTTAGTTTTGATGAGATGGATGATGACTAAGAGATGAGGGGGAGAGTGGTACACTTTGGAAAGGAGCTTGCTGTTAAGAAGAAAATGCCCAGAAGTTCTGGAAAAGTGTCAAGAGTCTTGGGGCTGTTTGCATTGAAGTTCTATTTTGGGAGCTTTATCTGTTGTTGCCTGAAACTTAAGTATTTAAAAGAAATCTCTTTACAATTCTGAAGAATGCATGCTTGATCTTTCTATCTTGAGTTAATCCTATTGTCTGAGGAAAAGTTTATCTTTTCAAATCAATTCAAAATCCCATCTTTTGGTTCCTTTTCTTCTCCTTTAGAAGCAAGTTTTATTCTTGCAGTAGCTCATTAGGCTTGCAAGTGTCTGTGCTTCAGCTATCCCACCTTACAGTGGAGAGCCTGGCACATCATTTCAGTTCCCATAAGGTGTAGTTCACCAGCTGAGCCATTCAGGATTCTTGGCTTTTAGAAGAAATATCTATAGACTGAGCTGGTATCTCCAATCTATTTAAGATTCCTGGAGTGGAAATCAGAAAGTCATTGGTACTTGTGACTATGTGGCTGTCAGGAGTACAGTGAAGCTGAAGTGTTTGCCTGGAGAGCCTGGCTCATCCCAGAGACCCAACTCTTTCACAGCGTTCTGTATGTATTGTGTTCCTGGGAGACGGGGAAGTCATTCTCATCCTTTCTGAAATATTTCAAAGTAGAGGGATTTTGTGTCCTTTTGTAAATAAATTGTCTAGGCTGGAAGTCATAGGCCTCTTTGGCCCTCAGCCAGGTTAAACTGTGTATGTATACCTTAACATCAGCCATCATCTTGGACACCAACAGATCCTGACGTTAAAAAAAGTGAATAAATCTTGCTCTCAGTTTAATAAAACACAGATGGGAAAAGCAAACCAAACAGAGAGTTAACAGCTCTATTCACTAGTCTCCTGGGCTCCACGTGATTAAATCAGAGTTAGAGGGTATGTTCCTGCTGCTGCTGTTCTGGCCAGTGTCCGTAGGGGTGATGGCCAGCAGAGGAGAAGTATTCTGTCAGAGCTGCATGTCATTTGTCAAGCTGAGAAAAAACAGTCATCTCACTGAACAGCAAGACTTCTGGCTATCCACAGTCCCAGCAAATATGCTCCAGCTCTACAGCATGACACCCATGCTGCAGGAATTTTGCTCAACCATGGGAACAGACTTTAAAACTGCCTCCCAGATCCACAACTTTATTTCAGAATGTTGATCTTAGTAATGCTTTCTGGTCTTTACAACTCCATCCTTTTATTTCATTCCAGAGTAGAGGAAACTCCTTTAGTTCTAAACATCAAGTCTCAGTATTCTCAATCACTACTCTACACTACATTCAGGAAATTAAGACTTGGGGGTTTGTTCCTTTTTTAGGTATTCATTAACATTTGTAGGGGGATAAGAAGATCTGCCTTAAAGAAGAAGAGATAGGTTATACATCCAGCTACAGAGAAAAAACATTCTCCTGGCCTTTACAATTCAGCAAACGTTAGGTTACCTTCTGTGCAACAATCTGACATCCATAGGCTGACATAAACTTACTTATTTTATGGATTTATAAACTTAGACCAGGGGAATTGTTATCTGGTTTTGTCTGCTACTGCCTTTTTTTTTTTTTTAATTCCTTTTAGGGTACTTCCTATATCAAAAGAGACAAACGTAGGATTAATGTGCCTGGGTTGCTTACTCTGTCATTTAAGTTCCTTAAAATTATCCAGTAGCATATTTCCAGGACATTTTTCTTCTTTCTCATAGTTTTTCACATTCTAGGATTCAATCTGTTGTTTCTGTAAAACTCTGTCCACTTTGTTTAATTTCCAGAACAGATTTAATCCTTCCAAAGAGAGGAAAAGGATACCTTTTTTTTTTTTCCTGTAGCTGTGCCTAAAATCTCTCACAGAACATCTTTAGAAGTATGTTTTCTTTCAAAGTCCTCTGAGAATAGGTTAACTTGAGTTGTTTTTACTGCAAACTTGGGTGTTTTTTTTTTCTTTTGCTTCTGATTAGCTTTATTTATTTAATCACATTTCTGTGTTTCTGCTATGGTAACAGCAATAAGAGTAGTACCATCTGACCTATGCTTTAGAAGTTGCTTGCTGATTTGAAATAGAAAGTTTAAAGAGTTTGAGGCTTGCCTGTTCTCTCTCCTTTTTTTCCCCCCTTCCTTTCTTTTTGTTTTGTTTTGTTTTTCATTGTATCTCCTTCCCTAACAGTTCACCCATTTTTGTGTAGTTTTATGTTTGTTTTGTATAGGTAAAGTAAGAACATGAGACAATATCAACAGTAAATAAAACTGACCACAGAAAACACACAGATCAACACAGATATCTGAATATCCACAACCAGACCATGTGGCTTCGCTTCCCTCCTGCTCCAGGCTCTGCAGTCACTGCCTACTCCCTGCCTTTCTCACCCACACGATTCCAGACCTGACTGTGCCTGCCACTCCCACAGCCTTCCCAGATAACACTTCTTCCTTCCCTTCCCTGTAAGTCACAGCAATCCCCTTCCTGCGTGTGCCTTCCCTAAGATAACTTGAGGCATCTAGTCAAGGCAAAACAGCATGCTGGTGATGGAAAGAACACTCTCCAGCTAATTAACATTTCAGCATTAAAAAATCAAGTGTTACTTAATAAACTGTTACAGCAAAGTGCTTGTACCAATCAGCAAGAATTGTGGCTGTCAAAATATTTAAGTAATAGAACTCCCATTGTGTGTGTGACATGGAGAATGACACCTCTTTGTTCTGATTCTGAAAATTGCAACCAGGTTAATTGAAAGGAAGGATAGAGACACAGCCCTCACTGAAAACCTGCTCTGCAATTACATGCAGAATTACAAACAAACAGAAAATATGCCCCAGTTTGTCTGTTTTGTTTGGTTTTTTACTAAGACAACAAATAATAAACAATAAATAGGTAAGGAATTCCTGGGAAATAATGCTAAAAGGTTCTGGCTAATTCAAAATGCTATATAGTGAATACCCAAGGGAATTAACTGCTGCAGTTGCTGTGGGTAACAAATACAGCTATATATTTTCAAACTTTTGTAGAAAGGACTCTTATGGCCTTGAAAGTGGTGACCAGCCACACAAGTCATCCTACTGTTACTTCATGCTGACATGAAAGAATTGTTTGGGAATAAGTTCTTTTAGCAGAAGTGGTCACAGTCCATTTGAATTTCACATGGTAATGAGCAGGCTTGTAAAATGCAGAAAAACAACAGTATTAGACCAGAGAGAAGAAAATATTAAAGATTTAAGACATCTAGGGCCAGATTCACTGTAGGCTCAAGCTGCTTCATGCTGTTTCAGTGATGCAAAGCAGCTGTAAACCCAACTCAGCTGGCCTAGAGCCACTACAGATTCTATCTGCTAGAAAAACGAATTTTCAGTGCACCAAACCTGGGCTTGGAACTGTGATCTGTCCTCCAGCCTACTGGCTAAAGGAGTCATTGCTTGTGTTACTTTGGGAAAACCTTTGTGCCCCTCTCGCTGGGCTCTGCCCCTTTTCCCCATGTAAGTGGTGCCGAGGATCTGTGGGAAAGGAGCTTGCTTTTCAGTGCTGTTCCCCAGACTCTAGGGGAGTGAAGAGAATTGGCAATTCCTCTTCAGCCATAGCAATCAAAAATGAAAGACAGGAGGTCTGTAATCAAAAAAATAAAGTTAAGTGAGGACTATTGTAGTAAAACTGCTTCTAGTGAAGTAATTTCTTGAAGTAGTTGCTTTAATACTCGCTCTTAAATACTCGCTTAATTGTGGTTCCATAAGAAAGCATTATGGAAAACAGATTCTACTTGTAAAATCTGTGTAAAAAATGTGTGTATGTGCATGTGCGTGTGTGTGTGTGTGTATGTGCGTGTGTGTCTGTTTGCGTATATATATACACATATACATACACATATATAAGGGTAGAAAGTGCAGGGGGTTTTTTTGTCTGTTTTTCAGGATGTGAACTTGCTCAGGTTTTTTGGTTCCCCTGAGCAGCTCTGAACAACAGCAGGTATGATTAAGAATTCAAGGTATCTGGCAGCAAGGAAGTTTGACCTAATCTATCTTGACTTTGCACTCTATGCATTTAAATGCAGCATGTCTGTGTGGAACACACTGCAGTTCACGGGCTACAACATATCTATTTTAGTCACATGCATACACTGAAATAACTGTGTGCACATGGAGATCACTTCTGGGGTTTTTTTTTCTGTTTTTAGCCAAATTAGTGGATCAAAGACATGTAAAACCTTTTGTAATGAAACTTGAAGCCACATGTAATGAAACCAGATACTTTTTCCTTCTGATCTAAAGTCTTTCCTGTTTTCGGGCATTACTATAAACCTATGTCTTGGTCCAGTCTGTAACTTGGTCCAGCTTGCATTAGCTTTGCAAACAGTTTGATGAATCTAGGATAATTTATAGTTTGAGGTAGAAAGAAAACAACAGAATTTAAAGTTTGGCCTGCTTTAGGCTCAAAATTGAGCGTAACCTCCTACTGACTCCTTTTGGATTTTCATGTCTTTTCAAATCCCAGAAGAAAAGCACCCCACTGAAGCATAAATCCAGCATGAGAAAAATACTGCAGTGGTAAATGTAAAAATAAACTTCACAAATATCCTACCCTTTTCTGGGAAATTTCCATTTAGACTTATATGAGGAATTTGTACAGAGGAAGACTGAGAAAAGTACTTCCTTCTCAGTACCAAGAGCTGAAGGTACTCTCCTTTGTTCAGAAGACAAAAGTATATCTATCAAAGAGCACTTTATTCATGCTATCCACAAACTCGTTCATGCTCTTTTAATTCAGCTTAAAAGGAAGATGACAAACATCAGCAGAGAGCTGTTTAGCTAAAGGAAGTGTAACATTCAGAAAAATCAATACAGATTTGCAAGGACAGCATGGCTTGAACTTAGCAATGAAAAGATTGTGAGTTATAGAAGCTCTAAGGGTTCCTATTTCCTACCTCCTTTTAAGTCTAGTGAGTCTAGATTCAAGGTATGGCTTCAGAGAATAAGGGGATGTCTGTGAAGAATACCCTACACCTTTATTTCACAACATGTATTCTTTCAAAAATGTTTCTTTACTGGGCCGTACTTTTCTTCAGAAATTGTGCTGGCTTTTGGTATGTCTGCTACCACTGCACATGCACCAGGTGACACTCTTATCTGGGCCAGGCCATCTTTGCTTTCAGGGTCAGCAAGCAGAAGGAGAACAAACCAATCCCAGAAGAAACAGCTGTGCAAAATAAGCCTTAAGCAAAATCTGAATGAGCAGATGCTTTGCTGCTTTGGACCAGTGTGGGTAACACTCAGTCCCACCTAGGGAGAAGCTAAAATGAGGAGCTGATTGAAGCTGTTTGTGTATTCCAGTATTTGGCCAGAAGGAATGGAGTGTATATTTTGACACACCTTCAATCCCTTATAGCTAGAAAATATTTGTATCAACAATTGCAGATCTTTAATAACATAATATTGAAGGTATCCCTGATTCATGTTAAAAAAGCATTTTGTGGACAAAAATAAGGTCATGGAAGTGTGGCCCTACACAAGCCTAAGCCCACAACTCTTTCTATTATGAAAATTTTACTCCTGAGCTGAGAGGATTTCAATCTGTATCACATTACAATATATTCAATATTTAAATTATCTTTCTTATTTAAAGGTATCCTAAACAAAAGATCAGTGCTTATGTTAAAACAGGTCATGTTTCCTATTATTATCAATAGTGGGCACTCTAAAAGGACAGGTGGACAGCTGAGGTTCAGCAACTTTACCATGAAATCTATCCACACCTTGTGTAAAGTCAATCATGCACAAACCCATTTAGCCAGTCTTTAAAATACACATGAATCCTTCAATTCATTCTAGATCAAAATGCTGGTTTTTCTCCATTTGAGGCATGAAAATGTATATAATGGATTCAGAAAAATTCCACATAATTATCCTGGTTGTATGTGAAGTTTCCTTCAATCTTTGATCTATAATGTAGTAATGTGTCAGCTCAACCAAAGTAGTTTTATGTGCAGGAAATAAGACAAGCTGAGTAGCTTCATGGTTAATTGATTAAAAGGTTCTGAAGAAGGTGCAAGATCAAAGAGCAACTTAATGGTTTTATGTTACTCTAGAGAACTGTTGGTCCACTTGTCTGACAAGACTGACCTTGGGCAATGAAGTAACGGGCAATTAAAAAAAAACTGCAAAACTAAACCACAGATCATATTTATCTAGTTCAGCATCCTTATTTCCTTTAACAAGTAAAAGGTGGCACACACCAGTGCTCTAAGACAAGATACATTTTGTTAAGCTTTTATGCTATGTGGTCTAAATATTGAGTATACAAAATTGACTGTTGTCTATACTTGCCCCAAAGAGAAAAAAAATAAATAATAAAAAAAACCCAAACACAACCCCCCCCCATAAAAAAAAAAAAGAGAAACTCAGAATCACAGGATGCCATCCCATAGGTTAAAAATCTATGAAAGCAAACAAATGTTAAGCTATAGCTGAAGGACAATTCCTTGTTGAGTCCTTGGTCTGTAGAATCATTGAGTTCCCTCAGCCATCTTCACTGGCATTAGGAACAGATGATTCCTTGTAGTTTACAAGATTGGCTCATCTTGAGAAGCATATTAGGAAATGGGAGCTGCTCCAGAGTAATATAACTGCTTACAATAAAGGAAAACAAAATATTAATGCATTGTCTCTTAAAGAAGAATTTAGGAAGGCCATTCCCTAAATGACACTTTAAAACACTGACACTTTTTGGTTAGGCTGTCATCACTAGGCTATTCAAAACTCTTATAAGCACAGTTTGGTTTATGTCTCCTGAGTATGGTTGTTATACTTACACTGAGGTAAAAGAGAAATACTGGGAATATCAGGCAAATGAAGGCAAGAACTGCATACAATAAGATTTCCACAAGCTGCACCATGACCGGAATCCAAATTTTTTAGATCCAGTCCTGATCCAGTGTGGTATTTTCTAGCCAAAACCAGATAATATTTTGCTTTATTTGAACGATTAGGACGATCAGTTAAGGCACCAACACTAATAAGGCTGGAGTTTTATTCAGTCTCCAGTGCTTGGTCTTTTGGAAAACAGTAGCACTTACAAGTGAGATGCAGCCTCCTCTTCATGCAGAGATGGCTTCATAAGTAAAACACACAGTTACATCACAAGGAAAAACAAATCACATTTTTCCCATTCTGTATTAATCTAGTTCTCACCAAACTAAGGTACTTGTATTTTTTAATTCTTCTAACCCTTTCCCCTCACCAGCAAATTCTCAACTCATTACCGTAAAATAAGGCCCCTTCCTCAGGCAGTTCTCCCACTGTTACTACCTTAGCTAAAAAGAGAAGTCTTTCTCTAGGTATTTGTCTCCCCTTCAACATCATCAGGAGACCTTGGCCATGTGAACAGAGGTATCACAAGATGTCCATCATTTAGAGCAAAAATATGAAGGCATTGTTGAGTCTGAAAACAGCTTCCCTTGAAGGAAAACTATTCTGTTAGAGGCACCTAGCAAAGGACATGGATAGTCTAATCTATTGGAAACAGAGATACAGTCACAGAAAATGTCACAAGACACAGTAGCTTAGGGAGACTCCTCTCATCTGTGGATTATAAATTAATTAACACATCTGACCAGTGTTTTAGTGACACCATACTGTGCTCTACCATTAATGTCTTCTGTTTACACGAACATGACTTTCAGGTCAAGGATGTAAAAGTTCCCTGTCGTTCTATTTACTTAAAACAAACAAACAAAACCCTACTACTGCTCCTGCTGGCCTGCTTTACTTCACAAAGAAGAATATCCCACTTGAGCTGACCAGCTGACAGCTCTGCTAAGTGCCTGATAAGCTGCCTGTCCTGAGTCGCCACTGAGTGGGAACTTCTGAGCTGTGTAATAGGATTAGCTTTCCCACACCATTCCCAGAGAACCCATTGTTGAAAGAGGAATAGTTTTATTCATGGCAGCAAGTCAAACACAAACACTTGGCAAGTCAAAATAAGAAAAAATAAACAAACAAACGGAGTTTTGGCAGAATCTGGGATTTGCCCTATTGGAAATTTCTTTGTAAACTGATGGAGAAGTTGACTGATCTGGAATGAGCCACTGCATTTACAATAGAGCTAAAGAGTGACTCATTAAAGACTCCTCTTTTGTTTCGATAAAAGATCTTTCATTGCCTCGAAGCCCTTTCCTTCACAAAGATCCTGAAAAAAACAATCCTAATCCAGCAGCACATCTTTGGATGAGGAGGGGAAATACCAACTGTTAAACTTTCTGCAGAGGAGTCTTGAAGTAGTCATTTTGTATTTTTGCAAGTACGAAATGCAAGGAATTGTTGTGATTCAAGGGTATAATAATTTTCAATGCACAAATTCCCTCTACTGGAGTATAAAAGATGCCTTGAGGGCACATAACAGCACTGAATTGGCCTGGCAGAATCAGCTTTATTGTATTCTACTGTGTAGAAACAATTCCTTCAGTACAAATTGTCACAGGACATTTTTCAGCCTGCTCAAGTTCAGTCTTGTGATTGTAAATTACTTTGTAGTTGAGAGGTATATCCAAACATCTGTGCTTAATACTGTATTGAACCTTTTCTTTTATAATCTAATACTCTTCTCTTTTTGTTTTGCTCCTGCCACTTTTGTGGCTCGTGCTTCCAGTCTGAGCACTTTTCACAATTCTTTTCTAAATCTCAATTTTATTCTCCAAATGATTTTGCTTCACTGATTAACAGTACTTCAAGGACACCTATTGGGACTGGTCCTTCCTAATTTGTCTTTCTTTATCTTTGGTGGACCTGATGTATTTCCATTGTCTCATTACCAACAGATTGTCACTGAGGATTTGATTCTCACCTCTGCTTCTAGGTGCTTCTATTTTTCACAGTGAACCTGTTGCCACATATATAGTGGCAGCTGGACCCTAGGCCTCCAGAGCATGGTGAACCTCTCACAATTTAGTGAGTGATTATGGTGTCTTCACATAGCACTGATTTTTTTTGTTTGCGCATCAACCAAGCACCTGGGGAAATACTCAGGGCATTGTGCAGAGTCTTAGAAGCTTCACAAACTGAGAGTCTGGGTGAACATTGCTGTGGCAGATATACCACTGTAGGGATTAGCACAAAGCTCTCTGAGAGGAGCTAGGTTATGCTGTGTAGACATACCAGCTCAGCTGGAACTAATTTGGGAAACCCTCATCATTACATAGTGTGATTTTAAGTCTGAAATAGAGTCTTGCAAAAAGTAAGAATTTTCTCTTATTAAAATAACTATTGAGCTTTCAGAGTGCAGAGCAGATTTCTTGTACCTACAGCCCGCACACCAGGAACTGATGAAACACGGTGCTGAGCTGCAGTTAATAAGCCCAGTCAGACCTTGATGAGAGCTAATGAACTCTTACAGCTTCTTGCTGACTGTGTGGCACCCTGCAGTTTTCTTCCCACCCTTTTCCTCATCATTTCAGGTCCAGGGATGCAGTGTTGGGTAGTTGCTGGCATTAGTCCATAGGCCTTATTAACACCAGAGCCCCTGCTCAGTGCGGTGCAGGCACACAGTGCCTCTGGACTCTTGTTGGCTCTGGAAGCAGTACGACGTTTGTACTTGCTCTATACCCAATTTCACAGGCTCCCTAGCACAGCTGAGGCTCAAAACTCAGCTCCCAGGTTTTGCTCTATTTAGTGATCAGGGAGCAGTACTCCAGAAAATTGTATTTGTACCTGTAAAACTGAAGGAAATAACAATATAAGCAGATTTTTAAAAGCACACATATTAAAAGTAGAATACCTAGATATGTTTGGGTCTAACTACCAGATTCAGCTAAAGAGGTTTTTCTTAGCAATAAAATAGCTGGTGCTTGCTTGTCGAAACAGTGGATCAATCTTTTTGATTTTCATTTTGACAAGGTCCAATATCTGAGAGTACTAAGAAATAACATATTCATGGCTGAGGTGGGAAATGTCGTTGTAAGTAAAAGACCCGTTAAACTACAGAAATTAACGAGTAGGCTTAAATGGTCATTGTGTCTTCAATTTAAGAACAAACTATTAAATAAATTCCTAACTGCTACTGTCACTATCTAAAGCCATATCATCAAACCGAGTGCAAATTCACACTTTGGTAAAGAAGGATGATGTAAATAATATTATTATTTATTTTGAGTCATAAAATGTGAGTTTAAATGCTCATGTTTTGATTGACTAATCACTCAATCACCACTCACTGCCCTTGATGGATAATTAGTATTCAGCAAAAATGACAAAGCATGAAAATACTTATTCCAACTAGAATGTATCTAATCAGAAAAAAAGTAAAACCAACCAACCAAATGAAAAAAAACCCCAACCCTCTGACTAGTGAACTCACCTTCTCCCATAGCCCCTTGCTTTTCTCCACCACTCGGGGAATGCACACATTATCTGTCCTTACAGATACAGTCCTTTTGTGACTGTGCAAGGATACCAGTGTATTTACCAGTTTTCGTCTCCCACTGATTGCTTTGCTTTCCACACAAATAACACTTTGCTGAAGTCATTTTTAGAACACTACACCAGTTTGCGGGACTGAACCCTTATAACTACTCATGGGATCATTTTAGAACTGCATTCATGGTATACATGCTAAATAAAATGGATGGATGCACAGAATGGAATAATAGTGCAGGACTGAGTCTGCATTGCTCTCAAGAATATGTTTTACCAATATATTCTCCCAGATTGGGACTCCCCAGATTGGGACTCCCCAGATTGGGCTGGTAATGAAAATGGTGCTAGTTTCTGCTTTGTGGATGCACATTTATGCAACCAGTGGCTCATAGGAGCATGTAAGAGATGGAGCTGGAATAGGGAACAGACTGGAGTGGCTGTCCAAAAATTGCATCTATTTTCAGAGTAGCAAACTAAGTAAATAAGTAAAGGACAAAACAAATGAAGGAGGATAACAGAAGAAAACATCTTGGGGTCTTCTGTGTGCAGTAAAATTTCCATAGTTATACTGTGAGCCATCTGACATTTATAAAACACATTCTGACCCACTACAGACTGAAGTGCTGGTTAGTTACTGGTTAGAGAAACTGTCACAATTCAAATAAATTACAATTCTACAGAATGTCTAGGAAAGTTAAAACCTGAAGAAGTTTGGAACTTTAGAAACAAAGACATGGTATTGAGATTCTGAGAAGTGACACCATACTTTTCATTATCCAGTCAAAAACCCCAAAATATATGGGATGATATAAACTTGTGCTACTCATGCTGCAACCTTGAAAATGCCTGAGCAGAACTATTTGACAAGAAATGAAGTTAGCAGATAGCAAATTCACAACCAACATAAAAAGGTGAGGGTGAGCTGTGAGACTTCTAGTCACAGGCTTCTGTGAATACTAATAGTCTCCTGAGGTTCAACAGGAGAATTCCTCATGAGAAAAATCCATTGAAAACTACTGAATATGCAGCAGTCATCCCTGGTTCAGGATGTTACTGAAAGCTGGGAGAATACTCATGGGAATTATGTACAGTTGCCCCAGTTCACAGTCTTCCCTAGGCACCCTCTTCAGCTCTCTAAGATGGGACACTCAATGACAGGACCCTGTGATGTATTAATCTTTGATCTCTCCAGTGTTCAATTCAACAGAGGTCTTTCAGTTAGACAGAACATGCAATACTATTAAAATTACTTTTTTTGTAAGATGGCAAGTTCATAGTGTTTTTTTAAATACATACTTCTCTTGTGAACTGAATTACCTTTCGAACTCAAAGCTGATAGCAAACGTTATCTGTACCTTGTCTCATGGCAAATAACTGACCTGGCAGACTCTTGGGAAGTTTCCTCTTTTGCCTCCCTTACTGTGTATCTGTCAGTGTTTATCTTACAATCTACCAAGTTTCCAAGCTCTTGCATTCTTAGCCTTTCTGACAACACTGCTACTCTTTTCAACCTACTTTTGAGATTAGTTTCACATGCTGCAGCACATCCACAGGGACATCAGCCTGAGATTCTCCAGTCAACCCAACACATTACCTGTGTTGGCATCCAGCAACTGCAGTGCAGTCTGCAGCTGAGCAGTGCAGTGAGGTACTCATTCACTATACATAGCCTTCCCATCCTTTCCTTTGCCTTCCTTGAAAACACTCGTGCTCATAATCTACTATTTCAAGTAAAGACTACACAAGTGTACTATGCTGAGGAATATAGCAAAATCTCATCCCCCTTTGCCTAGCCCCCGCTTTCTCTCTAAATAATTATGTAGCTTCTCCTTCAAATCTTTCCCCTTCTCTAGTTTCTCTTTCCCAGTCTGTTCTCACATTTGAAAGCAGAACTATGGAAAACTAAAATGATTTCTCAATTACAGGAACTACAGTCCATGAATAGTTAAAGACAAAAAGCCATGAACATGACTTTATTGTGCTCTGCTTGCAGCTCCTCTCCAATATCCACATTTTTAATTCCCCCTTCCCCCCCCAGCCCCTTCTACATTCATTCAAGCATTCTTTCTCACTGCTTTCACTTGCAACTCCAGTGCAGTGCCCCCTCTACTCTTCCAACTCCCACCACCTTTCCTGGAAAGATCTTATTTTTGTTCCTTCATTTTCTTTCTTTCCTTTTTTTTTTTCCCCTCCCTGTTTTTCTCTTTATTTGTTTTACAAAGAGGTTTCAATTCATCCTCCTCCAAAATCCAGTAACAGAGAAAGAGACAGCAGGGCAGCCTTACTCCCTCACTTGCTGCTCCTGTGTGGGCAGGGACCGAGGGGCTGTTCCTGCACCACTTTCTGAAAAGATATGAAAACTGTTGCTACCACCACCACCACCTTCACTACCTTTGATTCTATCTATGTTATTTAGTTAGGACTGTTCTCACAGTTCCCAACCTCAATACCGTCACTACAGCCAATACTCCCAGGCTGCTACTAGTTCTTTTAGATACCAACTTGAATTGAGTCCTATGAACCTTAAGCCTGTCTTTCAAACCTTCTGTATGTCTTAAACAAAGATATTTTTCCTACCATGCCTGGACTTGTTATCTCAAGTGCCAGCTGTGCTTGCTGTGTGGGAGACATTAAATGCTTTTATGAAGCAGTACATCCAAGCTGTGTGTGTCTCAAAGCACAGCCTGATGCTCTTGCTGCAGCTCTCCCCTGGATTCAGGGAAGATTCAAGCAAGAGTGGAAGGGTCTGTTAATGTTATAAAAGAAAAGACAATGTTGTACCTAGCTACAGATTCTGCAGGGATACATTTGGTCAGCCAGAGCAATTACGCCTCTGCCCCAGCTTGTTCTCTGCAGACCAAGAAGTGCTAACTAGATGGATTTATTCCTGCTTTTGGCAAAAACAAAGAAGAAAGGGAAAGAATGAAAATAAAAAAAAAAAAGCAGAAATACTCTCATGATGCCTTGTGGATTTGTGAAGGATGTTTTGTATTTATTATTAGCCTTATTCTGTGAACAGCTATAAAGTCCAGTAAACTTAATCAATACTTTAGGTACCACTACTGATCTGTGCCCTAGAGTGGGATGAAATTGGTAGATTCCTTATCAAAGAACACAATTTGTCTGACAACTCAGCTATAGAATACTTACATTTTCACTTAACAAACTCTTCTATTTTGCTACCTTTGATATTTGAAGTAACAGAAAACATGATTTTTCCCTTGTTTTTTCCCCGAACCAAGGCTGCAGAATGCAGAGCAGCAGCTATCTGGGAGGAAGGGCAGAGGCGGGAAGGAAAGACAGGGAATTACTGCCACCGAGTGGGAAAACACAAAACTGCAGCGTGTGCCTCTCAACTGTCTTTTTTTCCTCTATGCAACCCTGATGGGGAAAACATGTCAGTCAGCTCATATAGCACCGCCCTAAAAATCAGCTGTACGTTTTCAACTTTACTTAATTATTTCCCTCAGTAGAATTTAAATTATATTTATCTTGCCTTAGAAGTTTAGTAGTGAGTTTTTATTTTCAAATAATTATAGAAAAATCATCTGGTGAATGCAGTCAGAGCTTGTGCGTGTCTGTTTTGCATTTAAAGAACATTATCCAATGAGAACTTTTTTCTTAAAATCAAATTCCAAGTTCACAAAAATCAGCAGGATGGGAATAATGGCATTCTCTGCAGGGTGAAGAGAAAGGCCACAGTATTAGTCTTTTTTACTTGCATAGTGTGGCACTCATCATACTATATAAAACTGCCTGCAAAATAAAATAGAGGTGAACATTTCTTAATACACCCACAGTTTTGATAAAGTAGTCATCTTTTAATATTCTGATCATTTTTTTAAAGGTAGATTCTGATTTATAAAGAGAATGTGCTGTTTCTAGTTCTTTCACTGTTTCCTGTGATGTTGGGTACCACTTCATCTTTTAGGATTACTGTGCTCACAGATACATTCTCTCATTATGTTTCTTCTTAAAGAACCTTCACCCGTTCAGTTAAAAGCATAGTTAATAAAAGCTTGCACTCTGTAAAAATTCAGAATATCATTGGTATACCCTAAAGCAGCTGAGAATAATACTTGGATATATCACCATGTGTTTGTCAGGTTTGAGAGACAGGAGAGCCTGGGTTCAAGTCTGTACTAAAAATCAGGCAAAGCAGATTTTTGAACCTGAGTTTTTTATAATCCAGTGAGCCTTCTAGCACTGCTTCCAAAATCTTTTATTAGCTTTGAAAACTTTGAGCACTGTGAGTTCCAGTGAAGCATTGAATTCACAGATATATATCCAATTCCTCCTCTTTATCCCCAAGTGTTTTTCACCTACTTCTCTCTGAAACCAAAGTTTTCTCCTTAACATTTTCCATGAGTTAGTGGTGGCCACTGTCAGGTCACCTTTGGTACTTTCTGTGAATCTTCTTAGGTGCTTAACTGTGAGATAAGTTAGGAATGAAGATTCCAGCGAACAGCCGGGAGGCAGGAAATCAAGTATCATAAAACTCAGATTTAGGTCCAGTGACTCAAAGAAATAGAGGTTCCTAACTCTTTCTTTTTTGACTATACTTGTGAGAATGGATCCCTCTCCATAAATAAGCAAATGACTTTTACAGAAGTAGTTATGATTGCGCCACCATCTCAGTGATGCAATGGAATGAATTGTCCTTCCTGAGCAACTGGCATCACCAGAATAAAGAGCTCATTCAAACTGTCATTATTGATGTCAATATGAGAAGTTAGAAGAATAGGAAAAAAACCCAAATCCTGACATGTGTCATTTTAATCTTAATTTCATTTTTAAAGATAGTACAGTTCATTGAAGGGCAGGTATAAGTGGTCTATTCTGGCCTCAGGTAGTACTTGCTAATGGCAGGAGATAGAAACATTGTTTTTGCATGGCCATGGGTACAAGGCAAATACAAGTATAACTGAACCATTGCAGAGCTGCTCTAAACATTTCATTAAGTAAAGAAAAGTGGAGCAATGATGAGTTAGCATATTTTATCTATATGGGCATGAATTTCTCAGACTCACTCAGGTACTCATGTACGGGAAAAACCTGAATTTCCTAATTATTTCAGATCAGCAGGATATCCTTGGGAGCAATCAAAAAGCCTGGGGTGGAATTTAACTGCAATTGCCCATGCAACTACTTGATTTTGCTCAGCCTTGCATCTTCACTCAAGAATCATACCCAAAGCACCACGTCTGCACATTAACAGTACTCCACATCCCATGTACTCCGTGATACCCATTGGGAGTTTCATTAGATTTGTAAATTTGGGGGTCATACCTGTACAAATTTGTGTTACTCTGCAACATCAAAACCTGAAAGTTCCTGTGGGTTAGTCAGTTTCTTGGGACCTTGCCTCCAAATCTTACATGGGACTTTGATCTGCTAATCCAAAGTCCTTACAGCAATTTAGCACTTAATAATAGGCAATCAAGTAATTTGTGGTGTATTACAGAAAAAGAATAAGCGATCCTATCGAATCTATGGGCTGTTATTCAGACTTGTTCAGCTGAAGTGATGCTGTTTCACACCAATTTTCACTGAAGATAAAAGGCCATATTCACAGGTCCATCAACTTCTGACAGGCACTGAACTAATCGTCTGATGCAGCACTTGTCAATTAAAGTGCCTGGAGCATCTAAATCTTTGCAGAGGAACCTGAAAACTACAATTAGGTGTCTACAGTCTGCTCTGTAGCTCACATTTATTGCCAAATTCTGTAAAATAACTCCTCTTTTATAGAGTACTATTTATAACACACATAGAGTGGTTAAGCCAGGATAAAAGCTCTGGGGAAGGATATTTGAAAACTATCTAAGGAAAACACTCCTAGACTTCAGTTTTAACTTAAATATGCACTTTTTTAGAGACCAGTGAGAATTTCTAACTTTTCAGTTTCTAGAACAATAAAAGGAATTGCCATATATGTTGAAGAAACATGTTTTGTTCTTTTACTGTTCTTACTAGGTTGCAAGAGTTGTCAGCCCCCCACTGTGATTGAAATTGCATTTGGTTTAGAAACTTCTAAAATAACCTCACATGAAAATATATCAGTTTTTGTATTATTAGATGAATATTTAGGAATATTGTAAGATTAATCAATTTTTAAGTCTGTTGGTAGTCTCTTTCTTATATTTTGAAAAATAAAGCAAACAAATCAGTATAAAACGCTTATTGTCTAACAAAACACTGCTACAAATAGAAAGGGAAATGTTGACAATGGAAATTAATTAAATTATGACAAAAATTAAAGCACTGACTCCCTTCCTTCCACATTCAAAAGCCTGCACTTGTCAAGAAATATTCTCCCCACCATTTCTCAACTGGCTGTGGCCCCATGCCAGGCCTAAACCATACCAAATGCATTAGCTTAATAAAGGTATAAATATACTCAGACAAAAAGATCTAACGTGACTGGTTCATGTGATCTTCTTTGAATTAGCCATATTCCAATAAGCCTCAGTTCTAATTTCATAAGCCTCAGAATTCATTTGGCTTTTGTGAATTCTTCTCCCTCTCAGTAATTAACTATTTAACTGTGACTAATGAAAAAAAAAAAGTCAAATTGCACATTGTTTTTATCAGCAGTAATAGATAATTAATTAATCACTGGTTCTATTTAAATTGGTGGAGAATTATTATGGAAAAGTAAGTAATCAGTGCTGAGTTAGCTGCCATTTTCAGATTTCTATATGCTCAGCTGAACACGCTCACATTCATATAAGTGACTGCATTTTTTTTCATGACAAATACTCTTTGGAAGTTATTCATATTTTTGTCTTCAGTTATTTTCAAGCATTTAGAAAGGTTTATGGCAGTTAGGTTAAACAAACAAAAAATACATAATGAAGAAACTCATAATAACTGGAGCTAATGCTGCGCAAGTATACAGTATTAAATGGTAGCTCATGACACCATTATGAAGACTACAAAGTGGTATCATCACAATGAAGAAAAATGCAAAAATTTGTCATGTTTTGTTGATCTATACTGTGTATAGATCACACGCTGGTTTTTTCCTAATTGTCCATCCACGAAATATGTTTAAAATGTCACAGACTATTTCCTATTACAACTATCAAAAACAGTTAAACACTGTATGAAAAGCCTTTTGTTTGAAATAAATACATTTTATTACAAGCATTTTGACCCATATTCTCCATGTCAATATTCAATGAAGAAATCCAAAGCCAAGTATAATAATGAAGAAGCTACTCAAGGAAGAGGGAATCTGCAAATGCATAGGACAACTGCAATAAATACCACTTTAAGATCATACTGTAGAAATCAGAAGGGACTGAATGTGTGTTTACCCTTAGACTTCTCTTTTCCTAACCCTAAAAATATCATGCAAGTTACAAAAATATATCTATAAGGATAAAGTCATGCTACCTTACTCTAGAAATTTACAATCATTTTAGTTTGTATTCCTCCTGTGGGTGTGAGCGGGTTAGACTCCCACCCAAGAGGAATAAGCCCACCCAAACCCATCAGCATCCCTGCACTCAGGTGCTTGACCCTTGTCAACAGGGGTGCAGGACCAGGGTGTATCTCTACAGGCACATAGTGATGCCTTGTGCTGACTGCCCTACTGTGTGGAGGGACGTGCTGGTTCTGCACCAAAGCCAGCCTAGCCTGGGGTAGGAACTCATGGCTGAAATAACCTTGCATTTCTCTGAGAGTCAGATGTAGCCATTGCCGCCAGTTTGAGAGACAAAATGCTCCAAGACATGAAACGGAGGGACCCGTGTCTATCAGCCATCCTCAGATCAGCAGGTATCTCTCATACACTGATTTCACACACCAAGTCTCTCCACGAGGTGAGCAGTGTGTTCTGTACATCCAGCACCCTATAAGTTCAGCAGGACTCCCTGTGGTGGTACCATCGACACTGCAGTACATGACAGTCTTTTATTTTGCATTTTTCAGGAAAATGGTTGAACTCTGAACTAAGCCCTCCTCTTGCACAGAGCCTGGAGTCTTACTTGTCCTTTTACAACCCTGTTGTTTCTGTGCCTCCAGGAACTCAGTGGGAGCTGATGACTCCACAGAGCTGAGCAGTGGTATTTTGCTTCATACAACACAGCAGTTCATACCTCCTACGGACTTAGGAATTGTACTACTGCTTTCTTCCATGCTTGAACATAGCTGTAGTCTGTTCTGTACTCACAAAGCAGCTATAGCAGACACATGTATGAAATGATACTGACACTGAACTAAAAATAATCTTTGCTCATAAAAACAGTTATTTTTTTCTCATCATGGAGAATGCTGGTTTGATTTTATTTTTTTTTTTTTAGTGTGATTTTCAAAAACTTGCACGGTCTGTTTTACAAACACTGGATTTTTCTGAGATAATTTACCAGTCTGTAAAATTTATGAATAAAAACACATCACTTCCTCTGTTACCTTCAGTACTGTAAAATAGTGTGAAAGTACTGTAATGTCTCTTAGCTAAAAACACTTAGAGGGAAAAAAAAAATCTTCCCTTCTGCAACATTATTTATATTACTTTTTTCTCTTCTGTATTTCCAAAAGGTCTCTTGCACTAATGCATTTCAATGGCACTCAATTATGCAGCCCTATTCTAAACTCTGCAAACGTCCTCACTGATGGTTTCCCATTATTGGTAGATATGAACCATTTATGTTGGATAAGACTGGTTATGAAATTCCTGCATTGGCCAAAATCTAATGCCTATGGCATTTTTCAAATAGTCTACAACTGCTTCTCAACACTGTCCATCATGGGGTGTTTTTTTTTGTTGTTTGTTTTTATTATTTTATTTATTTTAGTACAAAATGAAGATAATAGCCTCTCTTATCCCATTCTAAAGTCCCATTCAGTTCTTCAGTAAAAATGACAGAAGTGAGAAAGAATGCAATGGTGGGAAGATTGTATCCCGCACGATTTAAGCAAACCAAGAAAACACTTTTCTTGGAGATTGATTGTTGAGTTCATGAGAGAATAAACACACCTCTTGAAGAAAGCAGGAACTTACTCTTGTGGTCAAGTTAAAAAGCATCCTTTTACCCAAAAGCTCATTTACCACGTTCAAATGTGAGGGTGTATGAATAAATACTGTAGCTCTGATGAGGGTTTCAGTGTTGCATGAGCGGGTTATCTCAGAAAGAAACTAAAAATTAACTTTCTATCATTGTATTTGGAACAAAGACGATCACAAATGGGAACGTGGCCCTGTCCCTGAAAGCCAAACTTTTCTCACATCAGGAAAAAAAAAAAAAAAAATAAAAGCAAGGTATTTCACAAAACCTGTTTTCCCTGTGAAAGTATTAAAAAAGGGGATGAAAATGAGTGGCGATGCCACGTGAAAATCCACCATTCCCATTGTAGGCTCAAAAAAAAAAAA
>VWZF01002340.1:1207373-1531220 GCA_013396755.1 Sclerurus mexicanus | reverse complement strand
TTGAAGGCAAAAAAAAAAAAAAACAAAACAGTAAAATAAAATAAACAATTAAAGCCCGTCCGTTTAGCGCGGCTCCCGGGAGGTTTGGGCTCCCGGCGCCCCGTAGTTTCCATGGCAACCGGCAGGGAGCGTCTCCAGGCCCGACGGAGCGGGGCCGGGGCCGGGGCCGGGGCCGGGGCCGGGGCCGGGGCCGAACAGAGCGGGCCCTGCGGGGACGGGACAGCGGCCCAGGGGACCAGGGCACCCCCTCGTCCTCTCGCTGCGTCCGTGGATGTCCCGCCGGGCCCACGAACTCGCCAGGGCTTGGCTGCTGCGGCCGCTCGCCGGTGACGGCGCTCGAAGCCCCTGGGCTCCCTCTGCTTCTGCCCTGCGCTCCGCAGCTGGCACTCGCCGGGATAAGGGAGCAGCCTCGCCTTTCAAATCCTGCTGACTTTCATCCTGCTTGCCTTAAGTGACTTCTAGGACTGAACTCCGGGCCGCACTTTTGCTCCTTTGAAAGGTGTCTTTTAAAGGTGCTTTTCCTATTTCCAAGTGTCTGGCCTTTGCTGAAGTCTGTCGTCTGCCAGTAGTTGCGTCACTTCTGTATCAAACCTCGTGTGTCCCTTGTGTGATTCACGACTGTACTTCAGCCGCCTGATGTCCTACAAACACGTGTGACTCTCCCAGCCCCTGACTACACAAGGGCTTTAATCTCTGCAGACCGAGGCCTTCTGAAGAGTACTTTTCCCTCTCAGTGCCACTTCTACCACTGCCAGTACACTGGCATTTAGCCTCAGTTGCGTTTTTACAAAACCATTATCACTGTCCTTTCTTCTGTCTTTAGTTCTGTCACAAAGGGCTGACATTGTTCCTGCTTGTTGTCACGCTTTTTATCATTTACTTTGTCTCATGGTACAATCACTGACTTTTCTAGATTTTACTGTTAGTTAAAACCTCAGTAAAGTCCTTGGCATGTATCTTGGTTACTTCCTGGGAAACAGAATAAATTAAATACATCTGAGTTACTTCTTAATACTTTTCCGAAACAAATATTTTTGTTGCTATCAGCAAGTTTACTGTTCATATTATAAGCAACTATACATTTAAAAGGATGATATGATAGCACTGTTTTGTGTTATGTGATGCTACTGTCAAGAACTAATCTGGTGTTTTTATAGTATAAAATGATTTTGATTCTTATTTTCCTGATAGTTAAAATATGTCTTCTCACTACTGTGGTTTGAGTTTAGTGATAATAAGCTGACACTTATAAAATCAGTAGATTTTATGTTATCATTTATCTTTTAGGGCTTCAAATTATTTCTGGCTGTAATGATTTGCATTTTTTACAAACAGAATAGTTCCCATAAGTGTCATGTAAGTTTTTGTGTGTTTTGAAGAGAGTTAATTGTCTAATTGGGGTATGCTAGTTCTTCTACAAAGACTGTCACAGGAGACAGGCTGCATTCTGGAACTGGTAGGAAAGAGAAGACAAGATGTACAGTTGGTGAACTGACTTGAATCACTACTTCTGATTAAATCATGAGTCAAAAAGTATTGATTTAAACTTTTCAGTTTTAATTTTGCTTTGTATTTTAGCTAACTTGGTAATCATTATTATATGTTGTTTCTTGATATTCAGTAAAACTTAAGCACTAGATTTAATTATTTTTGCAAGTCTTAAAGCATGTATACACAGGTGCTGGGACCTTATTACTTCTTACCAGAAATAGAAACAATCCTAAAGTTTTCATAATTTAGATAATGACTGGGGAATGAGATGCTGGAAGACAGTGCTGTGGAAAGGGACCTGGGGGTCCTGGTTGATGGCAAGTTGAATATGAGTCAGCAGTGCCCTGGCAGCCAGGAGGGCCAACCCTGTCCTGGGGGGCATCAGGCAAAGCATCACCAGCTCGTTGAGGGAGGGGATTGCCCCTCTCTGCTCTGGGGCAGCCTTACCTGGAATATTGTGTGCAGTTTTGGGACAATATAAGAAAGATAGTCAGGTTTTTAGAGTCAGGTTTTGTCCAAAGGAGGGCAACAAAGGTGGTGAAGGGCCTTGAGGGGAAGGTGTATGAGGAGTGGATGAGGTCACTTGATCTGTTCATTCTGGAGAAGAGGAGACTGAGGGGAGACCTCATTGCAGTTACAGCTTCCTTGTGAGGCACTGATCTCTTCTTTGTGGTGACCAGTGACAGGACCCAAGGGAATGGCCTGAAGTTGTGTCAAGGGAGGTTTAGGTTGGATATTAGAAAAAGGCTCTTCACCCAGAGGGTGGCTGGGCACTGGAACAGGCTCCCCGGGGAAGTGGTCACAGCACCAAACCTGACAGAGTTCAAGAATCTTTGGATGATACTCTTGGGCACCTGGTGTGACTCTTAGAGATGGTCTTGTGCAAGGCTGATGGTTGGACTCAATTATCCATGTGGGTCCTTTTCAACTCAGGATATCCTGTAATTCTGTGACAGAAGTACCTGACTGGATGTCCTATTTGGAGAGAAGAGTTAGAATAACCAAGCTAAATAAGGACTGCACGTGCAAGAGTCTGGCAGAGATTAGGGCAGGTGGTTTATAGAACTGTGGATGTAGGAGTAGCACGGCAAAAAAAAAATCTGCCTCTCTAGTTCATTCTAATCTCAGTATTTGGAATTTAATCATGTTTTTGATAAAAACAGGTGTCATCAACTTGCAAAAGGTGATGGCTGGATGGCAAGCGCTCTGCTCATTCTTGAGGCAATGTTTGTTTCTGTGTATTATTTAATTGGCTTTCTATTGTTTTCATTTCTATACAGAGTAATTTTTTGTTCACTAAAGGAATGTAATTTATAATTTACTAAATTGGTTTTTTTACATCCAGAATACACCACAGCATACATTACTGAACATTAATAATATTCAAAAGTAGCATTTTCACTATTTATAATTTTATTAATATTTGAAAACTTGTAATTTCCCAGGAATAATTTATATTATTCATCATAGTGTCACACTTGGTATGTTAAATATGCAGAGGACTATTATTTTTATTAAGGCCACTTTAACCCTGTTACATACATATATAATGACATTTCGAAGATAAGTGTACCTAAATCAGTATTTAAGGATGTATACAGAAAGTTATTTTTGCACTCTTTTTAAAAAAATACATTCATTCTTCTTACTGGAATTGGGATTAATTTTCTGTGTTCTTTCTTTGCTGCCTTACATTTCTGTTCTCATATCTTATTGATTCTGCTTTGGGGTTTTTGTTCTGAATGTACTTGCTTTGCTTTTCATTCCTTCATCCTGGCAATTCCTCAAATTGCTGCCTTCTTCTGATGCAACTGTACCCAAGCAGCCCGTGTCACTCTGGGCTCTTCTGCTGAGTTGCATAATGCTGCTTGGACTCCTGTAGGCTACCCTAAAGGCAGACTGTAACTAATTCACTTTTGCTGCAGGTCTCAAAGAACACAAGGAAAAGGGGAACAGATTAGGAAATGTGTGCATTTGAAAGACAGAGTGACAAGACTGTTAAAATTATCCCATGCACTGCATAGGATATATAAGAATAAGCCTTTGTTTCCCAGTGCACTTATTCAGATTTTCTTGATTGTTTGTTCGTGTCAGTTTTTGGGCCTAGGAATTCTTGATAGTCTGTCATATAGAAATTAAAATTATTTTATGTTTTTAATATTTTTCTATTCCAGGAAGCAATGTTTTAAGAATGTCATCAGACATCCAAATAAAACCAAAGACTGCAGCACAGAAAAGCAAGACATCTTCTCCTTTAACATGTTCTCCAGAACCTGCAATTAAACCACAGCCAAAGCCTAGTGACAAGCTGAATCCTAAAACTATTGATCCGGTAGGTATAGGTGATGAGGTTTTTGTTTGTTTGTTTAAAACCCATCTCTGGTTGGAAGAAATGTTCTTACTTTATGAAATGGCATGCAGGACATGGTTCTTCTGGTCTATAAAATTAAAAAAATCAAAAATCAAAGAAACCACTAGGCATCAGTTTAAAAAAATCTTAATGTAGCTTCAAACACTCAAAAGATAAAAATTAAGATTTCATGATATTTCCTTTTAAATGCTTTGCAATAAGGTGTTTAATCTGGGAAGCAGCATTGAATCATCATGCTAATAAATAATACTGTAGTTCATAAGCATAAGAACCATGTATATGATAAAAAACAAATTTGTGCAGCTTTTCTACCTGTGAAGTTCCTAGTTTCCTTCTCCAGTGAATCTTTCCTAGATTCCCCTGCAGTCTGAAGCTCCCTGTGCATTTCCAGTGCCCTCATACCATTTTGCCCAATTTTCAATATTTCTTCCTCATCTTGCCACCACGTACTTTTGTCTGTACTCAGATCAAGATGGAATTACAGTAAAACTGCCTTCTATGTGTTACCAATATAACTATGAGAGCATTAGGAAAGTGAGAGCTCTTTAATCTGTTAAGGAGAAAATCTGTAAGACTTAAGTATTAACATTTGCAGAGAAAATAGAAAAATATTGTAATTCCATTGGGAGAACACTGATTCTACATTATTTGTTCAATTTAACAACTGCCTAGCCAGACAATTCTAAAAAGCATTTTCTTGATAAGTTTATCAAATACATGTTTTCCACCCCATATGTGCAGTTCTTCTTTTTTTTTTTTTATTTGGTTTAGAATCATATGACTAAGTTCCTTTTTTTGGTAAGCTGCAGCTTTAACATATTCGTAATAGTTATAAAACATTGCTGTTATGAATAAATAATTCTTTTTTTCCCTGTTCTCACAGTTTGGTGCTTATTCTCGACCAACATCTGCATTTGCTGCTACATATGCTAAAGGTGGCATTCCATGCAGGTGTGTATGGTTTGTTTATATTTTTACTAAAAATATTATGAAATACATCTCTTCATGTTTGATATTTTAGTTAGGTTGTTTGATTCCATTCCTTTCTGGAAAGATTTCTAATGCTTAACTCTTTTCAAAGCAGAGAGCAGTTTTCCATGCCTTTGAAATTGTCTTCCTTTAGTTAATTTTTTATGCAGCCTTTTTCATCTGAAGCAAACAGTATGACAACGTTTTATTGAATATTCCAATTCTGTAGTTGCCAGCAATATCAGATATTAACAAAACTACTTGTAAGTAATAATTAAGTTACTTTTACCTGACAACAAACATTTTAATGTTTTGTCACATGGATGCAGAATTACTTTACAAAGATTTAAGTAATCATTAATACAATGTGCATATATTTACTTGTATAAAATAATCATTAGTACATAGCCTTTATCTGTATCTTAGGAGATAAATTCCAATATGATTTTCTTTCAATTTCAACTGATTTTCCTTATCAATTGTTACGGTTTCTTGATACTTATCATAGTAAGTAACTTTGCAAAAGGAGCATCTCCTGTGTTGGCATGAAGAGTGTCACAGGGGAGAGTGGAAAGCTTAGAGAAAATTTATTAAAGAAACCCTGCCATTGAGTCACAAGGTGCAGAAAGGTCCCCCTTGCTTTCTAAACTCCTTCTCAGAGAGGAGTCTCCATGTGGCTGGATCCAGTCTTAGCCTTGGATTTTGTCAGCAGTTTAAATTTAAGGAATTACAGAGGTGTGATTGAACCACTTTCCTCCCACAGATTTTAGTTATTGGCAAACTGAGTATACTTATATAAAATGAATTATTTATTTTTAGAAATGATCAGGCAAAAATCTTAATCAAAATTATTTACTATACAATATAAAAAGCTAAAAATCTACTAGTAAGGTATAATATAGCATAAAGCAATATAGTGTAAGATAGGATAGTGCACTATATTGAAGCAATTATATTAAAGCTAGCAAAAAGGAAATAATTATTAGGTAGAGATTTGATGTAACTCATCCAGACCAACACTTGTGGGGAGATCTTTTTCTCTCAACTTTGAGGAGTATCCTTGGAGGGTGTCCCCAGCCAAGGGAGGACTCTCCACACATACACCCAAGAAGGGTTATGTCAGGAGAACCTGACTGCGTGAAAGGGGACCGGACTTTTATAGTATAAAGTGATTGACTGGTAGTCACAGATCTGTAGGCTGGCAGACCAGTTTATCTGTCAAATCCTGTTTCAAAAGCAGGATGTGTATTCAAAGTCTGGGGAACCAGGGTGGTTTCAGCATAATTTAATACTAAGACAGCATCCTGGCCCAGCAGTTGAACTTGCTTGATAGCTTGCATGATGGCTTGCATAGTATGCATTCTCTGATTGGATTTTAGATATTATCAGGCTTCTCCCACAGAGAAGCATCTATAATTTTTATAATCTTTATTTTCTGATTTCTATGAGATTAGGAGCAGAATTTTGGAAACTGCCATATTTTGGGAAATTATTATAATTTTACTGTTAAATGCCATTATACATATACATGGGTTAGACTCGATGATCTCAGAGTTCTTTTCCAACCTAACTGGTTCTGTGATTCTATGATTTCACTAAGGAAAGCAGTATGCACTGAGATTGTGTGTATAACACAGTAGCACAACAAACTAATTGGTGATACATTTAAAGGGAATAGTAGTAGTAATAAATTATGTATTATTATATGTTAATTTGTTAAAACTTTATTCTTGATGTAGGCTAGTGCACGGATCAGTAAAGCACAAACTGCAGTGGGAGTGCCTTCCTGCAACTGTTCCCTTTGATCCTCTCCTTGTAACATTGGCAGAGGTAAACTCAATTTCTTGCAACATTAAGCATATAACCATTTGCTATTTTCAAATGTCATTTATTAACAATCTAAGCCAGCTAATTTAGGGTCACCTACTAGGGAAATACGAAAAAAAAAAATTTGTGAAGATCTTTTATGAATTAAAATGGTCAAGAACATTTGTAGTTCTTTAGTTTGAGCATTCTGGAAGAGCTCGGTAGGGCTGTTTAATCTTCAAGATACTGGCAAAATGCAAGACTGCATCTCAGAGTCCCAACTGTTGAATTAAATACTTTAATCCATTTGTGGTTTTGCAGGTTCTTTTGTAAATGAAATTGTTTTGATTATTTTTGTATGTAAAGCCTACCTATTGAAGTAATAGTGCTCTCCACAATAGACTGAACAAGTACAGTAAAAGTAGAATTCTGTAAATAAAGTGGAACAGAAATACTATATGTTATGTCGAGGCTTCTATTTCATCAGAACCATCTGTGACATTCATCATCAAATACGTTTCAAGTGTCTAAATAAATGCTGAATCCAATGTTGTATATAAAACAAAGTACATATCCTGAGGTGGCTTATTCTCTTTTTTTTTTTTTTTTTTTAATTAAACAAAACCTAAACTAGCACAAAATTTCTCTTATGGAAAGAAGAAAGGCTTCAGCCACTGGCCTTTAAATCTTTGAGTTCTGCCAGTCAGGCCTTCAATGGAAGTGCATCTTTGTACCATCTACAAGTTTTTGGTGTTGCAGAGAGGGGTGTGTGGTGGGGGGTGTCTTTCCTTCCATAGTTTACCTTCTATTTTTTTCTCCGTCAGGCTAGAAGAACCATTTACAAATATAGCCTCTTCTTGTTCCTGGTTTTGTTGAAAAAATACCTTAGGTAGTTAGATTAAAGGTAGTGAAGTACACATACTGATTGAATTGGCAGTCTTCATAGTGTGAGTTTTAACATTCAATGTTCCAAAAGAAAAATGAATAAGAATATTCTGTGATCAGAGTTGTACTCATTGGCTCCACATGGTGGAGTCAGTGTACTTTATGTTTTGAACTGATCTGACAAAATCTAAACATTACCTTGCTGCTATGTGGAACTTTTTAAACGTGTTTTTGTTTAAAAAATGGTGCACTCTTAAGAAACACATTTTACATTTGCAACAGGGACTAAGAGAGACAAAACATCCCTATACATTTGTTTCAAAGGAGGGTTTTAAAGAATTACTTCTGGTTGAAGGTGCTGCTGAAAAAGCAATTCCCTTGTTGCCTCGTCTAGTTCCAGTCTTAAAGGCTACACTGGTATGTCTTACTTTTCATGCAGAGTTTTTAATGCTTTCTTTTGCTGGTGAGGACTACATGGAAATATTAGTGTGATAAATCTTTTGCATGGGTTTTGGTTTGGGGATTGGGAATGGTTTCGCTTTCTCTTGTTAACCCTGCCTTGGTTTTATTAGCTAAATATGTCTTTAAATTCAGATGAGCAACTCCTTGTATAGCTGCACGACAGTAGCTACGGGCCAATTTTGTGGAAATGTTCTATTAAAAGTCTGAATATAAGTAGAAATAAATATATGTATTTGTGGTGTTTGTATATATCCACATGCAAAAAATAAAAATGATGTGAAGTAAAATGGAGATGTGGGAATAAATACCCATCTGCTACATCTAACAATTCAAAACCTCCTACAAAGGTAAAACAGAATATGTCAATGAGGGAAAGGGAAGAATACAGTTGAAATGTTTGAGGTCATATTCTTAATTTTTAAAATGTTTTTAACCTTTCTACTCCTTCAGAAAACAAAGTGAGGTGCTGGCTTCAAGGGTTATCTTTTTTGTATCTTTTTAATGTTTTTCAGAGCCTTTTTCTGGTTCAGCAAGTAGCTGTCCTTTAATCTAGCTGTGTTCCAGTTCTGATTTTATAGAGATCACCAAAAGCTTGAAAATTCTTTGTGATCTCAAATCAGAGGTGTAACAGAAGTTTAGAATTGTGTGTTATCAGTATCTATGATTTAGATTGAAGACAAAATTAGAAAAATTATTCTTGTCTGTTCCTCCAATTACTATTACTCAACTGGTAGTTTTTATTGTTGCACTGTTTTGGTATAAAGTGTTGTTAAAACTTTTACTGCATAAGTAGTCAATCACTTCTAGAAGAACCTTCCCATGGGAGAAATAAAAATGACAAAGAACGCTAGAAGTAGATAAGAGCCAGATAATTGCTGGCAGGTGACAAAGGTGTAGTTGGCAGGGAACTAAATTAGTTGAGGCAGAAAGTCATTGGCTCTGCTGTTTCTCCAACAACGGAAGTTATTGTTATGATTTAAAAAGAAATTACCTTGAGTTCATTGTAACTCAAATGGTGTCTCCCAATTTCAACATATCTGCATTTGAAGAGTTATTTCTAATATGCTGTTAAATACTGAAGTTGTTGGTGTAGTAAGCTGTTTTTCATGCCGAATTTTTTATTTCTTCAGTACTAAATTATTAGTTTGCCTGTTTCAGAGGAAATGCAGGAGTTTTGCTGACATTTTGTGGATACTTTTGTTTCTCCTTTAAACACACGCTTTTGTTTTTAAATGTGGCCTCTGGAGACTAATATTCAGTCATGTTGTATTTCTAAACTTGTAGCACTATAGCAATTAGCAATTGCACAGTAGTTCTTCATAATGCAGAGATTGCAGTTCAGGAAAACTTGTGTTCTTGTCTGAATATTACTGGTAGGGTTTTCTTTCTTTTCCCTCTGAAGGCCCATGCGGATGATGGAGTATTTGAAAGGGGATTGGATGCTTTAGTTCAACTGAGTGCTGTTGTTGGCCCATCTCTTAATGATCATCTTAAGCATCTACTCACAAATGTAAGTTTTTAATGCTGTAGTAAAAAATAATTTTGTATTTTCATGGTACTTTTGTTGACATGTTTACTGTAATGTCCACAGAGATACAGTGGAGGACTCAGCAGTTCCATGAAAAGCACTATTTAGTATATTCCTCTGTGTGAGTCCTTCATTCTTTAATAATACTTTGACTTATAAAGTTCTAGCAATAGTAGATGTTTATACTATTATTAACATAAACTGGAGAATAATGGAAGGCCTGAGGAGAAATAGATGCTGTCTTTTGGAGGAAAGTTTACTGCAAAATGAGTTTTGCATTTAAAGTGTGAATATTTAAACAAAACTGTGAAAGTTTCAATAAATTAACATAAGCAAACATTCCCACTTTTATCAGGTGAGAATTCTGCTCAAAGAAATTTTCATTAAATAAGCTTAGTGTGGGATTATGAGAAGTATTTTTATACTGAGTCCTTCTGAGAACATCCTTCCTCTGTCAGACAGGCTTTTCAGGGTTTCATTTAGCCTGCTTGCAAAGTGTACTTTTACAGCAAAATAAAAGGACCCTTTTTGACATCCAGTGCAGAAGAGAGAAATTGCAGCAGGTTTTTTTAAAGTATGTCCACTATAATAAATCTTTTCCAAGGCATGTGAAAAATTATTAACTTTTTATATGGACAGCACTTTAAGAATGACTTTTTTATTAAGGTTGGTACTTCTTTTAAATTTGATTGCTAAAAGAAAAAATATTAAATATTTTTGTTGGATAATAGATTGTTTTTTTAAAGTTAATCCTGTATTCCTTCTGCCTTGACTAATCTTTGTACTTTGACATCAGTTACAAGTTATAAAGTAATGTTTCTTCTTGTCCTTAATTTTCCAAAGATAAGATGAAATAAAATAACAAAATAGAATTATGATGGCCTCTTTGCATATATTGTACTATATTGTGCAACAAACCTTTTTGTTTCATTTTTTCAATAGCTTTCAAGGAGATTAATGGACAAGAAATTTAGAGAAAAAGTTACTGTCACTTTACAAAATTTGGAGCAGTATGGTGGAAAGGTGAGTTGATCAAATGATTATTCTGTAATCTACACATGTGAATGCAATTTTGCCAAAACAACTTTCATCTCTGGCATTCTTGTCATGTTCTTGCCTCAGGATGCCTGGAATGCATGCTTTGTGTTCAATTTTCTGAGACTAAATGTGTTTCTCAGTGGAATTTACTCTTGCTAAAAGTTACTTTTTACTGTTACTAATAATGCCTGCCCATTAGCTTATTGTTTGTGTTATTCACGGAGGAATTCTGACACTCACATTCCCCCTCACCCAGGTTAACTCAGAGGTTGGGTCTGCCATTGTTATAAATCAAAAAATATGCTTCAGGTAATAGGTGGCAGAGGTTTCTTCTGATGAACATTCTGTTGCCATTTTACGTTGTGCAAAAAGGAGGAAAGAAGAAAAAGTGAGTAGTATTGGCTTGGATATTCATCTAGAAGAGAAAATATTTGCTTTCTTTTCCCTACGAACACTTAGCATGTATTCTATTAAATGGTCATTCATAAAGAATGGGAACAACCTGAAGAGTAGGGACCATAAATACAGGGTCTGCCAGTTCTGAGCTTGTGTGCCTTAATCAACAGGTGCCCAAATAATCAGTAGACATCATTTTTGTGTGTGTATGTGTGTGTACGTGCTCATATTAATTTAAGGGCAGTAGCAGTGTTCATATTACAGACTTGAAAAACATTATGGCAAAGGAAGGAGGATGAGAGTTTTTTATGTGAAGTGAGACAAGAAAAGTGAAGTGAGACAAGAAAAATTTATGATTCCTCTAGATGTTCTGAACATTTAGGTCTAGATAATATAACTAATTCAGTGAGTCATTAACCTCAATTCTGTCAGTCCCCTAATTTTGTGTAGTCTTAATCTGTTTTGCATGTCTTTCTGTGTGTCTTTTAAAAATACTGTAATATCATAAAGCAAAAAAAACCTGGAAGCAAACTCCTAAATTGTGATTACAAGCAATATTATATAATCAAAATAATTTATTTCTAAAATTTATATTCTAAATTAGTAATAAAGCATATGATGCTTACTTTTATTGGAAATCCCTTTCAGAATATCACTCCTCTATTTAAAGATCCTTATTCTTTTATGTTTGCATTTATGCTCAGTTTGAAGAATGAGTTCAGATGTCCCTTCTCTTGGATGTTTACTTGCTGGCATTAATTACCAAAATAGTCCATTTTCTCAGTTTATTATTTTCAGCCCTTTTGACAGTAAATTTCTCAGCAAGTATTAACTTTTTAGTTTTCTACTGTTTCATAATAGCAAAGAAAACTAAGCAAACATTGTGAATGATGCAATTTACAGAGACCACGTGAATACTGTCATAGGTAGTGCTAGTGCTCCTTATTTTGTTTAAACTTGTTTTGTTTTCTTCAACAGGCAACTGTGGCTATTATCAAATCTAAAATTCCAACCTATTGTTCTATCTCCTCTTGAACAAGAAAACTGTAGTGATTTGTACTGTAAGGTGCAGTTTGGAAAGAAACTGCCTGTGAACATCAGTGACGCTTATTTGGGGTATGATATATTCTCTTAAAATAATCACAATTCTTCAGTATGATGAAGAGTGAGAGTCTTATCAGTTTGTGAATATATAATTATGGAAGACGTCTCTCTCTATATTTGCATCTGCATTGTGCTTACAGTGACATTGATTGACTTGCTATTATTTCAAAAGCAGAGTAAATATTGATTCTTATTTTGTTGTAAATTACAATTTCGTTTAAGATATCTGCAGTGCTTAATATGTTTTGTCTATTTGTGTGATGCAAAATAATTTGGCTGTAATGACTTAAATAGTAACTGACTTGGTGTTAAATTACATATGTATCCCTACTTTTGAAATATATGACTCATTTTGTGACGCAGGCACAGACGGATGCATTTGGGTTCATCAGGACTAGGTTAGATATAGAACTAGGAGCACTCACAGACTTCTTCAGAGTCAGCTTTTAAAGGTGTGAATCTGAACACACCAAACAAATAGCATATGGTGCAAAGCCGAACTTGCTCAGTGAATTCTCAGCACGTTGTTTGGAGACTGCAGAGGCTCTGAGGAACACAGTGCAGAGGCATCAGGTCGCTCCACAGAGCCACAGCCTGGGTTTTGCTCAGCTAATTAGTTCCAGTTAGCTTTGGGCCTACCGAATGGGAGCTGGACGGAGGAGGCAACTTTGGAGTATTTACACCGAGTTCAGTAATGTCACAGTTATGCTTGGGACTAGCTTGTGACAAGTTAATAAACTTTTGAACATGGAAGCAAAATATGAGTTAAAGATAACAAAAGGATTGCAGAAGTCATCTTACCTCGCTGTCAGGTCTTGTAGGTTGCAGCATTACCCGTGAATGCGTTTGGACTTGGTTGCAAAATAATTCCTAACTGATCTTGCAATAAATACTGTTCAGAGTCATGTTGTATTTGAATACACTGTGAGGGACAGCTGACTGAAGTAAAAAAATTTGCATAGAGCTTTTTTTCCCCTGAGAAAAAGCCAATTATAGAATTTAAAGTTGTTGGAAGGGAGGGGTTTTTGTCATCAGAAGCTGTTGATATATAGAGTATTAAAAAAGTCTGTCATGGCAAAGCAGTTTCAGATTTTTTTTTTAAAATTACTATTGCTTGACTAAATTAAATTTACCTCAGGACTGTGCTAAGATTGCTGCTGAGATGAGAACTGTGCTAAGTTGAGATAAATATATTTAGGCTTTTTTTTAAAAAAAACACCTGTATTTCTTCATTTAACATTTTTGCCGACAAGTATTTAACAACTCAAAAAAATCGATCATGGTCCTTTTTTCTTCATGTTTACTTTATTGGGTTTTTTTTACAAAATGTGCACATTTAGTTTACACAAACACGCTACAGCAGATTTCAGGTGTACATGTACTGTACTACTCTTATCCTACACTGGTGATAGCAGAGCAGCCTTCAACATGCCTCTAACATCCCATCTCTACACCAGAATAGATACCTGATTTATTTTTACAAAAGAATGCTTGCAACGTTCTTTCTACTTCATTAATCCCCCTTCTGCAGCAATGTCACAATGAAGGTTGGCCTATCTCTTATAGCATTTCACCTATTTTTAAATATTGGCATAAACTCTGTGGACAATATATCTTAAAAATTACATGGATGGAGGGGCAGTGTTATATTTTCAGTGCATACCTTTTTAGAAAAATTTTTCTAGGTTCAGAATAAATAGCTCCAATCTTAATGAAGAAATGATCCTAAAAAAAAATGTAATGAATTTATCACATATAGATGATATATAGCTGAAGGTTTCATTTTTTCCTGATTCTGTCTCATAGTTACAGATATTACAAAAAGCTGAAACAGATGTTAGCCTGACTAGCAGTCATTATTAGTAGATGGTACTATATAGGGATATTCATTCTCAGCACTGAAGTGGGATGGAAGTTTCAGAGGAAATTCATGCCTTTTTGTTCATTGAAGGCAGAAAGACATGTACTTATGAAAACAGCGTTAGGATCCAGTTAAGGTTCCTTCATGAAAAATTAGAAGTCAGAAGATCCTTAATTTTAAGCTAAGAACTTTACAAACACATCCAGGAAGAATTAGAAATACAGTATGTAGGATGCCTGGTATTCCTCTCATGATAAATCAAATGCAGATTTACTACGTAAGTGTGACTGATAGAAGCTTACTCACATTTTTTAGGCAATAAGCCTACCTATAAGCAATTCGGTTCTTCCTCTCGAGTTATTTATTTTGTTAGGGTTGGGTTTGTTTTTTTGGAAGAGAAAAGCAAGTCAAAGATGGAAGGCAATTGCAGCAAGGTGTGCGTTGCACATTGATTATAGCATTTTAACTCAAAGTGTAATTCAAAAATGAGGACTACCATAGAAATGGGAAAAGAAAATACATGGTAATGCCTCTATATAAATTAGAAGCTAAGATTTAAGAAATATACTTGAACACCTGGAGTTTAATCCAGTACAAATGAGTAGCAAAACTAACAGTATTTTTTTTAATCTCCTTATGATTGTATCTATTTTAACTAGGGTTTGGAATGATAATATAGCTGCATATTGTCAGCTCTTACTTTGTTTGAATTTGGAATAAAAACTTGATTTTTCAATACAACCTTTTAACTAAGTAGCCACTGTGGAAGAACTAAATTTTATAAAGAGTTTTTTTTGTTGGGAATAGTTTGTAATAAAAAATTTACTTGCATAATACATGTCTCAGTGTAAAGCTGAGTAAGTTTATTTAGGATAAAGTGGGAAATCCATCTTTTATATAATGTTGCAGAATAGCTCATATTTGTCCATTAGTTGTAGACCTAATGTCTTCATTAAATCACATTTTCAAAGAGCTGCATGGATCGCATTATATTCTCATCCTGCAAAAAAAGACAACACAAAACCAAAAATCATACACCATTACAATGTAGTTGGCCAATATCTACAGCAAAATGGTGTAGAACTGTGTTTTAGTTAATTACATTTTTTTCAGCTTGTTTAGAGGAACTGTTAGCAGAAAAAATGGATCTATGCTTAAATAAGTTTTTCTATATATTAATGAGACCAAAACTTCCCTGTCAAGAATACAATAGCATAGTTAAGAAAATTGTCTGCAGTATTCCAGAGGTTACCAGTTTATGCCCAGTATAAAAGAATATATTTAGACAATACCTACTCATAGAATAGTTGTTTCTGAAGTGTAAATCCATACATGGAATTGCTAGTTCTGTGCATCCTACAAAGGAGCCATTTTGCAATACTAGGGCATCCTGCTGCATAGCTAGGGGTGGTACTTCTTTGCAGGAACCAAAGAGTCAGTCAGTTTGACAAATACCACAACACTTCATCTCCTCGGTTCAGATTTTCTCTCTGCTCACACTGAAAGGTGGTGACTTCTTTCCAATGCTGCATTTGCTTTCTGATTGCTTTGCATTAGGTAATTTTTTAACAAAATCTTCAGCTCCCAAATTTTACATAATGTTTACTGATGCATCACTCTGCACTCCACTTTTATCAGTTAATAACTCTCAGCACAACACTCAGGTAAAAGTATTTTTTTTGTAAGCTTTACCTTTCAGTGTATAGAAGAAAGAATTACTTGCAGTAGCATATATTTGTGGCATTTCTGGATCAACAGTTGTTTGCACAAAACATTATATATACACAATAAATGAGTTTATTACATGCTCATTTAGCATTTGCTGGTCTTCACTGTAATGAGCCTGTATTTCAAATTGAATTCACACCCTTTAGCACTTTCTTGAGAGATAATTTAGACGTCTTCAATTCTAGTGAATCAAAAGGCTGCATTTGATAAATCGATTTTGTAAGTGTCACAAAAAATGTGCATAAAACCCCCCACTTCCTACAGGGGTTATCTCATAGTATTCTCCACTGTTGATAGGTATGTGATACTTCTGCACATTAATCTTCCAGTAATACATGTTCAGTATCAATTTCTAGTTAAATTATTCATGGTTCAGTCTAGTGAGTGGGTGACTTGCTTTGTAGAAAATGACAGGTCTGAGTAATTTGCTTAATTTATGTTATGAAACATGCACAGTGGGGTTTTTCATCTTTGGTTCCATACGTCATCTCAAGTGATGTTGCTGTAAGAAGTGATCTCTGCACTATTTTGTACTGATAAAATAACTTATGGAAGCAATGATATGTAATTTCAAAAAATAAGATTAATGTTTAAAAATGTTGTGTAGTAAAATTACTATATTAAATTACTGGAAGCTAAAATAACTTTTTTTTCCCACTGCATTGCTTTAAAACATCAAAAACTCCTGAAGATCACTGATTAATGTAAGGTTGAAGTTTGGTTTAACTGGAATAATTTGTCACTTAATTAATATAAATGTTTTTGTATATACATTGGCAAGTAAGCTCAGCAAATGTGCAAAGCAAACAACATGTTCTGAATTTGCAAACTGTTTTGACACTTCCTACCAATTTTATTATATGCGTAACATCATGAATGAAACTGGTAGTTTTCTAAAATCAGCTCCGTATTTTTGAGGTTGGCTGTTTCTTTACAGAAGACTTCCAATGCCCCTCCCTTAGTCAGTCAAATGAGAAGAGTCTTCACAAGAAAATACCGGCTTGTCATAATATTTAGAACATGGTAAGTTTTAGTAGGTTTTTTTTTTCATCTTTAAAATAGAAAAGAAAAAACAGATGCTTGCATTGGAATTCTTTGGCAAGTGTATCTTTTTCATTTGCCTCTTTTTTCAGTACATTTTTCTACACATAACAGATTTGTTTAATGATTTCTAACTCAAGACATAAGGCGGTGTTAGTGCATATGAAACATTGTTTATATGAAGCATAAACCTGGATGTATGGGCTTTGACAGATCTGACCTGCCTTTAAGCCAGTTTTTCTTAGGTTTGAGATGGCTTCCTTGGTGTTTTCAGGCTAGCCTAGACCATCAGCATTGCATATGGGTTACTTTTGCAGAAAATACCTGTCCCAGAAGCCTTTTTTATCCGAAGGATAAAATTATCCGAAGGACCTATGTCTTTCACCCTGACATTCCCCTGTGCACTGTGAATGCCTTAGTCCTTTGCCTGTGTTCTTCATGGTGGTGCTGTAGATATGAGGCAATGCCTGAGTCAGACCATTTTCCACCAGCACCAAGCAGTGAAAGGAGGCAGGTAAGGAACTGGGTAGTGCCTAGCCCTTGAGGTAGCCACACTGCTGTTTCCCAAGACCTCTATCTGCTCTTTGGTAATTATTATAAAGCAGGAAAACCAGCAGCCACTTTCCGGGACTCAGTCCAACATACCCAGGGCAGCACAGTCCATTTCTCCTGGGGGAGCAGGGAGACTCCTGGAGTCTGGATGGCAGACTGGCATTCAAGCACATGTGGGGTAGGGAGGGCAGAGAAATGAGGTGATATACATCCCCATATACAGAGGATGAGGGGAAGCACTATTGCTGTCTTCACTTAATCGTGAGCAGACATAGGCACTGCTACCCAGTGACCAGAGAAGACAACGCTCAAAGCCTGAATACCTCGTAATTACTAGCCGTTACTATCTAACTGCTTTATACATTTTAATGGGCAGGCCATTCCCTGCAATGGGACTGTAAATTAAGAGCCTTGAACTGGTTGTATTCTTCAGGCTATACAATGTTACTGCATTGATAGTTTTGCCAAAGCAGTACTCAGCACAAGAAAGCAATTTTTAAAAACCACACAAGCATGTAAAATGAGTGTTAGAACACACCAGAGGATCTTAATGCTACAAAAAAATCTCAGGAACCTATCCCAGGAACCTAAAGTAGAACTTCTGTATTCAAATATGTTCTGCTCTTTCTCCTTGCTATTGAGTAAGCACACCATGCTTGCTTTAGTTATCACCAGTAAAGGAATGTACTTCTAAGACCCACTAATTTGTCTTCCAACTCAAAGCAGAGGAATGCCAACTCTCAGAGACTGGAAACTCTTGTTTGAGATAGCCTTCAAAGAAAAGGCTCTTGCAGCCTTCCCCTGGCAGAACACTCTTCTGGTCTCTTTAAAGATTCAGACCTTACCTTTTTAGATCAGTCTCATATCTATCAGGATATTAAGAACAGGTTTTCCTGCAGTTCTCTTCAACATCTTCATTAATGACTTGGATGCAGGACTCAAAAGAATAATAGCAAAGTTTGCAAATGACACAAAATTGGGAGGAGCTGTCAACTCCCTTGAGGGCAGAGACGTCAACAAATCAGAGAGATGGACAATCACCAACCGTATGAAGTTTAACAAGGACAAATGCTGGATTCTGCACATTGAATGGGACAACTCAGGATGTCCATACAGACTGGAGAATGAGAGGCTGGAAAACAGTGCCACAGAAAAGAGGCCTGGGAACCTGGTTGATGGCAAATTGAATCTGAGTCAGCAGTGCCCTGGCAGCCAGGAGGGCCAACCCTGTCCTGGGGGCATCAGGCAAAGCATTGCCAGCTGGTCGAGGGAGGGTCCCTCTCTGCTCTGCACTGGGGCAGCCTCACCTGGAATAGCATGTGCAGTTTTGGGTGCCACAATATAGGAAAGATATTAAATCATTAGAGAGTGTCAAAGGAGGGCAATGAAGATGGTGAAGGGCCTTGAGGGGAAGCCATGTGAGGAGCGGCTGAGGTCACTTGGTGTGTTCAGCCTGGAGAAGAGGAGACTGAGGGGAGACCTCATTGCAGTTACAACTTCCCTGTGAGGGGAAGAGGAGGGGCAGACACTGATCTCTTCACTCTCATGACCAGTAACAGGACTCAAAACGGCATAAAGCTGAGTCAGGGGAGGGTTAAGTTGGATATCAGGAAAAGGATTTTCATCCAGAGTGTGGTTGAGCACTGGAACAGTGCAACAGGCTCCCCATGGAAGTGGTCACAGCACCAAGCCTGTCTTGAGTACAAGAAGCATTTGGACGATACTTTTGGGCACATGGTGTGACTCTTGGGAATTATCCTGTGTAAGGCCAGAATTTGGACTTGATCCTGATGGGTCTCTTCCAACTCAGTATATTCTATGATTCTATGAATCCTAATCCTAAATCTCATTTCTGAAACCAAATCTTGATATAAACATGATTTACACACTTTGCATCTCAGAAGTCTGAATATAAGAAGAGTTTTTAGTAGGCAGAGAGAAAAAAATTTAGGCAAGATACTTTTTTTGTCAAATAACATGGCCACCTTTGAAGTTAAAAGCAAGTGAAGGTGAGAAGTGGCATGATGACAATGGTGTCCATCATGTAGCAGTTTAGAGAGCATCTCTCTCACATGTATTCTGAATACTTAGAAGAGGTAAATAAGACGTGAAAAACTGAATCGCATTGGATAAGGAGAGCAGGCAATTTCTTACTGACGGTATTAATTTTCTTTGTAAATGAATCGCTCAGCCCATCACCATAATTGCTGTCACATGCAGATTAATGTGTCATTTAACTTCCAGAATGCTACAGACCTCAGCTGGGAAACGAATCTCATCTCTCTTTCTGATGATCACTCAGTGTTAGCAGAGCAAATACCTTTCATTCATATTGAACAAGACTGACAAGCTGGAACCATGGTCAATGCAATAGAGCACTGCTGACAGATACGACACTACCCAGTGCCCATTGCTAAGGAAACACAGAAGAGCCATAGTTAGCAAAGCTGTTGGCAGTCTTTCATCCTCCAAAATCAGTGGATTAAAATCAAACAAGGAATCACTTAGTAGGTATCTGTGCTTATAAGAGCAATCCCAATGAATAACTATAGAGGCCTATAAAAATAAACTGATTCTAGAGCACCTTTGAGCATCTAGAGCTTTCTCTCTTCCAATTGGTTAAAAAACTATCCTTCACTGAATGCATTTATCTTGACAGTCTTGTTTTCTTCTGTCTCTTTACTACTCTCTACTTGGTGTAGAAGATAACAATCAATATGCACAGGCTATATTGCTTTCTCTGTCAGCTTCATATTAATCAGTCTGGACAAGGTATCAGTAGACTACTAGTATGACTTCTTATACTTCTCACTGTAGCAAATAATGTCAGGCCTATTTGCCACATCAATTTACATAATGTAATCAAGCCGATTATATTCACTAGGTCTAATGTGATGCTTTACCGTACACAACAGCCTTGATTCTTGGGGTGTCCTGTGCAGGGCCAGGAGTTGAACTCAGTGATCCTGATGGGCCCCTTCCAACTCAGCATATTCTATGATTATATGATTCTATGAACCTCTTATCATGCCAAAGGCTAGTCATCATTATTTTATACTCTCTCATGTTTCTTTTTCTTGCATTTTTTAACTGACAAATGAACAGGACTTCCTTAAATTTCTGGAAATGTTGCATGCATGAGGGTTGCATTTTCTCATATCATCTCCTGGTCTGAGAACAGGGTGGTTTCTGGAGGGCAGAGGAGTGAAAATGGACTGTAACTCCTGCTGCAGAAGTTTATTCTCAATCCTGTCTCTAGAGGCCAGGAACTGCTTTCAGCTACCCAGTCACCTGGATAATGTAAACACTTGCAGCTGATAACCATAATGAGTTCTCACTTGCCTTGAGAAAACTTGCCATCCAACACTTAGCAAGCTCTTTGCACTCTCTTTTTAAAAGGCCTCACTGCTTATAAGCACATCATGACTCTGTAAGAAACTAATCTATAGATGATAAATTTTCAGGCAATATTATTATTGGCATGACTATATGCCAGTTGTAACAGGACTGTGTGCCCCAGCATAGGCACAAGGTAGAAATAAATATTTAGATGAATGTGAAAAAAATGTTTGCTATCAAGTACAAACAAAACATTGTTGAAGAGAGAAGGGATATTGGCAATTGTCTAACAAGCAATGGCAGCTTCTATATAACAGCTCTTCTGCAGATTCAGGTCACAAATTTATTTACACTGTTTAGTGTTTTTGTGTAATGGTGTACATACATACTCTACCTTGGGAAAACGCTATCTCTGGTAATATTATGAAATCTGTGTAGGACTATAATAGCATTAGCCAACAGATACACATTCAGTACTTATCACTGAACACTTACTTTCTGGCAGCTCTCGATGAATTCATCTATGGTAACTACTCCATCTTTGTTTTTGTCCATTTTCTGTTTAAAAAAAAAAAAGAAAGAAAGAATGTGTGTTTATCCTCCTGAAATCCTGTGTAAAACAAGTCATTTTTATTATTCATTTCAGTTATAAGTCAGCCTAGGAACAACTAGGCCAAAAGATGTAGTAAAGGATATACTGGAATAAGCTTAAGGAACTTATTGTTGAAAAAGTAAGGTGTACCAAGTAGATCTGAAAAACTTGGGATGGGACTACAGAGAAGAAAAAGGATTACAGAATTGGAAGGACAGGCAAAACTGTTATAACAATGAAAATCTTTCTCTACCTGCTCACAAAGCAGTCTTTTTGGCTTCTGTGTTACCTGACCTACCTGGAAAAATGTTTCCACATGTTGTCTAGGTGCATCTTCCTTGAGAACAGGGTAGGTGCATTTTCCCATCATATCATATATTGCTTTCATGATATCAAGCATTTCCTGAAGAGAAAAAAAATATGCTTATGTAATATAATGTGCATTGCAGACATTGTTTTAACTCAGAACACATAAATAATTTTTAGGATTTACATTTTAGAATATAATATTGAGATTGTGCCTGATATTTCTGACTGAATAGCTTCAAGAAGGAACTACTTTTTCCTAAAAAATCTGGCATCTGAGTTCAGCTTTCATGTATGATTTTGATTTTAAATTATTTGGAATATGTGCAAGTTCATGGATTGTGGGAAGAATCTCCCAATGTCTTATGAATAAAAATAAAGAGGACAAGAAGTTCTGTAACAGGAGTTGAATGGCCAAAGCACATCAGCTTCTTACAACTGAGTCCTCCCTAGAGAAAACAGAAACACCCGTGCACATACCTGCACTTATGCAGAGTCCTCCTTTTATATCAAAAGCTTTGAATTTTCTTAATAGAATGGCTTGTGAAAACTTTAAGAGTAATTATAAAAACAAGTAATTTGCAGTATGCTAGGAAATTATTCTAGAGACCACTCTTTTATAATGATCATGAAGTGTTTTCTAAAAGTGTAAAATTATAATGTGTAATTATATATATTTACATAAAACCCACATCACACTATAATTTAGGTATGTGTTTGAATCCTTGGAAAATAAAAGATGTAGGACTCCTTCTATAAAAAGTCTGTTTCAAGCAAAAAGTTTTAGAAGTAGATTTATAAAATGAGTAACAATTATTGCCCATGTACGTAATTCCTGTTTGTCCAAATATCCTGTCAATCTCTTCTAGTGACTGTATGTGCAAATACATAGGCATAAGTTGAAGCCAACCATTTCCATACCTGAAGAATTCTAATTTTTCACAAATTCTGTAAAGATTTTCCCTTTTCAATTTTTATATATGTCTTTAAAATGAGGAAATTCCTGTAATTTTTACCATGTCTAACTTCATAATATATAATAGTTTGTTAACATGTCTAATTTGACAATGAAACCATTCTTCTCTGAAAGCAGGACTTAGCTATAGAACCTTTATTTTCAGAGACTACAGTAAGAAGTAGACTTACCTCTTTAGTTATATATCCATCCTTATTTATATCATACAAATTGAAAGCCCAGTTTAGTTTCTCCTGTACTGTCCCTCGGAGTAAAATTGAGAGACCCATAACAAAATCCTAAATAGATAAAAGGTCTTGGTCAGTTTGGAAATGAGCAGTTTTTCACAAACACTCAGAAATCCAGAGTAATTCATTTGTCAGAAGTCTGAAAAGATTTTTTTTTTTTTTTTTTTTTTTTTTTTTTTTTTGCTTCACAGGAAGTGTTAAGGATTGTTGGTTTCTTAAATAATTAACAATCTAGGCACTGTTTGCTACACTCATAATTAATAAGTAAATTGACTAATTTTCTATAAAGTAAACCATTTTCTCTTAGTGGTTGTATCCTCTGAAATCCCGCACATAAGTAGTTCCCATTGAAATTAATACCAGGAAAAAGCAATCCCCACGGTTTAATGGTCCAAGAAAAGCTTAAGTGGGAGTTACATTAATCTAAGCACAGGAGACCAATTTGGGGAGAACTATCTACTAAGGAGCATTAAATTCTTGTTAAATCTGTACCTTGTTAAAGTGGAATATGTAGTTCCCAGATCTCTTAGATCAGTCTGCTGCAATCAATTTTTCAAACTTCTTGTATGATACAGCACACCTCAATAATTTTATTGGACATATGATAAGGAATAATAAATACGTGTCCATGTTATATATATATATTATGTGTCTTAATGTTTTTGTGACCCACCAATGCACTACTGCTGTAGAGCTACTCCAAAGAAATGAATCAGAATACTTTTGAGATTATTTATAGCTAGTATTTGGTTATAGATTTTTGTTTCATAATAAATACTCTTGACAGCACAAACCTCATTTACATTTAGTGAGCATTTTCCAGACTGAAGAAAATATCAACTGCCATCACCTGTCTTCTGTATTTCTTAGCATGTTAACAGTTTTTAAACAATGGCTTCCCCCCCACCCCCAACCATTTCCTGCACCTTTTTTTTATTTGATAAGCTTGTAAACCCATAAATCTGTGAAACTGCCTCCATAATAGGTTGAGCAGAATATGGCAAGAGCTTATATTTAAATGTGTATTTCTATGTCACTGGCAATGACATCCAGGAGGTCTTAGAGACATTAAACCAGAGACAATAAAAGCTGAAATATTTCTTATTGGCACCAGCAAAGGTTATGCATTTCCTCTAACACAGGAACAATGGAAAAGACTACACTGAGGTTAGACATAAAGGTCCAATGTACCACACAGTCAAATAAGTGTACCTGATACAATGAAGTATACACACATATTGTGGCCTCAGATGGTCTAGTAAGCACAGACAGCTCTTCTGAAAGATTCAGTCTTTTTAACAATTCAAGTGACATGCTCTGGGTTTTCCTAGTCTGTCACAAATTTCTGTCTTATATGTGGTATATGTGCCCTTTGGGGTAAATGGATACATGAATCTTGAAAGACTTTTGCTCAACTTGTCTTGTCTACATCTCAATGACTAATTGAGGGTCACAGGGTTAAATCTCCAAACAGCTCTTTAACAATGCACTATTAAGCATTAAAATGTTCAAGAAATTCAGAACAGATTTGATCACATTACAGCATTAGCAATTAACCTTCTTAATTCAGTACCATGTCTTCAGATCTTTTCTGCACTGTTTTACATTCTCAGTGAAGCTTTTCCCGCTGTCCTTCCTGAAGGTCTCCAGTAATGTTATTTTCTTAAATTATTATATTTAAGAATTTTGGATTTATTTTTTATTTTGTCACAGCAACATTTTTTAATTTATCTAAACTACATGCATTTTTCCTTTCTTGTTCAGTTCTCTTTCTTCCCTTCTGTGATGCACCACCTATGTTAGCTGGCATCCTTTATATCCCCATTTCAAAGGCTACCCTTCCGTCATTGGTTTTAAAAATGACACATAATAAAACTTGGCTTTATACTTTTTTCATGGGACTGGATGTCCTTATGAAAGCCAAGACAACTCAAAGACCTTCCATGTTTTGAACATTGCAAGAGTAGGTCATCTCCTTCCACATTTGTATCAACATGTTCTGGGATCGCACATAGTTTGGGTGCATTGCCTTTGTCTGAGTGTTGTGCAGGAGACCATCTCAGGAACAACAGAAAGGATTTATCATAATAGGCAGTTGTGAGGAGCTGGATAAGGACCAGCTGGGATGGCCTATCTCTTTACAGATGTACTTTCATGCAACCAAAGAACAGTATAGCTATGTTAGCTGTTAAGGTAATAATCCAGTGCAGATTGCCATAGTAAAACAACAGTGCTAAAGGTGGCAGGTAAACTCAGAGAGCATCTGTCCATCTATATGCTTGTTACCAGCAACTCACTGACGCATGAATCAGGCACATCATTTAGCACAGAGCGTGAATGTAAGTCCTCTTTACAGTATTAGAGTACCCAGTTTTCCTTCCTGGTTTAGATATCTAATTTCTGTGGAGAGAAGAATTCTACTTTTTGCGCCTGTTTATTTTTTAAGTAAAATTTAGCATACTCAGATGCTTACATCCTCTGAGGATGCTGTCACTGTCCACTGAGTCCTGCTCAGCTGAGCATCTAATGAGGAGAGGTGCATCTGATCGAGAGTGACAAAGGAGCCTAAAACTACAGAGGTCTGGGCTGAGACACAGCTCAAGGTTGGGTCTCTCTTCAGTCTGTGACAGCAAAGTTAGAAGCACAAAAGTCTCTGCCTTGGTACTTGCCTTTACTCCTTTCCACAACTTCCTGGTTGTAACTTTCTAGTTTCCTGTAGAGCATGCTAATACCTGTTAAGACCTCCTTCCATGCCTAATTTTGATTCTGCAAGAAAGAGGGATGTCTCATGGAGAGGTTGCAAAATGGAATATCATTGCACCTGTACTGGTGCCTTTATGTATTCAATATCACAGTTTCTATTCTGCACTACAGCAGTATAGAGCCTCTGGTTGTGATATGGGATGACCTTGTATTTGTGGGGTTTTTCCAGCAATGATTAATTATCCTAGCAATGTTGTTGATGAATTTCTGACTGCTTTATCCCTCAGTAAATCTTTGGGGATAATTAGATCATTAATAAAATAATTGTCAAGCTTCTTAATATGCTGTCTCAAATCCATAGGAAAACTTAAAATTATCCCACCTGATCTTGTATTCCTTTATGTCTTGTTCAAGGTCAGAAGAAGTAGGTAGACAGGAACCTAAATCAATTTTTAAATTTAGAATTTACGATTTTGAAAAGGAATCAAGTGATGTCACACAACTGGTGGAGCCCTGATAAAACAAATCTCACAGAGGAGGAGCTGCTGTTAAGAGAAAATATATAGCAACTTTAAATCAGCTGGTGTTAAAATGCTTATGAGATCACCACTGCCCTGAGAAAAATTACCTCATTTCCTACATAACATGAACAAAGCTTTTTATGTTGAACCCAGAGAATCATGGTTGTGAACCTCATGGAGTTCAACAAGGCCAAAGTTCTGCACCTGGGTCAGGGTGATCTCAAGCCCAAATACAGGCTGGGCAGAAAATGGATTTAGAGCAGCCCTGAGGAGAATGACTTGGGGGTGTTGGTTGACAAGAAGCTCAACATGAGCCAGCAATGTGCACTCACAGCCCAGAAAGCCAAATGTGTCCTGGACTGCATCAAAAGCAGCGTGGCCAGGAGGTCAAGGGCAGTGCTTTGGCCCCTCTGCTATGCTCTCATCAGACCCTACCTGGAGTACTGCATCCAGCTCTCGAGTCCAAGACCATGGACCTGCTGGAACAAGTCCAGAGAAGAACCACAAAGATAATCAGAAGACTGGAGCACCTCTGCTATAAAGACAGGCTGAGGGAGTAGGACTTGGTCAACCTGGAGAAGAGAAGACTCTAGGGAAACCATAAAGAGGGCCTACAAGAGAGCTGGAGAGGGACTTTACACCAGGACTTGTAGTGATAGGAAAAGGGGGAATGGCTTGAAACTGACAGAGAATAGGTTTAGATTAGATATTAGGAAGAAATTCTTCACCAGGATGGTGAGGCACTGGACCAGGTTGCCCAGTGAAGTTGTGGATGCCCTATTTCTGGAAGTCTTCAAAATCATGTTGTATGGGCCTTTGAGCAACCTGGTCTAGTGGAAGGTGTCCCTGCCCATGGCAGGCTGGTTGGAACCACAAGATCTTCAAAGTCCCTTCCCATCCAAGACATTGTATGATTCTATGACTCATTAAACTGCTGCCCTCATAGTACTGCCTTGGAAATCGCTTTTATTATTAATGAAATATCAAAGTTGCATTTGATCTTAAGAACTGCACTCCTCTATGGAATGGAGTTAGCATGCTTTCTAGTTTATTAACTAATGCAAAATTCTCAGGTAACAGCCAAGAAATAATGCAATCAGAAAATTACCAACAACTTTGCTAAGCATTATTAATAATTTTTTTAAAAACAAATACAGTTTGGTTTTGATTAAATATGATTAAAATCTGTAAACATCTCCACTGTATTTGGGCACAGCTTTGAGCTGTAAGGCACTTAGAATTGGTGGGATTACTGAGTGACTTTCAGCAAGGTCATATTTCGAATAGCCTTAATCTGCATCAACAACAAACTATTTGGATATTTGCATACGGGTGCAATGCACTTTACCTTTGACAATATGTCTAAAGTTAATTAGCCCCCATTTTCGTGGCTCTGTAAATAGCCTTGAGGCCCAGATCTTCTTTTTGGTTCAGTGGCAATATATATGCAGGAAGTAGAAACTTTGCTTTCTCATCTGTCTCTGATAGAGAAAAGAACTTCAGTTCACTAATATGTCCAAAGTGCCCTTCAATAGCTGGGTCATTAGGCCTTCAGAAACTCTGTCCCTCCTGTTACAGCAAAACTAGTTGGCATAACTCAAGAAATAAGCTAGTCTCAAAAGTGATACAATTGTGGGATAAGGTGAAATAGATTCAAGCACCTATTGAATGAGTTTGCTTTTTTATGCTACATGAAATGCTTCACTTAGAGATCCTGAGCATACAGATTTAGGGATGACAAAACTCTAAGGACACAGCAATCTCATCCAATTGAGGTCTGCATTTAAGTTGTGCTAAAGTCTAACACTTCATTGTTGATGGTTGAAAATTTGAGGAAAAAAGAGCAAAAAGCTAGAACAACTTCTCTTTTTACCTGCAACTCCAGCTATCACTGATTCATCACAAAATGGAGAGTGCAACGCAAAACAAATGTCATTCTTACCTACAAAAGAATTACACTATCATTTCAGATTTTCATATTCTTTCTACACCGAAGATAGCCAGAGTGGTTTTTCATCAAAGGTCACTATCTTAAGTTGAATTTACTGCTATACTTTGATAAAGAAAGAATGATTATTTGTTCTTCAGACTTTTAAATCACTCCCTCTGTACCTTTTGAGCTGTTTACTTTTGTTGTTTTTCTAATGAAAATTAAAAACTAGAATACAGATTATCATAGAAAGAATATGGCACAGTTGCACCTAGGATAAAAAGGAGCAGGAAAAAATGAGATGATTGTATTTTTCACATTTCACAGTATCTACTTTCACATTTTGAAGTTAATTTCCTGAGATTTGAAAAGAAACCCTATCCATTAACTTTAGGAAGATGCTTTTAGAATGGCTATCATACAGTTTGTTAGGATAATGTTGCTAAAAGGGCACAGAAGCAAGAGTCTTTTGACAGTAGTAGAATTATGCTGGATTCACAATTAGTGCAAATAATATCAAGATTTGAATCACCCATACACCCATATCTGATTCAGTATTGAACAAAAGTAAGCTGCAAATGTCTGTTTTAGTAATGAAAAAGCCCTACTTCTGCTTATATTTTCCGGACTAATTTTATTTTAAAGCCTTTTTTTTTTTTTGTGCACAGACCTGCACTCTGAGGTAGTCTAAAACCTTAAAAAGGGCTTTAAATCTAGTGCATTTCTTAAGGCTTTCTGTCTGAGATGCAAATGTCAACAAATTGATCACGAAAGATATAAAAGCTTCTTTTGTTCCAGTTGTAACAGCGGAAATACTTTTTAAGTACTGATTATAAAACTGCTTTTTCTCACTGTGTCTGCTGTTGCTGAAACTATAAGAGGAGAAATTTAGGTTAGATATAAAGAAGAAATTCTTTACTGTAAGGCTGGTGAGGCACTGGAACAGGTCACCCAGAGAAGTTGTGGATGCCCCATCCCTGAAAGTGTTCAAGGCCAGGCTGGATGGGGCATTGAACAACCTGGTCTAATGGGAGGTGTTCCTGCCCATGGCAGGTGTGGTTGGACCTAGAGGATCTTTGAGGTCCATTCCAAGCAAAACCATCATGATTCTATGATTTGACCAGATGCATTCCTTGTAGAATTAGCCTATGTACAGAAGATATGAATAAAACCTCAATTCCTGCTTCTAGTTTCACATAGACCCCACTGATTTCAGCTGCCCAGAAAAAGGTAGATGGGGTTCATGTTTTTTTCTTAAATAAATGCAAAAAATCCCCCACAAAATTATCTGGTTATAGTTCCAGTTGAGGTATAAATTACTGATCACAGTGCAGCTGCTTGACAACTCTTATCACATCAATAATAAAGCAATAAAAATGCTTAAAAAAAATAAATCTGTCAGACCTGACAATATCATTCACTAAAGGAAATCATAAAAACATGTATGGGACATTTCAATAAATTTAAAGTGGGTGTATTTATCACAATACAATCACAAGTTGTAAGGAAATCATTCATTCATTATCATCACAACAAAGCAAAGCAAAGCAAAACATGACAAAACAAACATATCCTTTTGCAAATGAACTGAGATATTTTTTGAAAAATTCTATAGCTTAAAATAAGGTCTCCTTTGCAGTATTTTGTACACACTGCTCTCCTCTACACTATTGCAGTAAGGCGACTTTTTACCATGTTATTGTGTGGATGGCATCAGCCTTAGCAGAGAAAAGCAGAACTGGGAAAACAGATTGGGCAGCTAAATGAAGGAAGAATGAATTTCAAACACTTTTGCTTTTAAAAACATTTGATTTAAAGCCTTTTTCTAGCATTTTCTGGAAACTACTAGAGTGTATGAGCAATCTTCTTTTGGTTGAGTCATCTCCATAACATTAGTTGTAGTTCAGAGACCTTCTCACCTTGCAAAGGCAGGGAGGAAGATAGGAACCATTCTAGGTAATGTGTATAAATTGGATTACCTTTTAAATGAACAGATTTATAAAAATATTACGTAGTAACACAGTCTGAGTTATCAGTATGGAATATAAATTGTACAATAATGACTTTTGTTATTACCTTGGAAAAACTTGAGATTTGAATCACATAAGCTAATTTTTTCATAATCAGAACCATAGAATAAAAGCCACCATACTGGAATTAATTACAAGGAATGGCAAAATATTTGATTTCAAAAAAGGAAGAAACAGCATCACTTACCTCAAAACTTACAGATCCATTGTGATCAGTGTCAAATGCATTAAACAGAAAATGTGCGTACGTTGTGGAATCTAAAATTTAAAACAGCAAAAATAATTCAAAATAAGCACATTTAATTTCATTTCATTCTATTAAAACTATATGATACCAAGATATATTTTGATACCAAAATTTCATAGCAAGACTAAATTTTCAATTAAGTTTAAATTTCCTTTGTGTCAGAGAAAGAGGGATAAATTATAAATGCAAGTACATGGATAGCAACACTGTCAGGAACTGGAAATCCAAAATTCTGTTCCAGAATATCTCTATTTGGCTTTATTCCTGTTATTGCTAATCACTGATACCTGAGCAAATAGCAAAGATGACATGTTATTGTACTCTGAAACAACCTGTGTTAATGGGAACACTAAATGATGGTGACAAGGGATTTATCTCATATTTAAAATGAAAAATGTGTTCATTTGTTCACTTTAAATGAGGGAAGCAGACACTACTGTCAGTGCCTCTGGTTTATTAGTTTTGCTCTGGAGTCAGATCTGTTTCCCAGGTTGAAGCTGATCTTGTCTGAAAGATGCTGCTGTGATCGGTTCATGTGCTAACCCGTAGGTGAGAGAAAATCCTCTCCCGAGAAGCAGATTCTTAAAGCTGGTTTGCTGCTTAATTCCCATGATCATTGCATGAGGGCTAGGTGCTTGAAAACCTTGGAAAAACTGGCTGTGACTGACTAAATGGTCAGTAAGACTCTGAAAGATGGCCTTAAACAAGCGACCCCTTCACTGATTATTTGTATACTTCTCAAACCTACTCCCCAGTGCATATTGACTCATTTTAGAAACACAGCACAGAATCAATATAAATCTGTCAAGACTTTGATTTATTGTAAAAAATAAGCTTTCTATTTCCACTGAATGTCTTCTGAGAGGCACATCCTGTTCCAGGAGTAATATACTGTGAAGAGAGAACTTACCTGGACATTGCCCTGTGGATGTGAGGTACAAATTGCTGGGGTTATGGGAGTCAACTTTCCTCAGAGTCTTTTCTCTCCCTCAAAACCGTGCAAATTAATGCAGGATGAGGCTTTGTTTACTTTTAATGCTCATTGCTTTGCTCTTTCTACTTCATATATTTACAATAAGTTCAGGTTAATTAACATTAATCTCACGAACCTTTAATAGAAGGAGAAGTGTTATAAAATCAGTGTTCTCTTTGCAGAACAAACATCTCCCTATCATGGAAAAACCTCATCAGTGCTGGATGCTTTTTCTGATTTATTGGCACTTAAACCATTTTACCTTTCATATCAATCCTGCAAATTTTTATTTGTTACAACCCAAAATATAGTTTTGTATTAAACTAGGTGTCAGTCTTGCATCACTCGCTTGAAATGCCACCTTTACTCCAAAGAACTAAATATACTAAACTCAAAATTTTGTGCTTCACAGATTCAGACTTCATATTTGTAAGAAAAGTCTCTGGTCTTACTTCTGTATGTTAATTTTCCATGATGTGAAATAATCATAAGAAGAAAAAAATGCAGCCTTTAAACCCTGTGTCTGTCAACGCATTTTCAGAGAATGAAAAAACCCCACACTATTGAGACAGTCATTCATTCTTCCATGTATCTTCCATGTATCAGTCATCAGTGTAATTGCTTAAGAACAGCCTAGCATATAAATTCACACTTTAACTGAAAAATATAAAAGTGTTGACTTCAGTTTGTATTTAAGATTTTAATAATCATATTTCCTATCATCTACTAAGACTTCTGTTGTACAATAGGATATATTATGTAAATCATCTTCAGGGAATAAAACATATAATAGAGGGATAATTACTGCAAACTGAATTTTAAATAGCTTTCCATTCTCTTGGCATTCATTTCTTAAAAATATCTGAAATATTCCTAATTATTTTCTGTAGATATACAGAAAACACAAGAGTGAACACAAAGATATTTTATTGTTTGTTGCCCATACATGATACAATATACTACTCTTTTTGTGTGACTGTATATGGAAAAAAAAAAAGTCCCAAGTTAAAGAACCTTTTCTTTCTGATAATGCCTCTGGGGGAAAAAAAAAAAATCAAAAGCCTTGTTCAGTGTTGTTTGTTCAAGCAGTTCTGGTCTGAAATTTTGCCTTCAAAACCACAGCAGGATAAAGTGCACCAGTCTTTTAATTAGAGCTATGTAGTCTAATTCCCCCCTGCTCCTGCCCTTCTAAATCTTGAGCATTAATCATGTTAGACAAAATTTTAAGTTTTTAAATTAAGTATTTTTTTCTTTTCAGGGAACTGATATCATAAATAGTAGGATAAATTGCTCCTTTGATAGGTTAAGACAGGAACAGATATTAAATCAGAATTCCTTTGAAAAACACCATCAAAGCATTTTAAACATCAGAGACAAAAAGGGTAGTCATTATACATAGAAGAATATTGCTTATCAAACTATGAGCATGATCTGTTTTGTTCACAAGTGCTGGAGGATTATAATCATTATCCAGGGTGTGGATTCTTATCTACAACCTGCCTGGCTGAAGAAAAATCCCAAGTTATATTTCATGTGATTCACCGCATGTATGCAGGGGCCCTACTCATTCACCTGTATGGCAGTGGTTTTCTAAAAAGTTACTGCAGTGCCCTTTCTGGCATGGAAAGCTTTTTACAAAGCTACTTCTGCCTTTTAAAACACATTGTTTTTACTGCAATCTCTTTTGTTACTCCCGTGGCCCCTTGTCCTATTTGTAATCCTCCTGTACCCTGTCCTGGACAGTCTTGAAAGTTGCCTAATGAAATTACTTTCTGGTTGACACTGAAAAATTACTTTGCCCTGAAGCTTAAAATCCCACAAACATCATTCTGTTTACTCATATACGAATTGTTATAAAGATACATCTTGTTGTACCTGATTTTGCACTACATAGATAACTGGTGCCCAGATCTACTTGTAAGATAAGTGTTTTAATTTGGGGACAACTTTCAAGCTTCCCCCTCCCCTCCTTTAATATTCAGACATGCACAAAACCATTATTTTAAGAACAGCTGAAATTTAAAGGCCTCAACTGGACACAATATTTTGGCAATACATTCACAGATTTAAGAAATGTCTGCCTGCTTAACTGGACACTTCAATATTATGATCTCACTCTGCTGTTAGCATGCAGGGATATGCAAATACAGACAATTAATTGAAAATACTTTGACTAATGCAAGGAACAAAGAATAGACTTGGACTCCTATACTTCTCAAAAAAAAAAAGCAGAAGTCAACACGGGCACCTACAAAACAGCACGAAACCTACATGAAACAGTTCAAGACCCAGTAGGCTCATAGAAGTTAAAGGTTTATTGATGGGAGCTGTTACTCTTCCAAGGACATTCAGCTCTTCTGCTGTTTCCACAGCAGAATATTCTTCCTGAACGTCTGAGAAAAACTACGTAAGGCTTTCACATTTGTTTGTGCAGTCTTTATGTACTGCTGAGGCTGTACACCACTGTGTGGAGGCCATGGAGCACAAGGAGAGGAGGGGGATGGCTTCTGATGGTCACTTCTCAGTGCTCTTTGCTGAGATATCTGAAACAGCTTTATTAAGAAAGCCAAAAATCCTCTCACTGGTACACAACATCTGTTACAGATGAGTGAATTCTCTGGATTCAGTACTTTTCTACACTGCTAAAAATCTGACTTTTTGCTGTATTTTGTTCAAGTTAAATGAAGCCAGAAGAAAAAAAGTTTGTTTTGTTGGTTGGTTTGTTGGTTTTCTTTTCCCACAGAAGTACAGGTCCCTTATTGCAGTCAATACTGAAATCACAGCAAACACACTAACCATGTATCCACTGATGTGGTTTAGCCATTGCTACAAAGCAGCCACATGTTTCATAGGAAGCTTGCCCCAGAATAGAGGCTCATCTGTATGCAGTTTTACTTCCCAAGGTTTAGCTGTGACAGCAGCCTCACAAACTGATCAAGTTTCTAAGGCTCACTGGTTTTAATTTTGTGGTGCAACTATAGCTTTATACAGGTAGCAGACACAGGCAGTTATTCTGTGTAGAAGTAGATATTTTCAACTCTAAAATAATGATGCAGAGTTTTTGCTTTGAGCAGCAGAGATCAGATACAGCACCAAGGACAGCAGGTGTGGGATGAGAAAGAATGGGGCAGAGGCTGGCACTGGAGATCCCTCAGCTATAAACAACTTAGCTGTGGTCAGTTTAAAAAAAAGCAAGCACAGAGCTGGACAAAACTGGCTACAGGGGTAGCAAAGAGAACAAAGAAACAGTATATAACACATGTAAAAGCCACGACCTATAATAGATTTGGGTGTAATGTTGAGCTGCAAACCAATGGAGTAGAAGAAAGCCTTAAAAATGTATTAGCAAACATGCAAAAATGACTCCAGGTAAGTCCTAGAGTGAGGAAGAAGAAAGCACCAACGTGAACATCCTATTCCTCCTGGAGAAGGACTCCAGATGCTGACAGTCCATTGCAGTCCCCACCTCCTTGTCCAAGTGATGCCACTTCCCTAAATGCCCAGAGGAGCAGTAGAAGGTCAGCATTAGCACCAGGAATAGAAGTAGAAACTAGACATCCAGCATATATCCATTTTGACTACAATAATAATTTTTCTTCTCTATAGCAATTAGATCTGGACTCATAAGTTTATACATCTTTTAAGTTAACAGTTATTCTCACAATATGTTTTAACTATACTTTTAGATCAGGTGTGCTTTCTCTTTGCCCATAACAATTTCGGGTGTAACAATAGGAAATATCATAGATTTTTTTTATTATTATTATTATTATTATTAGAAGTGGAATAAAGGTGTAGTAAATCACATGGAGAGAATTATTTTCACTTGCCAGGGTGAGTAAAAAATATAATATCTGAAACTGTAATTGTTAGCTTGGTCTAAAAGTTTATATATAGAAATAATCAGTAGGCAGGTCAACTCTTTTACTCTTTTGTTCATCCCTACTGCTTGTTAAGGGTTTCAGAGATGGTAATCCACACTGAATGCTGCTCTTTACCTTCTAAGTCTTTATTAAAAATAGAACTAATGGGGAGATGTTTTTTTCCTACCAATTAAGTATGAGTTTAAATAAAAGGGAAAAGAAGGAATTCTGAGCAGTTCCAGAAAAATACACAAATCTCAAGAGTTGTGGGAGAAGTTGAAGAGGTAGAATTGAAGGGTTGCAGGAGAATATGAAGAGGAGTGATTGAATAGTAAATGCAAGAGGAAGAAAAGAGAGGAAAATAGTAAAATTAAAAGAAACCCACTGTTCAAGGAAAAAAAAAGTATTATACATTTTTGTGTTACCTTCGTTGCACTAAAAGATAGTGGAGATAAAGAAATTATGAATACCCAGGAAATCAATTAATTGAAATCAAGGTTAGCAAAAAAAGTCCTCATTTAAGAAAAGAAACGCCATAGAATTAAAGGGGGTTCTGCCATTAGAGGGTACCTGTAGTGCCTCCTACAGTTCCTCTTACTGTAAAAGGGTTTTTTTTTAATAAAAGAGAATGGGGAAGACTGATTAGAAAGTTTAAAAAGAAATAACCTACTCAGAGAAACTTTGTTTTCAACACTACCCATGCATGAGTAGTAACTTCATAATAGAAGACTGACTTCTTGTAGATGTCATTGCATTTGATTCAGAAATATATACTTTAAAATGTGTACAACCATCAAGGAAGTACCCCATGAGTTCAGACAGAGCTTGAGACAACATTCTTGCTCATTTGAGCAGGCTCTTTTTTTTAGAAACTAACAAATATTCTGTAGAACTAATTATGTCTGCCAAGTACTCACCTCCCTGTGGAAAGAACTGAGAGTAAATCTCTTTGAAGGTTTCTTCATTGACAACACCACTGGGGCATTCCTGGAAAAAAGTGAAAGATACGAAATGAATACCATCCAGTCTGGTCCAGTTCACTTGTGTTCATGAGACCATACATGTATGTGACTCTGACAGCTTAACATATGTGATCTTGCACTTTGAACCAAATATTAATGCATTAAATGTTTATCACATTGAAGTATCTTTCTAAAGAATTCCCACGGGATAAAAATGCCTTCTGTGCCATGTATTTCCACTTCAGTTGTGAAATGAGTCACAGAGGTGAGCAGCAAGGTCTCTTCTGCAGTACGTGGAGCTATTGGTGTCACCTGTGGGCCGTGGGTGGTCACTCCTGCAGCTGCAGGAGATCAAGCAGGAATGTAAACAGTTACAAGGCTGACAGAACATGCAGTAAAATTCTCCTGGAAGAGTTATATGCAATGAATTCGAAAGACACTGCCACTGAAGATCTTACCCAAACCTTGCAGAACCTTTTGCCTCTTTACAGCTTTTTCATAAACTGAAATACATGTAGGAAAGAATAAACAGGAAGTGTCAGAGCAGAGTGACTACAAAGAAAATGAAAGGAAGTGAAGGAGAAGAAAAAAGATTATTAGAGCAGTGATTTTACAAAAATGACTTATGTAAAGAGGTAGGAAAAGCAGAAAAAATACTGTATTGTTTGCTGAGTTGCACATAAACATCAAAGAGCAGAGAGCCAATTTCTAGTCATGAATTTGCCAATCTGAGGGCAATGCCCTTAAATTCTTTTTTGCCTTAATTCCTTCTTTAACACAGAGGGCAAAAAAAATAACCCATTATGCTCTTTAAAAGGAAAGGATTTTTAGAAACAAAGGTAAGCATAAACGTATAAAATAAGTGTTAAGGTTCATACATTTATTTTTGTCAATTGCCATGCTGTTTGGACCAAGGGCTCAAACATATATGCTCCTAGTCCTAAACTGGGAAAAGGAAATGGCTTTAAATGAAGATAAAGAGCAGTGTAACATCTTTTATCAGTGTAATAATAGCTTTTCCTGTGAGAACAAATGATATTTCAATTTGATTAAATAAAGACCAATGAGATACGGTTCTGACAGCGTCTGCTAAGAAACAAATAGTGCAATCTTGCTAATTGAGAGACAGATGCACCATCTCAGAAGAGCACGTCAAATTTGTAGATCTAGGATTATTTTGATTTTATGTCACTTTCCTCAGCTGAAATCAGCTTTTCGCCATAACTGAGCATGTGCAAGCACATAAGAAACAATTCTGTTTGGTCAAGCAGACAGACAAACAGCTGTGTCAGACACAGAGGTACAAAATTATTTGTTCCTAGCCACAGATGCTGTCACTGATGGAGGCAGAATCAGAGCATGGGTCTCTGTAAGACCAGATATATTCTGGCTGCTGGGCCACACTGCCTTTTGAACCAAAGCCTTGGGGAAGGGGACGAACAGTGAAATGGATCTAGCACATCTACCCTTCATCAGTTAAAAAGTAATCCATTAACTGAGGAGACATCTCCCTGCTTGTCATGTCATTGGGTATGAGGGCATTCTAAAACATCTCTATTGCCTTTACCAGCTTCCCAAAAAGACTGTATCAGACAGGCCAGTGTCTCTTCAGCTCCTAGCAGGTTTACAGTTGGTCTCCCAAGTAACAAGCAATACAACAAGAGGAAATTGCCTCAGGTTGGCCCAGGGGAGGTTCAGATTAGGGACATGCTTTAGTGGTGGACTTGGCAGTGCTGAGTTAATGGTTGGACTGGATAATCTCAGATGTCTTTTGCAACCTTGATGATTCTATGATTTTATGATTCTACAATGTTGCTTGTCTTCTTATGGCAAGCCTTCTGAAGCTGTATCAGTGCATGCAAGCAAGCAGTATTTTAACTTGGTTTTGAAGCACAATAAAGGGAACATCAGTGAATTGTTCAGATACTTATAAAATTGTAGTTGTTGAATGTAGAAAATGTAACAAAGGTATTTAATAAATTCCTCTTCCAAGTATACATTGGTATATAATCTATGTCATTCCCAGACCTGTACAAGGAAGAATAACACAGCCTTCCCCCTGAGATGGGTGGGAGTGTGACAGGACAATGCATTATTTTGGAATTCAGAAAAGGAAGCAGTGGCTTCTTTCTGCTCTGCAGGTAATTTTTTTTCAGACAAAAAAAATAGCTAGGCATATTTTGAAGGAATTAAAGAGACAACCTTCATATTTGAATTTGTACAGGTCAGGGATTGCCTTTTTTTTTTCTCTTGAGGCACTTAATAAATAATGAATGACAAAATGAGCATTTAAGTTTATCTAACTCTATGGCTTATTACCATGAAATGCAATTTTTTCTCCTTTTCCTTGGATGACAAAGACATTCAAACTATACCCATTTTGCAAAGAGCACTCTCCCGTTTTTTACAGGAAATGCCAGCAATTCCAACTCTGTCACTCATTAGTCTGAAGTTGTGAAGATTAAGACTCTCATTTCGTGACCCCATTTAAATGTGATATTAGAGGAGAATTAAAGTTACTCTTTAAAAATCTGTCCAATTTATTTTTTGTTAGTTCAAAATAAGTTAGCATCCTTTTTTTAGAGAAATACATGATCTACACACCTCATTTAAAGGTAGTACTTTTTTTTCTGTCACTCAATAAGCTCTAGTATCACCATACTGTTTGAAAGAATCATTGCTTGAAAAGGCAACCTACTTTTAGAGAATTATTTATTAGCAGAGCCAGGAATGACTGCTTGAGTTTCTCTAGGTTGACCCTCTGTATTCTCCTCTGTTCTTTTCCACAGCATTGCTGGTAACACCTTCCTTCTCCATCCTTGAAGGTCTGTAGTAATGGTGTCTTAAGGACATTCATTAAAAATCTGTGATGCTGGCCAATTACTCTTACCAGAAATATCGGTTCAAACTTTTCTATCTTTAGCTTGGATCTTACCTTCGAGACTCTACATGACAGTGAACACTCCTGATCTTAAATAATTTTATTCTAAAAATATCTGTAGCCAACATAATTTACTTCCAAGCCTGCACTTTTCTTGACTCATAAATCTGGCTTTACTGTGTTTATCAGGAGATTTCTGCAGTTCAGTGAAAGAGATTAAATATTGTAATTGTTAAGTATGCCCATGGCTTTATTTCAAGTTATTGCTGACTTCTTCCTTTGTACCAACTATAATTAAAAAAATCTATCTAACCTTACATTAAACTCTTATAAAAGAGAGGAAAATAATTAAATAGTTTGAAAGAAAAATGTGAGCCTTATTTAAATCATTTCCTATATTCTTTTTTTCCTTGATCTGTATATAATTTATTTTGTTACAGCAAATTTCTGTTTGACAATCTTTTAAAATTGCACTAATGTATTTTCCTTCTGGAGAATAAAAGGGAGGGAAAGTTCATCATGTACTGAGTCCAATTGCTCCCTCTTTAAAAATATAAACTAACAAAGAAGAGACAGAGAATAATAATAAATATGATTCTGCCTTTTGATGATCTCACTTCCTTGCAATTTTGCTGCTGGGAAATTACACCTCCAGCTCATGGTCTTATGAACCACTCCAAAACCTGTAAATTATTTACAAACCTCATGCTGTTCTCAGCTGTCTCTCCTCCAGTATTTCTAAGAATACTGCAATAGGTGGGTTCTTCTTTACTACCTAATCAACTCTCTTTTTAGACAAGAGGTAAACCAAAAAGACACACAAAAAAAGGAGAAATAGTGAAATGAAGAGAATGAAGTAGAGACAAACTCCAAGCTCAGACTTCTGTCTGCACAACAAATGATTTTGTATTGATGGATAAAGCTGCAGCTTTGGCAACTTTGAATGTATTTTAAACTTTTGCATAACAGGTTCTCCATCCCATGCTTCATCTGCTGTCAGTATTTGTACTGCTTCATTTTAGATATGTGTTCATGTCCATTTAATTATCAATAACTGATAATATTTTCTCTTTTTGCATTATACTTCTGACTGCAGATTTAAATTTACCATAAACACAAAACTTAATGGAAGAATATATACATAATTTTGACATAGCACGCTTATTCTTCAAAGCTAATGCTATGAAAAATTCCCAAACCAAAACCCACAGTGGCATTCCACAACCAGTCCAGTTTCTAATTTTTCCATTTGAGTATGAAAAAGCTTTGATCAGAACAGTATGAGAAATTAACAAAAGGCCTTGATTTAATAACATAATCTAGGCCAAATTTATAACAAAATGCAGGCTATCAGACACCTCATGAAGCTTAACAAGAATTTCAATGTTCTGCGTATGGGAAGAAATCTGCCCTTGTTCCAGTACCAGCTGTGAAGTGAGTGGCTGCATGGCAGCACTGCCAGACAGGACATGGCATTACAGGGGGTGTCAAGCTGAGTGTGAGCCAACAAAACATTCTTACTACAAATAAAATAAACCACCTACTGGTACAAAGCCAGCAGGATGAGGAGTTATTCTCTCTCTCTGCTTCAGACAGTCTTGGGGTGCTCCCAGGGGTGTGCAGGAATTGAAGAGAGATCAGCAGAAGGTCATGAAGACTACTAGCACATGGAGACTGAGAGAGTTGGGATTCTTTAGTCTAGGCCATTGCTAAGAGAAAATCTTATAGCAGCCCACCTGAAAAGCAGTAGCAGAGCTAAAGGAACCAAAATCTTCATAGGGACAAATAATTTAACAAAGTTTGTTGGCCACAGTCTGAGTTTTGTAAGCTCACATTACACACTAGAAAAAACTTCTTCACTCCTCTTGGTACCCTGAAGTGCAGTAATGCTTGAGACAGCTCTTAGTTTCAGTGAAAATATGTACTGTTGAATAGTGTGTATGTGGCAGAGCTCTGCTAAGGGATGAGATGAGAGGCTTTGTTTGATAAGTCAACCTTGATAATTTGCCATTATGAAGAGGAACATACTGACCAGGACAGTGTGTGGGTTAGGGACTTGAGGCAACAGGTTCTGAAGCTTGGGTGGGTTTTTTCAGGCTTTAATGCTTTTAAGGTTTATGCAAATTAACTTCTACTTTTAGGCACTCCAAGGTTCCAAAGCTGCATACCTAAGGTTGATTTAAACTTGCTATATCTAATGCTTGTTCTGATGTATGTGATTGAAATGTAGGCCCTCTGATGATCTTTCTTTTTGTAGAAAACTGAGCCAAATGATAATTATGCAATGCACAGGCATTGCAATACCAAATTAATTTCTTCCACTAAGAAACATAATTAGTGTTTTTGGACTAAATGTCTAGTTTTATTCAGAAAAACTCCACATGTATTTTGTGTTTAAGCAGTGCTTATAGATGTGCTTTTAGCCTATGTTCGCCTTCTATAGCAACACATCAGCAGCTGTGTAGGACAGTTATTCACCAAAATGATCAGCAAACCATTAGCCAATGTTTTATTAGATAGAAGTATTCTGTTTGCGTGGCTACAGTAATGTATTTTATCAGCATGGTTTATACTTGAAATGTACAGTGTTTTTTCGAGGCTAATAGAAAAATTAACCACAAGGAAACACATGATGTGAAAATTCATTCACTAAAGTATTTAAGCATTATATAAATTATCTAGCATAATTCCACTGACACTCAGTTCACGAATTACTCCTATCATGATCCTCCTCCAAAGCAAAACATGTGTCAAAAGTAGTACACATAAGGTACAAGCAGTCTCTCTGAGGATAGAAAAGGTAAGGACTTTGGTGTAAAATGTCTAACATGATCTCATATGCCTTGGAAGAAGGAGAAACACCAGATACATCTCACTCTGAAAGGTGACACAGTGATATCAGTGCGACTTCCACTCTAAAGACTTTAGCCAGAACAGCACTGATCAGATGTTGTACTGCAGCAGATGAGCCAAGCAGGTATTTCTCGTACAGATACAACACTAGATCCAAACCAAACCACACTTAAAAATCTCACCAACTGGCACTTTCAAAACCTCAGTATAGATCTCTGACCCTCAACAGCCTCTACATGTTTTTCTAATTCACTTCAAATCACAGAATAACTGCTTCCCAGTATTGCTGTTCAGGTAATGGCACTGTAGCAACCAGGAGGGCAAGTAGTTAAAAAAGCAGAAAGGTTAAAAAAAGTTTAAAAAGCGGGAGAAAAACAAGCAGTGTCACCTTAAGAAATGGTATGTCAAATGAATACGATTTTAAGTGCTGTTATGATTAAGCTTCTGGGTCGTTAAAAATGCATGAATCTCGTGTTTAGGTGGGACAACTGCCTGAGCAGGGGTGGTAAAGTTCAGAGAATCATAGAATATGCTGAGTTGAAAGGCATCCATCAGGATCATTAAGTCCAACTCCTGGCCTCATGCAGAACACCTCAAGAATCACACCATGTGCCCAAGAACAGTTTGCCTCCAACACAGGGTAGCCTAAGCTCTGTTTTCCCAGATTTGCCAGTCCTCTGGAGCAGCTCAGTTCTGCCAAAGGGCAAATCTTCCCCGTCATTTCTGACTGATTCATCTCCACAGGGAGAGTTCTCCCCAAAGTCTCTGAGTTCCTCTTGGTGCTGCCTTGCTCCTGCCTGTCTCTTTTCTCTTTACCCTTGCAATAGGGCACCAGGCTCTCTTTTACATAGTCTCTGTTTAGAATTCCCCTCCAAATCCCCACATCTCAAAATCTTTTCCAGATCCTAATCTTTTCTTCCCTTATTTAAGCTCCTTCACAGATAACCTTTAATCAGGCTATCACCAAATATTACTGTATCATCATCATCATCATGGCTAGGCTTCATGAGCGAAGATTTGCAAGGGCTCTACCCACGCTTGCTAGAAGCACGCTGGTGTGAGATAGGCAAGTCTGATTGCAAAAGGCACAGTGGAAAAAAACATCCAAGATCAAACCAAGAAGGCATCAGATAGATGCAAATTTTGAGTCAGACAGATCCAAAATCCCAGCTCACTTTCAAGAATTGACACATTCTGTGAAAAGCATGAAAGAATATATTTCCTAATATTCCTCTGCATTCTCACTCTGTCAGATCTTGCTTTGTGCTGTTTCAGTAGCACAAGCTAGAGAAGGGATGCAAGGAGAGAAAGTTTCCCTGGGAAAAAAGTAGGTGCAATTCAGGTTTGCCAGCATAAGGCAGTGTAAGTGTTATCATGTTACATTGATAGGGTAAGTGCTCATGACAAACAGAAAAATCTAATGCTTTCTAAGCAAATGCAGCACTCATGGGCTGTGAGAAAGGGGTGATCTTAAGTTGGCAAGCAGAAGCAGTGATGGAAATTTATTTATTTGGACATTAAAGAAAACTATTCAAAGATGATATAAGTAAGCATATATGCTATTAAGGAAAAAAAAGTTTTAATTTTACTAGATGTTTCATTTCATTGCAAATAACAATGGTAGTGGATAATGTCCTGATGTGGACCTGAACATGAAAAATGTTAGGAGAAGTTTATACACTAAATTTATCTAAAAATCCCCTGGCCTGTGGACACAGGATGAAGAGAATTCAATGGCTGCTGCACCTTATTTCTCCAGGACCAATGCAGAAATTGGCTTCTTACAGTTTTACTATGCCTTACAGCTTTGAAATTTAGCTAATACTCAGCTGACACAATATAAAATGATTTAGCCGTGTCTGCAGACCACTGAATGTACTTCAGGCAGAGTAGAAAACAATAACACAACCTAACACACTTCTGGACTAAATTTGTTTATATTTTATTTATACTTAATAAAAACTGTTTATATTTTAGAAGCTTGTGGCTCCTGGCTGCATGCTGGATTTTGTTAGGTTATGTGGTAAAAGTTTGCCTTCACACCCACTATGGAACACAGAGAGACAATGACAGGTTGGGAAGCCCAAGTAATGCCTGCCGTGTCTGCTCCCAGGATATCCCAAGAACCATCAGCCTATCAAAGGTGCAGTTCCAAAACCCAGAGGAGCACAGAGGCACAAAAGTAAGTGGGAACCCAAATTAAGGACCATGACAAAGGAACACAGTGTCCTGGCCACTCCCAGGCTGTTCCAGGAGAGTCTTATCCTCATTGTCAGGACATCAAGGTGAGTGAATGCTTGGACAGAGGAAGGTTGCTGCCCCAGGATTGAAAATACATTATGGGATGCAGGGGAAGAGCATTTTGGGATTGCACAGGACTTATTATGGGATGTTCAGCAGGGAATTAAAGATGGGGAAAGGAAGGGATTTAGGTAAATTGGTGAGGAATGGGTGTGGGAAAATGAAGGGGTGAGGGGAAAAAAAGGCCCAGTCACATGTATATGGTTAGCTGGTCAGTGTACTTGTCTGGCCATGCCCTGTGCCTGACCTGTCTTATTAAGCTCTTACTAAGCTCCTTTCCAACTCTTTCCTAGATAAGGGCTCTCCATGCTGTGCACAGGGGTGTGAGGGCAGCAGGTGAGGTCAGACCATGGATTGGAGGGTTTATGTGTTTCTGGTATGGTAACTGGAGTGCGTGCAGGGGTGTGAGTGAATGGGTGGGTTCTAGTGAATAGCGGGTTGGATGGGCATGACCTAGAAGCCAAGGTCTCTAAAGGTAACACATGGCGGGGTTGACTACTGGGGACAAAGGGCCAGCTTTGTGTGTGTGCATGAGGCAGTCTGTAGCAGCAACTGTAGTGGGGCTGCAGCCTCAAGGGCTTTTATGCCCAGTTGCCAGCAACTGGAGAAGCTGGTCTCTAGAAACAGTTACTGAGCATATGAGCCCCATATCTGAGCCTGGCTGCTGGAGGGATCCACACTTCTACATACATGTGTGTGTGTATGCGCATATATATATCTCACAGAATCATAGAATACAGTGAGTTGGAAAGGACCCACAAGGATCATCAAGTCCAACCCTTAGCTCTGCACAGGAACATCCCCAAGAATCACACCATGTGCCTGAGAGTATCATCCAAATGCTTCTTGACTCTGTCAGGCTTGGTGCTGTGACCACTTCCCTGGCGAGCTGTTCCAGTGCCCAGCCAGCCTCTGGGTGAAGAACCTTTTTCTAATATCCAGCCTAAACCTCCCCTGACACAACTTCAGGCCATTCCCTCAGATCCTGCCACTGGTCACCACAGAGAAGAGATCAGTGCCTGCCCCTCCTCTGCCCCTCACTGCAGTCAGGTCTCCCCTCAGTCTCCTCTTCTTCAGGCTGAACAGACCAAGTGCCCTCAGCTGCTCCTCATACAGCTTTCCCTCAAGGCCCTTCACCATCTTCGTTGCCCTCCTTTGGACATTCTCTAAGAGCTTAATATCTTTCTCATATTGTGGTGCCCAAAACTGCACCCAATATTCCAGATAAGGCCACCCCAGTGCAGAGCAGAGAGGGGCAATCCCCTCCCTCAACGAGCTGGCGATGCTTTGCCTGATGCCCCCCAGGACAGGTTTGGCCCTCCTGGCTGCCAGGGCACTGCTGACTCAGATTCAACTTGCCATCAACTGGGACCCCCAGGTAAAAATCCTGCATCAGCTAATAAAAGTGAAGTTACTTTAGCAGGACTTCAAAGTAAATGACACAAAACAAAATCAGGTTTCTAGAGAAAAGGTTTTGAAGTCATTAAAGAAAAAGCAAGCGCAGTCTGAAAAATATCTTAAAAGGTATGCTTAAAAAAGATGCCATGCACTAGCCTGTGAAGCAGCCTCAAAAAAACTAATTCAGAGAAAACCTCTCTCTCTTGAAATATTTGAAATTTGGCTGAAAAAAGCACTAGAAATTAAGACTGGGAAAAATAACCTGGGAATACTCAGATAGTTCAAAATATCTTTTTCTTCATTAATAGAGATTTTAAAAAATCCCATATATTTGTGCTCCTTTTCTTTTTTTCATTTCCTTTGCTCTAAATACTTCTAGAAGAAGAAATAATAGAAGATGATGTGGGGAAAAGAGAGCACCTGTTTTCCTACCACAGATATCCCCAAGAGAGTAACAAATTCAGCGAGGTTGAACTATAAGCAAAGTATTGTCCATTAAGTGTTGGTAAAATTTCATGGGGTTCCTTCTCTTATGAATTAAAAGAAAAAAAAATGTATTTTGTACTCTATTCTAGACAATCATTTCTCTGATCAGCTTCTCTGAACTGATGCCTTCTGGACTACTGCTTAGTCAGTATTTAGGCTGCTACATTTTACCACCTCTTTTTGAAACTGGGTGAATGACAGAAACATTTAATTTCCTTTGTATAGATTTATCATTCAATACCTCAGCACATCAAATGGGAGCTTTGAGGAAGTTTTTAGGAAACCATTGCATGTATGAGATAATTGCAATGACTACAGAAGAGACCCCTACTTTGGCTCTTTTGATCAGGCAATTATATTACTCACCCAACTCTGTGTGCTCCATAAGCTTTGCTGTTTGCCTACTATAAAAGCCAGTTTGTCAAAGGACTGGGAGGATGATTGGCAGGACAGCATCTCAAGCCACTCACAGTGGATGACAATTGGTTTTATTCTACGTTTGCACTTATCATTTTGGGGTCTGCCCAGGCCTGTGCTGTAACAGAACAAGTCAGCCCTTTGCCTGCCTTTCTTCTGAAAAGCTGTTGAAGGAGCTGCTGTTCATTATGAAGAAATGTGCAGAGACAGGAAGGAGAGCAGGGCTGCTGTGGAAGAGATTGGTAAAAGAAAATTTTGAACATTGAGTGCCCAGTCAACAGTAGTGGAAACAGTACAGGTTCAAAGGGAAAATGTTTGTGCCATGACCAATCCGTGCAGATGAAACCATAAGGCTTCATAATGGTTTAACATCTCAGATTGAAGACATAAAGCACACACAGTATAGGGAAGAAAGTGTTGTTCCCTTATTTCTGCTAGACAAGGGAACCCCATTTAGGTTTACAACTTTTTGTACTGGTTTAGTATCCAGGTTAGCAGCTATTCTAGCAATAAATAGAGCTGCCTTCTTCATGCATCTTATCCATTAATAGAATATCAGTTAATTTTCTGAGAGAGAGAAGATAATTCCTCAAACAATTCAGAAACATGATCTTTCTACTCTAATCAATTTCTACTCTTTTAATTACCTGAAGTACTTTGATAACTTTCCTAACATTTTGAAATTGATATTCTGTATTTGTCTTAATGATTTATTAATACTGTACTGATAGACAGAAAACTTTCAAGCTAATGCAGATCTGGACATACCAGAGAAACAAGAAATGAACTGAATCAGGGATTTTTTTTTCCCTAATTTAAGCATAATTCATGCTCAAAATTATGCTATGGCTATTTAAAGTAGAATATATGCAAAGTATAGCACAAAGTGTACTTAAAATACAGTTATAACCGAAATAATTCAATATAGTTTTTGTTCTAAAAAAGTCTTCCTGGAGTAAAATGAAGATTAATTATTATATTACTAAAGCATTTCCTACTTTGTAGAAGAGTTGAGAGTCCCAGTATATTAATATGTGTAAGACACATGAAGATACTCAAACGGAAATTGTAAAATTTAATTTTAAGGCCAGCATTAATATGCTTTTCATCTGTGGAATATTGTTCCCACTATGTACAACAATATATGTTTTTTATATATATATATATATGAGCATATTTATAATTACTTATTTCTGCCTTGATGGATTTTCACTGATTTTCTCTAATAAACTATGTTCAATTGAATTATATTGAAAACTACTGGTGTTTTTAACTTCAATTGTCACTTCTATTTTATGTGTTATCAAGGAAGAGACCAACGATTAATTTAACCTTCTATCTACTGAAATCAATTTAGTTCTTGGGGTTTTTTTTTGGTTGGTTTTCTTTTTCATTATTTGGTTTCTCATGCTAGTTTTCTCAGGAGTGGGCTACTAAAAAAGACTTTCACAGCGCCTTTTCTTTATTGAAAAACAATAGTTGGTTTGCATTTTTAAAAATAACTTCTGTGTAATCCTGTAGAAAGATGCTGTAATAAAACAATGATGAATGATGAAATATGTTAACCAAAATTATCTCTCAGATCAGATTTATTTGATTACTTCAAGAAGGCCAAAATTCCATCTTAAAACAGCTTGCTGCTGTTTTCAGTTACTGCAGAATCAATCCTTATAGATCAGAACATAAAAGAACATACTGTAGTCTTGCATACTTGAATACACGCATGAGTCTGGAGAGCGAGTAGTCATGGAGGTGAAGAAATATTTTCTCCAGTCTTTATAGAAGCTGTACAGGATGAAAAACATACAGAGTAATACAAAAGAAAGGTGCTACTTCTGAAATGGTTAGGAATGGCTACCTCAGATAATCTTTTGTCCCTACTGTTACTGTACTGAATTTGCCTATTTGATTACAGGTGTAAAGTTTAAGCTGTTTTTGAAGACTCAAAAGAAAGAAAGCAGCACTAATTACTGGCTCTAAAGGGACAGCTTTCCTTTTGATCTCTGACCTAAGATGGAGTAGAATTACTACAGCTAAAGACTCACATGGGGAACACCTGAGGTTGTTGCATTTTCATCTGTCACAGAAGCTGTAAACTAATTTTATAGCTCAATGGCAACAGTCTACATTTCCAGGAACACTGTGGCACTCGGTGGATTTGGCAGCAATGTCCATTGACATCCATTGGTGAGATGCATGTAAAAACTCCTTTAAAGCCTTGCCTAATCAGGTCAAACACGAAACTTCCTGCTTCTACTTAGCTACCTGTAGAAAAGTTACGATAATGTTTCCCAATGGCATAGCAAAGATGTACCAGATTTTGAACCTCCCACTGGAAGATTCTCTAACGAATAAAAGCTCCTTCCCACCCACTACTTGCTATGGCAGTTTCAGAGAACAAGCAGAAATTAAGGCGCTGGATCACATCCAACATGTGTGGCTTCACACAGTAACTAACAATCAACACTTTTGCTGTTTCCACGATGCAGCAGGCAAGGTGCCAGCAATGCTTTTAATCAGCACCATTCTTTGTTTAGAAATGCCCACTAACTAGTGTAATTTTTAGTTTATTATTATTAGCACTGGCAATAAAACAACACTAAACAAAATGGCTAAAGATTTGAACATAAAAGCTCACCCAAAAGCTTGACTCACTATATTTTATGGAAGAGCCCCTGGCATCTGAATGGTACTTATTGCTTCTGCCCTTACTTGTCACTGCAGGAGGGCATTTTACAATCCCGACTTGACAAATAGGCAGGAGCTATAAATAAACCAAATGTAGCAGAACCCATGCTTCAGATATGGAGCAGTGCAGCTTGCTGTAAACACTTTGGCAAAGACAAGTCGTTTGCTCTCTTGGGAGAAGCTGTATTTAGGTGAGCACTGCTTCTGTGACTTGCCTTTCACACATTCCCATGTGAGTGCTTTTGATGAAGTCCCTTCAAATTAACTGAAAGCAAACTGCGCTTGTACCTCAAGCGCACTCTCTTAGACCCATTCATGTGATTCACTTGAGCAGAATGGAGAATATCACCAGTCCCTAACAGTAATATTTGAGTGCAGGTCAATTGTACTTTAATGTACTTTGAAATCTACAATATACTTTAAAATCATAGAGACATTTATTTTGTTTTTCTTACATGAGGGTGCTGGTGCTTTTGTTTACCTAGAAGCTCCTTGTATGCTTAAAGAGTGGAAGATTCACTGAGGAGAAAATGTAGCAACTAACAACCTTCTGCTCAAAGTTAATGGACTTGTGCTATTATTTTATCACCATATCTGAAAATGAGAAAGTCTGAATTTACCACAAGGTATTTATGAAGCAACCCCAACATGTCAGGGGTGACAAAAATATTCTATATTCTGTCTTAATTGCTTGTTTTTGTGTTTCTCAGTCAGCTGTTGATACTAAGTACTGACACCAAACCAAATTTTCATTTTAACCATAAAGTAAGAACACTGAGTTTTGCATTCCTTGGACACATGTCTGCATGAAAGACAGTCAGGCTGAAAGTGTGTTCTAACTCATGTTATTTCAGTATTTTTCAGAGGGATTACTCTTTGTTTCTTTCAAATGGTACAGTGGTAAAGGCAGACAGATCAATATTTGGTTAGTGCTAAATAGGATGAAAAGACCAAGGAATTTCAGCCTCCTGACAGCTTGCAGAAATGGCAAAGAACATAAAATTCAATGGGAATCTGTTTAGAAACTGAAAATCAAACACTGTGCTCATTATTTATATTTTATATAGTAATACATTTACCCTTTAACAAAGGTTTTTGCTTTTTCCACTACTAACAACACTTCCTCTCCAGGGAAGGGCCCCAGCAGTGCAAACATAAGAACAAATATGCTTACCGACATAAATATTTATAAAACTGAGCCTGACATTAGCATAAATGGGACCTGATTCACCAAGTACAGCAGGGAAAATCAGAAGCAATTGAGGCAATGATGTGTATGAAGCTGCTGCAAGAGAGAGATGTGGTCTGCGGGAAGAGATGCTTTTTCCCTGTTCACACAGTGAGGGCAATATGGAATGTTTAGTGTTGAGACAGTCATAGTGACAGAAGAAGGATGGGCTTCAATCTTAGGATCCTAATTAGGTTTTCATTGGCCAATGAAGAAGAAAACTTTTTAGAGTGCCCTGAGATTTCCCAAAAGGGACCGCTTGCAGCAATTCTAAATGCAGAAGGCAAAGAGCAAATGGAGAAAGGCATCTCATTTGCAGAGCAAAACCTGAAACCTCCAGTTTCTGGTCCTTTGTTGAAAAAATGAGATCTCTGAAGACACATGCTCCCTGTTGAATGGCAGGAATACCTTGATTGGGATGCATACTCTCTCATGGAAAGAAAAAAAACATGAGAAAGTAATATATTTCTCACTGCAGGGCAATGGGGACAGGTACTTGCATATCTACTGCTAAAAAAATTAATAATTAGAATATATTTTGCTACTGCCTCATGGGAACATCTTACTCTGGGAATGGACTGAAAGATGCCAGAGCCAATAACCACTAAATTGTGGTTGTCTGACAGAATGAAGAATGTGCAGTTCTTTTCATCACAGACAGGTTACGTGGTGAAATCAGGTGAAAAAAAACCACCCTGTAATTGCCATGTTTCTATTTTGAGCTCTAGAATCCTTGAGAAGCCATATAGAAGCCAGTTCCTTATAGTGAAAAACACATAAAAAAAAAAAGGGCCAAAAAATCTTCATGACATTCAGGCATATTCCATTAAAATCAATAAAGTTTTACATTTGCAAAGACTTTAAGAGAGACAGCATTTTTAGCTTAGAAGAATAACAATATAAATTCAGAAGATATATGTTACGGAATTGGTGAATCTACAGAAGTAGTTAAAACCAAATTTTCCATTAGTCTTTGTTGTTGTATCTAATTTTACTTCTGCTTCATATTAAAGTTCTCTGTTGTTTTGTGTCAATCTTTCTCATCTTTCTCTGCAGAAAGGCAGTAAACATTGCCTATTTAAGAAAATTTTTAGTAATAATGAATCACTTATTGAACTGACATTTGTAGTAAGGAGTCATTATTTAGGACATAGAGAAACAGTGACAAGGAGCTTATGCCCAAAAAACTTAGGAAAGAGGTGAAAGAAGAAAGTGAGATGAGATGAAATGGATTGTGTAGCAGGACAATATAGCAGTTAGGTATTGAACCTGGATTTCCTATCTATTTATTTGGTAGCCTGTGCATCTAGATTCAGTGCTTAGTGCTGACATTCTAAATCACAAGCACAATCATAATCATGTGTCTATTGTTCTGATACCTGTAATTACTGGTAGATAGCATGTCAGATACAAATACTGCTATTTTGAGCCACTGAGGGTTTACTTGTAATAGTTCTTGGCACTTCTTTTTTTGTGAGGCCACAGTGAAGCTGCTCACAGTGTCAGAGATGCATAAATAGAGCAAGAAAATAATTGTTAGAAATACCATGTAAAGTGCTTCCTAGATCAGTATTTTTTCAGGCATGAGTTTCTACTTGACAGATATGGAGCTTGGTCATGGAGAGGTAAAGCATCTCACTCAAATACACTGCCCACATAACACACATTTAATTCTTAATGCTGAGGAATTCAGCGTTCATTTTTCTCTCCTGTAAGGATGAACTTTGCTATGTCCAGCTCCTGGGAAATTTCAGTTTCCCACAGGCACCAGCTCCCCCACTGGTGCTCCCCACTTTGTTCCCAAGGCATTTTTGAGGAGCCTTTGATCAAGGGCTGAGAAGCGATCTCTCAGATAGCCAGAGACACTCTAAAAGGTTTTGGCTGTCAGAGCAGAGACATTAAATTAGGCACTTGTCAATGTAGAGCCCATGCAGGCTGTGAAGCACTGGTATAATGCTCTTGTGCAACCCAGGTGGCTTTTTAGTGTGATAGTTAAGGCTTTTAAAAGCATGTGGCAGTTAATAAGCCAGCCACAGAGCCAAAAGGCTAGAGTCTTTAGACTTCTAGTTTCATGCTGTGTTTACTGAATCATGCTGTCTTCTGAGTTATTGGCTCCTATTTCTTCTGTTACACTCACCATATCTAAGATCCTTTAAGAATATTTCACAACAAAACTCATTGGGTTGAATAAATTCCTTTACTTGAAAGCTACTAGGAGAATCATTCACATAATTGGAGTGAAGTGCAACTCCACAGATGTCCAGCTGATGTAAAGAATATGGTCTCTGTCGGATGCTTTCATTCAAAGGTAAATGCAGGTTGACCCAAGACTTGTAATAAACTTCCATGACACTGAAAGGTTTGACCTTGAGGCTTTGTCACTTGTGATTTGCTGTTTTATTTGAAGATTTACCAGTGTTTATTTTTAGCACAGATGTAGATCTAAAGCCATTTGTAAACATAAATTAATTCTGTTGAAATAAAGAAAGGATTTTTGACTGTTTCACTTATTTCCAACAAAATCTACACATTGCTGATTTTGTTCATATTGACCTGGAATTTAAAGTAAAAAAAACCCCATACAGATAAAAAAATCATTTGGAAATTCCTACGATCCATGATAGACCCCTGAGTTCAGCACAAATCAGATTTTATCTATAAAGTCCACAGGACCCAAACACTTGCACTGCACCATCGATAAATTTAATCTGAAGACATATTTATTCCCTCTCTTCTCATTTCGCAGGCTTAGGATACCCAACTGAAAATATGTGTGTCCACTTGCTGTTTCTGAATTGCAGTGTAACAGAGAGACAACTCAGTACAAGATGCAATACAGAATTATAATGTTTTATATAAAAATTCTTTAAAAGTAAGAAAACTGGTAACAAGAAAATGAAGCAGAGGGATTTCTAGACACTGTTTTCTTAGCTGATAAATGGTCTTACTGATTTTATGTTAAGCTGTGTGTTACAATGTTTATAGCAGTTACAGTTAGTATTCACCTCACTTCATGAAGAAAAGGGGACAGGTGGGAGAAAGGAGACTAAGAGGTGTCACTAAATTTTTAAATTGCACCATCAGTGCTGCATTGCACCAAATTTTACTTCTCTAATGCCAGTGATTCCCCAGAAACCAAAATCCAAACATTGCACATAACTCAAGTACAAGCCTCTGTATGCTTAGTCCAGATGCTGCAAAAAAATAACTGCAGTGAGCCAAAGAAGTAGCCAAAGAAGATATTTGGCTGCTCGTATTCTAGTACATAAACATTTATATTCCTCACTGATGTACATAAAAGCTCATGTGGTAGAAAACAGCTTTACCAGCAGATGAGTAATGCTGAGCATCTGGCTGGTCGAGCAGAAGGTCTGTACTGTGCATCAAGTGTCAGCCTGGCACGGCTGACGGCCCTCGTGAGCCCCACGAGTGCACACCAGAGGACAGGTCAGGGTACTGACAGTTGCAAACAGGACAAGCACACAGAACAGTAAAATGCCACCAAAATCTAATACTTACTTTTTCTTCTTTTTCTTGTGCAAAGAGGAACTATAGAACTATGTGATGCTCTGCAGTGCTATTAATACTGGGTTCTTAAAATGGCATTCTTTTTATATGCTGCTTAATTAGCAACTTGGCATCTACTTTTTTGAGAGAATTCATGAGCAAGCAGTCACTATTATGAAGACAGTCCTTGATACGCTAGATGACATTTTTCCTCTAGTGAACACAACATGAAGTATCTCCATGCGAGTCATGAGATGAATAGAAGTGTAGGGACTGAGTTCATTATTAACTTTCAGAAAGAAGATTTCAATCTCTGCCAGCAACTGTGGGACTAATTGAAACAAATATCTCCACTGAATACATTAAGGTCTGTAAATTTGTGATGATTAACAACTATACTCTCAGTCAAACCCTACTTCCAAATTATTTTTACTCTTATTTTTGAAAAGTTTCAAATTTCTTCACTAACTCTTGAAGGAAATATATAATGATTGTAAGAATTATTTATTGCTCAGTTTCTTAAAAGATTTTCATATAGCCTTGTTTGAAATATGGAAAAGTTCCCTCTAAATTCCTAGTAAATGAATGCCAGAGATTTTAACTGATTTTTATTTTTCTCCTAGGCTCTCTCTCATTTGAACAGAAACATTATGCCTGGAAAGACTCTGCTCTTGCTAAGAGTGCATGTTGTGTAACCCTAGGACTTCTACAAAGAGTCATCAAATCTCGAGGGAAAAGAACTGCACCTACTTCTGGTCAAATGAAAAATCTTCCCCTGAGTCCTAGGACTCCATGTTGGAGGATGAAATGCATATTTAAGCTCTAAGATACTTCACCTGCAAGAACAAGCTTTAGAGGACCAATGTGAGGGGCACAATACTCTTGAACTTGTGCCATTGTCACTCATACTCAGTTTTGGGATTTCCTTCTCTTTTCTGTCTGTATAATTCTTGAATCTGCATTTATTCATCACATTACAAAGACACAGATTCAGTGAAGAATTAAATGGGATCACAATGAACTCAGGACATCCTATTGACTCTATGAGGTGGGGGACACTGACAATTCAGAGAAAGCTGATTCAACCTAAACTGTTATTTCTCATAGAATGAAAGCTTCTGAAGCTTCTGTTTCATAATATACAATGTTCCAGAGATATAAACTAAGAGGATTATATTGTCATTACCCCTTGTCATGCTTTAGAACAGGTGGAAAAGGTTAAGTAAGGAACTAGGAAAACAGAATAGAGTTTCAAAATCTGTTTTGGTTCGTCACAGAGGTATTCAAATTCTTTGCAACACCCATTTTTTAATCTCTGTTATTGTCAAATGCCTATGTCCCTGTCAGTACAAGTTTTCAATTTATACTAAATCATTTCTAATCAGGACATTGATTATCTTAGAAGCTGCATTTGAAAGACAGAAGTGAAAGACAACTGTATATCTCTATTAGCCATAGATCAGAGGCTGTGCAAATAGAACAGCCATAAAGGTAAAAGTCACCCACATGTAGGACACTGAGATATGTTTCTTGCACATTTCTCTCAGAAATTTACTAAGTAATTGCAGTGAAAAAAAAAATTATTCAGTGCTTCTAGAATATCATGCATAAAAAATAAATAAGAAAAGTTAAACAAATCATTCTAAAAACATTAACTTCAATACCCTCAAAATTACATGGAGATGTTTCAGGTTTTGCAGAAGTTAGTACATATATACCCAACCTTGATCTTCAGCATTAAACAAAAAATTGCAGGAGTAGAAAAATGATTTATACAGTGAAATTTTTTTTTTCAGTGCACCAACTCAGTTTTACTCTTCTATAGCCAAATTACTTTTAAAAAATGTGTATTTTTTTCTTTTGCTTATTACATGGGAAAATGTTCCAACTACCAGGTTGTTATACCAAATGTGGATAAAGTTATCTTTTCTTTCAGGCACCTGTTCTCAGCAGATCACTGTAGCTTATGAAGGTGGCTAATATTTTGACCCACAGGCTTTGTAGAGGGTTATAAATTCAGATTAATATTTGTACCCTGTGTTTTATATTAGCTAGCCTAAGTAGCATCCTTGCCATCTTGAAGGCTTCTTTAATTGCAGTTCACAGGTGCTGCCTCTGTGTAAACTGACTGCAATGAGAGCTGGTGCTAAACTTCAGTTTTCTACATCATCCCGGTGTGTCTAGCATAGATAATTTCAGAGAGCTTTTAACTTGAGTACCTATCATATGAAGTCTAGAACTGGTGTTTGAAAATACTCATCAAAACTTTGGATCTGACTGCCTTGTCAGCTAATGTTAATGATGACATAAGATTCTGTGTCCCACACTCGTGTAATACTACCTAGATAAATGGCCATATCAAACATCAACCTGAATTTTGTTGGTAAGTATTTATAGTTGGGGTTTTTTTGGTTTTGTTTTTTTTTGGTTCTTGGTGTTGGGCTTTTTGTTTGTTTGTTTGGGTTTTTTTGTTTGGTTGGTTGGTTTTTTGTTTGTGTTTTTTTTTAATTTATGGAGACTTTTTATAGGTAAGAATGTGAAAATTTACACTGTACGTGTATTGAGGTTTTGAGGGAATTAGTTTGTTGTGCACAGTACAGAAACAGTAATTAGTTTCAAACCATGTATATTAAATTACTTATCTAATCTGAATGTGGGCAGTTCAGATCACAAGCTGATGGAGCTGTTAACTGGAAGAGCCTACTGGAGGTCATTTAGTCCAGCTCATCAAAAATATCCTAATATTCTTACACCTGGTTATGTAAATAAACCTTAGACGGATAAACCCACATGACATAAACCATATGTTTTTATTTCCTACTCATTAGATTGGAAATTTAGTGAATTAGATAGAACAAGCACTTTCCTCTCATTTTTTTTTCTCTAAGAGACTAACATAAGAATAAAGAGAAGGCAAAGAATTTTCCATCAAAGGACAATGAGAGTTGTTGTATTTTATCACACAAAACTCAAGTGCTTTAGACAATCAATACATGAGCTTTATCACCTCTAAAACTAGCTTTCATGAAACTTTCTGTGAGACTTACAAATGCAACATACAGCAATACAATGCATCCATCAAACCATAACTGAAATGGAAAATCTTTGAATATAATAGTGTATTTTGAGTTATGCACATGGATGAGTAGTGTGATGGGGGAACAGATCTTTGAGCTGTAACATTGTCAAAGTAATTTTCTTACTATCATTGTTTGCCTAATTTGCAATAAAGAAGTAAGTTATCTTAGAAATGTTGTTTTGCCAATAAATGGAGCTGCCTATTTAAAGCTACAGTATGTGTCCAGGGACACTTTTATTTCAATTTATATTTTCTCTCATATACAGCTGGGTAAAATACACATTCATGAAAAAATCTTTTGAGTTTCCTGGTAAAGTCTAGTTGTTTCCCAACACAGAGTTCTAAAAAAAAAATTATGAGAATAATGAACCAAAATCAAAAGATTATTAACATTTAAGTGTAGTACAGGAGCATCTTTTGTGCAGCAAAAACATTATCTAAGTGTTTTTAAAATGGAAATGTGCCATAGCTCAGCATGTTTTTAAAACTGTGAGAGATCTATCACTGGATAAAAGAGAAAGAAAGACCACATGTTGAGTGCATGCTTGATAGTCTGTACAATTTATTGTGAAGTACCACTTGTACTAGGCCTGCCACAGAGCCATTGGTTTGAAAGGTTAATGACTGCAGCAATCACAATTTCAATTTACAAGAAATGGGATGACAGGAAGCCAAATACAAAATGGAGAGAGGTCCCGCTGTGATGGCAGCTGAGCAACAATTCATCAACAAGAGCACAGGAATACTGTAAAACCAGAGTGCTGGGGACAACCTTCTGAGCCTGAGAAGTGCTTAGGACTTCTGTTAAGCTCATTTTTCAAGAGAGTTTAGAAGCTTTAAAATTGTGAAATTATCTAATAAGACATAAGTTCTTCCTTTATGATTTTCTTTATAATAGTTTCTGGGTGCTTATCCCACCTCCTTAGGTTTTCTTTAGTGCATCCCCTCCTTTTATTTCAAATGCTGACCTTGAGTTCAACCAAAACAGCCATTGTTCCAGTTGGCATTTCACTTGTCTTTGGGCATTCCCTACAGTTATGTTCTTAGCTCTTGCTTTCTCAGAGCATCAGCTATCCTACAGCATGACCTGAGACTTTCTAAAGCTTTCAGACATTTACATATACATAGAGATACTTTCTGAGACCCTGTGCTCCTTCTGCCTGGATTTTACTTGTTAGTTGCCTACACTGGAAAATCAAATTGATGAAAGCATATTTAATGATTTTTTATTTTTGTATAAGTAAAAACTACATAATAAATCAAACCTTGCAATCATCAACACTACAGAAATACAGGAGTATTTGCTGCTTTCTCATCTGAAGTCAGAACTATACTTGAGCAATTTGAAGTCATATAGAGGCAAAATGTGAAAATTTCTGTTCATTCCTATCTCAGAACAACGATCCTGAACTCAATAGAATTCAGGGAAATAAGCAGGATGGAGTGAGATTATGTAGACAAAAACTTAACAGAAGTACTGTGGTGTGGAATGCTGTAAATTTGGTCCTACAGCGCCCTTACATCAGCAGAACTACAGTAACTTCAATTAATGCCTTATTTTATTACTCTTTATATAGTTAAATTATTGAAGAGCTAGTAAGACAGGTGAACATCAAGTGAAAAGCATAAAGCACAGAGGTAGGATCTGCACAAGTTTTGATGCTGTCACATTAGAGATGTGCACCTGTGTGTTTCATTAAATCTTTTCAGTGGAGTTTCCTTCTTAGTGGAATGATGAAACAGAATTTCACAGACTCACAGAATTGGCTGCCTTGAAGAGACCTCTAGAGATATATGGTCCCACACTCCTGATCATGCAGGCCTAGCTGGAGCAAGTTGCCCAGGAGCGTGTTGTTACACACAGATAACACAGAAATGCAATAAAGAATATTGCACCATTATGTCTCTGTCAAAAAACATCCTTTGCCAAAAAAAACATCTTAGCACAAAAGTTCTGCGTCAGCGCCTTGTTGAAGTTCTCACAAACAAAACTTCTGGCTGGAGCAGTCTGCTATGAGCTTTCACAAAAAAACATCCTGCCAGTCCATCCTGCTAGAGCTTGCTTGTCATATCAGCAATTCATCTAAAGAGTTCCTGCCATTGTGAAGTCCTCGAAAGGCTTGGATTAGCTACAAGCCAGAACAACCATATCCAAGCCTTTTTGAATAATGGAAAACTCAGCGAAGACACCTTGAGAATTCAGGGGGGGTATGTGGAAAAAGAAAGAGAAAATCAGTTACCACAGCTGAGAATCTCTTCTTATTTCCCTCCCGCCCTCTCACCTCTTCATCTTCCTCTCCACCATCCAATGCTACCTGCTGCCATCGGGACCGAAGCTAGCCCAGCCCAGTGAAAGCCAGAACTCACCATACTATATACATGAGGGTTTTTTTAACTATAATTTTTGAAGGCCAGAAAGCATCAAAACCTAACTTCGCTCAGCCCAGGGAAAGCCTGTGAAACAGTTCATCGGGAAACCGAATCTACATATCGCAAGCCAAAGACTGCATCCTCACAAGCCTGCCAGGAGCCACAGAGATAACATCGCAAGCAACTGAGAAACAGAAAGGCAGAGAAAATAAAAAAAAAAGAGGCAGAAACTGCTCCCCCCCCAGTGTGAATCACATACAGTGATTCAGCACAAGCAGTTTTTTCTGGTGGTACTTTTTTCTTTGCTTCTAAAATTAATCTTAGCATTTTTCCAACCTTTTCTTATTTCCTCTCTTTCTCTGCATCTCTTAGCAACTAATTAATTAAAAAATCAGTTTTTGAAATCAATAGATAACTTGTTTCGAGTTTTAATTTTGTTCGGGAAAATATTTTGAACCTAAGTTCTTTCTGCAACATAAGTAAGAAGATTGTAACATGTGTCCAGACAACTTTTGGGTATCTTCAAGCAGAAAGATGATGCAACTCCAATGGGCAACCTGTGCAGGTGCTCAGTCACCCTCAGAGTGAAACAGTTTCCTAATGTTAAGGAACCACTTGTGTTTCAGACTGTGCCCATTCCCTCTGGCCCTGGCACTGGGCACCATTGAAGAGCCTGGTTCCATCTTCACCCTCCAGATATTTATATATGCTGGTAAGATCCCTGCTGAGCCTTCTTTTCTCCAGACTGATCAGTCCCAGCTATTTCAGCTTTTTGTCACAGGAGAGTTATTTCAGTTCCTTAGACATGTTTGTTGACCCTTTGCTGGACTCTCTCCAGTATGTCCCATATCTTTCTTTTGCTGGGGAGCCAAGAACAGGCCACAGCACTTCAGATGTGTCCTCACCAGTGCTGAGTGGAGGGCTGACGTGTCCTCCCACTGCTCCCTCGACCTGCTGGCCACGCTTTGCCTAAAGCAGAACATGGCAACCGTTTGCTGCCTTTCTGCACAGATGCATTTGCTGGCTCATGCCCAACAAAGCAGAGTGTCTCTCCAGCTGGGTGGCCCCCAGCATATATTGGTACATGAAGCAGACACGTGAAGCACAGAGGGATGGAGATATTGGCAGGATAGCACTAAGCTGGATCAGAAAGGAGAGTGAGAAGGGAGGTGGGCTGTGCCAGGCAGAAGTGGATGATTGAGCACTGTAAGGATGATTGAACACTCTAAGTCCAGACCATGGGAAGCACTGCAAAGCCATTGTGGATCAGTACCCACCAAAGTCACTCAAACTGTATTTGATAAAAGGTACATATGTGACAGGAAAGGTGAACTAGTGAGAATAGGTAAGCTGCTCATAGAGCTGAGGTAGACCTGTCCTATCAGTTCTCTAAAGTGGTAAGAGAACTCTGATCTAGTATCAAATTTTGCAGTACAAACTGATAAATATGAGACATAAAACAAACTCCGACTCAACCAAAAGCTTGAAATCCTTCATTTCTGAGGTCTAGTGCTTGGGCTAAAGAACACTACTTTAAACTGATTTAGTTTTATAACAGTCACTAGCCCTGGGCATGCTTTACATCATTTTAGAAAGTAATCGACAATTTTGCAATGATAATACACAAAAAATGCATGAGGTTCATGCTCATTAACTCTAAATAGTCAAAGATATGTTATACATGCATGTCTTGAATTATCATGTACTGATAAGGAAATAAACACATGAATAGAGATGTATTACCATGTTATACCATCAACACTTCTTTGATGGAATTCCTCTTTTCAAGAAATGCTAAAATGAGTATTGACTAAAATACTTCCTTATAACCTATTATCTTTCTCCATACCTCATTTTATGCAAAGAATTATCAAGGTCCTTTCTGAGACTCTAAAAATAATTATTCGTTGAGAAATAGAGAGAAAACTTATTTTATCTACTATATTTTGTACTTTTTTGCCTTAGATAATTAGGGATATTAGATCATGATTTGCAATGCCCAGGGAATACTGCCACTAACAGGGGAATGTTCTCTGGTACCCTGAGGAAATGAAAAGCTTTTAAGAGCAATCACTGTTAATCACAAACAGTCCAACATTATATACCTCTCGAACTGAGGATGATATATAGACATAACACATTAAGTGACTCTGTCTTACTTGCATCGTAAGCTTTCGATAAGAATGTATGTTTAAAACATCCCTTTGCATGGCTTGCTTTCCTTACATCTAAGAATTCTGCAAGATTTACATTTCTAGTACAAGCTATTCAAATATCCTCTCTGATTCCATAGTTGAGCTTCACTGTGTTTTTAGCATTATTATACTTTGTTACACAATTTCGTTTTAGTAGTAGATGCGATGCCAAGGGCAAGAAGACAGCAAGAAGACAAAAGAAGGATGAAAGAAAAACTAAACTACAAGGTGAAAAATGTTATTAAATTCATCTTTACCTTCAGCTCAGCACCAGACTTAACATCTGCACAGTTGCAACACTAACAGAGTATGTAGATTAACATTAAACACAGATGATTTGCAAGCAATTATTACCAATTTTTTTAATATGAAGTTTTTATATCCAATGTTAGCTGCATGTAATATTGTACACAATTGTTAATCATATGAAAGACAGTAGAATAAAAGAGAAACAGGCCATTTTCTAAAGTAAACAGAGTTTAATACTACTTAGTAAAATCTTTTTGAGTCTTATTTCTCTGCTGTACTAACCATGCATGCCTCACATGTCAACACCAAGCCCAGCACCATAGGGCAGCTAGTACACACGGGAAAAAGAGTCAGGCTACACCCATGCACTGGGGTCTCAGTTGAGATGCCTGCCAACTGAAAACATTGGACCTACCAATAGAACACACATATGAGCAAAAAAAAAATCACAACTAATTACTCCAAGTAAAGGCATCTACAAAGTTTATATATTTGTAGAACTAGTAAGAACTGAAGGAGTCATCTACTGCTGTTCACAAAAAGAAAAATTCCTCTAGTGCAAGTAAAGTCAATAACTTCTCATGACAGCTACTGTGAATGCAAAAATCAAAATCTTTTCCATTACTGTATCTTTGGACAAACCACCTCAATACAACTTGCAATGTCTTTGAACAAAGTCTTACTATACTAAGCTATAATTATTTTCTTCTGGATGCTTTTATATTTTGTATGCATCTTTTGGTCATTAAATAGCCCAGTTGTTGCAGAGGGATTGTTTCCTCCTCTGACCAGACACGTAGTATTTAGCTACTGAATCCCATAAGCTGCACTGCCAGTCACACTTGTACAGCTGAGATTGCAGTGGCCTATCCTGTAAACAGATGGTAAATTCAAAAAGGAAGTGCTTACATTCTTGAAACCTCTATATAAGATCTGAAGTTCCTTCTTTGTGAATTTACTCTGTGCTTCCAGCAGTTCAAGAGCTTCAGGTCTATGTCGTACTGTGGCCATTTCCATTTCATCTTCTACAGTGTCTGCAGAATACAAGAGACAGAGAAGGAAAGCTCAACAAGAAATATAGAAAGCAAGAATATCTAATCCTTGCAGAAAGAAAAAAAAGAGAAAGTTAAAAGACATTCTCTTAAATAATTGTTTTTGCAGCTTTAAAGACAAATGACATGTTGATGTTGAACTCACAGGGAAAGGTATCTATCTATCTGCTTCTGTGGCTGTAAAGAATAGAGAACAGCAATGATGATCCAGTGGTCTGGATATCATCTCATAAGTACAAATAGCAACAAACTGGAAAGCCAACAATCTGCAAGGGCACGCATGACACATTCAGTATGACTTCTGTGTTTCTAGAACTCTTTAACCAAAGGAGACAATTTTTTATACAAGTTTAATAACTCCAGAATACAGAAATTTTCCCCTTGGTTAGTTAATGGTTGTGAATTCACTGGGAATTTTAGTGTTCTCCTCTTATTGTGAAGTTGTCCTTTGGAAAGAGTGTGAAACTGATGTTGCACATCCAGCAGCACACCCTACTTTGAGTACGGTATAACTAACCCTTCAGGGCAAACCTTATTGATGGTGAGCAGTCTAAGTGGGGAACATGATCATTTCAGTGACCTGTTCTGTAGGTAAGAATGTTGATATACATATCCAAGGCTTACAGTTGAGTGTTGAGTGCAGCCATAAAACAGTGAGAGACAGCAACGCATTTTTTCCCCAGGTAGAGTTTTAAATGTGAAAGTTCAATAAAATAGGTAAAGAAACTTGCAATGTGTATTTATATATAGGGTGCAGGTCATTTATCTGATCAAAAATGTGAATGTGTGTATCAATTTTTAAGTACTGCAAGCATTAAACATAACTTATGCAATACTCCAGACTAATTTAATGAAATCACTGCCTTATTTGGATTTAAGTGTTAAACCAACTATAGAATGTAACAAGAGAACATGCCTAAGTTTCACTTCTACAACACTGAAGTTACATATTTTCTTTCATCAGAATGTGGAACTCTGCAATCTCAAACTTTTATATATTTATAAGAGCACAATATTAGAATACTCCACTGAAACAATATTATGCTTACAGTTTCACATACTTTTGTTCTGCTACAATGCAGTGATAACTTTCAGCTGCTTGGGAGAAATTTGGCATCAAAAGATACAATTCCAGTAAACAAAAAATGAACAACATTTAAAGAGATATAATCATAATACATATACTATTTGGATAAATCTTCACAAAATTTAGGGTGTTTTCCTTTTTCCTGTCAAATATATGTTGCTGTTTGTACTCATCTCAGGAAGATAACAGCAATGTCATCCAGATGATTTCAGCTTTACCTCCAGTCTTATCTCTGAATGTTCATTGTGTATTGGCTTATGGACAAACTATAATATGATTCTATGATTAATTTTTTTTTAACAGATCATCTCATACAACTCATAGACCACTACAATCTTTGTGGAACTTCTAGTGTAAGTGCTATTGACAAAAGCCTCAACTAACTTTACATAGACCTTATGATGTTTGATAGAAGTTTTAAAGGACCAGTATCTGAACTCACAAGGCTGTAAGAAAATGTCAGCTCTTTTCTACAAAAAGACACCCTGAGGTGCAAAGAGGAAGTATTGAAATCCTGACCTTATAGATGAAATTGGAATAAAATAGTTTCAGAGTTAAGAAGCTGTCTTCCTAATCTATGGAAGGTGAAACTAAATTCTTGAGTCCCATTTTAATTCTGCAGAAGAACATCTGGGGTTTATTTTGCACATAGTCTAAAGCCTTTCCATCATGTTTTAAGGGATTAATCTTTTATATTCTTTATATAGTCACTAAAGACTCTATAAAAATATAATGCTGTAAATACAGAGCCAATTTTTTTTGTCAACTGCAAGTAAACACTAGGTACTTATATTAAATTGGCAAAATAATCAACCTGAGAATAAATATTGTTAAAAGATTATTTTATATTCAAACAGCTACATGGGATTTAAATGTGCTTTTGTTTAGACAGAAAAGGACTTAACTGGAAGTGAGTTCTCTAAGCACCCATTTGTAAAACATCTGGCTACCTAGAGAGACATATACAAGCTTTTCTGGAAGTTAAAAGAATACACATAATAAATGTGAGGCTACAGATAAAGGCCAGACAATGTGATGCTGAGCACAATGTTTGGTATATCCTTAGTAATAAATATTTTAATATATTTAAATGGTTCGGTGAGAATGTAGATGACTGCAATGGCATAATGATGTCTTTCTGTTAATGAAAAGGTTCACTATAACACCCTTGACACTTGACTTCTGTAGTGTCTTACAGTTATAAATAATAAAAAAAATTAAGATCACCATAAACTTCCTTAAAATGTGCCAACTATGCTGATTGAAATGCTACAGCATTCATGAGTCACTTCCAGTTTTTAATTTTTTTTCTTCACACTTCTATCTACTGCTATCCAGGCTGGAAAAAAATCTATACTTTAAAATATGTAGCAAAAATGTGTAAAAATGTGTCTATTTCTAAACATTAATCAGTTCTATGACATTAGTTTTTTTCAGTTCTTTAGTTTCTACAGCCTAAGAAAGGGTTTTTTTTCATAGAAAGATAACATGGCAACTGAAAACCAGAAACAAGTTCACATTCCCTCATTAACATATTAAACAAAATATTCTTAATGATTTAATTAATGAGTAGCTTTCTTACAGCTAAATAATAAAGACAGTATTAATGTATTTGCCACAGGAGCTAGGCTTTGAAACTTTCATTGTTCCTTAAAGAACAAAATGGCAAAAGCAATGCAAAAAGCAGACATACTCTTGAAATAATGGCAGCTGGAGAAGCATGTCCAAAGTTAGGGCTCAGTTCATATCTGTAAAAACTGTGCACATGCATTTCCCTGTACAAAATCCAAATTATAGCCTCCTTATTTATTTAATAACGGCATGCACACAGGCTTTTCTCTTCCAAAACCATTCTCGAGTCTAATCCTATCTCTAGCACATGCATTTATCTAAGCAATGATGGTTTTAAGTGTAGACTTACTAAACTAAAGCAAACAAATAAGTGTCCTTTTACATGCTTTTTTCAACAGGAACACTGAAATACGTTCAATGGGAATGCTGAAATAAGATTTTACTTATTCAGATAACCTTTGTCTGTACATATTGATAGAACTTAAGTGCCGAAGTGCAAATTCAGACTATGTAAATTTCAACAGGTTATTTGTTTTAAAAATATTTTGCTGACAATTTCTAAGAAATTCACATCATGTGATTGTTGTTGTATGTAGTGTTGTTTAGTGTATGTGGTGCTGGTTTCATTCCTAGTGCACTATAATATGGCTTCTTTCATGCTAGAAGAAATCAAATAGCACATGATGTCAAAATTGGATAATAACAATGCATGTGTACAATGATAATCTTATTTAATACTTTCACTTTAATATAACATTCTTAATACAGCACTTCATTGTTGAGGAGAGAACAGAGAAAATTATTGAATGCACCTTTTTTTTATCTCTTCATTTTCAAATACAAACTACTTAATACAAGTTTTATGTCAACATCTCTTCAGGTTTATAAAACACTTTCAGCAAGAAAATACAATTTTTATAAGGTCAAGGTTATTGAGACTGACTCTAAATATTTTTGATTACCTTTGCAGACGAAGAGCTTGTATCGAAATCTACAAGGAATAAGGATGCGTTGCTCTCCAACCAACTTCAAACAAACAGATCAAACATTCTATTCTATTCTATTCTATTCTATTCTATTCTATTCTATTCTATTCTATTCTATTCTATTCTCTCTGCCCCATCCCTGGAAGTATTCAAGGCCAGGCTGGATGGTACTTTGAGCAATGTGGTCTACAGCTGGGGGATTGGACTAGATGATTTTAAAGGTCTCCCAACCCAAATAATTCTGTGATTCTATGATTCCTTTTATAGTTTTAGGCTATATTATTCAACAATAGCTGACTGCAACTTCTACATAAAGAATCACTATCGTGCTATGACCGTAATTGACCTTTTTAAGCTATCCTATTTTCAATTAAAACACATCAGCTGAAACCACCATGAAAAAAATAAATGACTGTGCATCCAGAATTTCAGTCCTTCTCATCTTTGAGATCTCAAATACTTAGAAAAGAAAAAAAAATGCCACAGTTTTCTCTATAGAGGAGCGTATGAAAGACAGTGAAGTGGGATAGCAAAAAGAAGCCCTAGATCCATAGCCCTGAAATCTTGGTACTTAACAGGGGCCTGTGTTCATAGCCAAGTTGTGTGGGTTGTTCTGAATTCACTACACGTGGGGAACTGCTCTTGGAGGCTTTTTTTACCTTAAATTGATTGATATGCTTTATCAGAAGAGTATACAGGAAGCACATGGACCACTCAGCTTCTATTTTTAGGTGTTCATATTAGTGCCTAGAATTAAGTCAAATTAATCTAGACTGAATTGGGTCCACTGAGGTATTTTAAAATCAGCTACAGAAGCCAATTTATATAGGAAGACATTAGTGTTATTACTATAATTAATCTCTCTGTAGGTATATATATGTATACATGTATTTATGTATTGATATTTCCCTCTCATTCCCTCTGTCCCTCTGTTTTTATCTGTTACCTACCCTGGAGAGATTTTATTGCTTCACAGCATATCAAGACATTAAGGGTAGTGTCAGTGTGCTTTTCTTTTACCTCCGCATTCACACACTTTTTTTCAATTTCATTATTATTTTTCTCTCACACACCACCTTTAGGTCCTGTTCCCTAAATAGTTTGATGTTATACACGCAAAACCTGCAGGGCCAAGCCTTTCCTCTCAGCCAAGTACTGCTGGTACTACCTGTGTACTGGATAGCAAGCACACAGAGATACGCGCATAAATACGCACAAAAAATTACCACTTTTCAAATACATGGAGAGCAGATATTAAATTTAATCAGTGAATCACTTCTCAACTCACTTGCAGATGATAAGTGCCAACCCAGCAGCTCCTGTGTGGCAGACCCTGGCACTGGTATCTTGCCATCCTACTCTGCACAGACAAATCTGTTACCAGCCCAAAAATCTGTTCATCACTCAGTTTTAAACCTCCACAGAGCATGTGACTACTTCAGCAGATATCTTGCCTCTCAAATGAGCAGTTAATGAAAGTATAACTTTTGATGCATGCAAACCTAAAAAAAAATAAATTAAAATAAGATAAAAAAAATCAAATGAAAAATAAAACTTGCTTTGAGTAACAGGAGATGTCGTTTTGGCAGCCGAGCAGGGCAAGAGCTTCATAAGTCGCTCTTTAATGCTGCGTTTGGTACTGTTCTGAGCGTAGAGGAAACCTAAAAAATATATTATCAGGACTGTTAAAATAGGCTTGAGAACAATTTCTGTACATGCTGCAGAGTTTATTATTATAGCAGAATACTGATGGGAAAAGGCCAAACAGATGGCAGCCATTGTGAATTGCAAAGGGCAACCAGAATTTTTAAAGAGGACAACAAAATTGTTTCATCTTTGTATCTTTCTGGTATCTTTCCAACCAAGGGGATGTTTTCAGTCTGTGTGCAGCTCTTGTAATATTCTTATAGACCACTTAAATTCTTATAACCCATCTTAAACCATCTAATGGAGAGGTATCAGATTATTTATTTAAAACAACAGAAGGTAAAAGAACATTTTTAAAAATTTTAATGCAAAATACTTAAAAGACTTTTAACTCTATTGCATTTTGAAGTCTAAGATGGAAAACAAAATCAAACCCAAATAAAATCTCAAATCTTTTGTTGTCCTTTCTGGCAGACTTCTAGTTCCATGGCTGAGCTTTCCCATATAATGAATTTTGCAATTGTGATAACCAACCTGGTACTTTTGCCTTTTCTGGATATTAAAGTGATGTGCCAGTCTCCCTTTAATATTAGGCATTTTACATATATTAAAAAATAAGTATTATTTATACTTTCATTCTAAATACTGATATAGCTGAATAGTTAATGTTCATGTGCCATAAAGCAGGTGAACAGCACTACCCTTATTTACTGCAAAGGAAATTGTTGGAGCAACTTTCTATGAGGTCTAACCAACCATTTTATCCAAAATGGGTATATGAGCAAGCATTGCCTGGATGGATATTTGCTGCGAATGGCAGACTTAACATCTATAAAACGGCTGAGTTTATATGATTTATGTTCCTGAGAAAGGCAGAGTTTGGTTTGGACATTATGCAACTCCTGCACTTTGCATCCCGACTGCGTGAATGGAAACACAAACGCTGCACTATGATGGCTCTTGCTACAACAGCAAGAGTTCAAAACAGATGGGGCAAGAAATGAAAGGCACAACTGACAGGTCCTGAGCTAAGGTTACAGGCACCTGGATAATCTTTGCTTATCCTCTGTATGGCACTTGTGCTGAATCCTGGTGTTAGTGACACAAAGTAGAACTGTTTCCTTTCTCTCCCCAAACCACCTTGAGAAAATTATATGCTTGTATTTGGGAACAGAAGGAGAATGCAAGAGGGCTTTAAGGATACAAAACTTTGTAAATAAAAGAAAAAATATTTCTCAGTTTGTATATGAGCATTTCATTTAAGGAAATGAAAAAGAAATGGGGAAATACAGGAATGATTCAGCCACAGCCTGAAAAAATCAAGAAACTTTCAGCAGGAAAATTTTACCTCTGAGAGAGCAGCAGCTCTGGTGAATGGACAAAACAATCCAGTTTCAGCACAAGCTTAGATGGACCTAAACGACCATCTCAGGAAATGTCTAAAGCTTTTAATACAAATAACAACAATGAATACACTTTTTATCTGTAGCACCTACCCATGAGCTCAACTCAGAAACACTATGCAGACAAATGCATAAAATAAAAGCCAATCTGCAATCTGATGGGATCTCAAAAGCCATAATTTTAGTTTGAGTATGCAGCCTGAGCCTTTAAATGGGTAGCTTGTTGTCTCAGCTGGCAGCGTCTGCAGTATCTCACTATGTCTGTACTGTACATATCTGAACACATAGGAAATCTGTTTATCGTAAAGATTTTTTCTTTATTAAGAACTCTTCTAGCATAGACACTGACTTCTATCTTATTCATTTGAGTTAAGGTTTGCAAAGATTTACTATCCATGTATTACTTACATAATTACATAGGTCCACACCTATGTAATTATTGAAGATGTATGCATTACTTTAAAAAACCTAAGGGGATGCAACATTTCCAAACAGTTTGAAGCTGAAAACCTTGAGTAAGTAGGAAATTTTGCTACTTTTAGGCTCACACAAATTTAGGCTCGTGGAATTCAATGTAAACCGTATAGGCTTTGCAGAGGTATGATCAAGGTCAAAACTGAAATGATACATATGAAAGTAATATCAGAAGAGTAAATTAAGTTAGGAGGACAGGATAATTTCTGTATTCACTTCTGGCAGCTAGTTTAAAATTCTGACACTACCATCAGGGCAGAGGTGACGGGTCTGGTTTGTATTCTCACAGTAAGAGAAAGCAGCACGGAAGCTTTTCACTCTTGCAGCTGCAGTCAGTTTATTCTGCAGCTAGTGCAGTCCACTGTTGTGATCTCCTGATCAGTACTACAACTTTTGATATGATTTTTCCTGAGTAAAAAAATACTTAATACAGAGAAGACATGTTGAACACTGGGCCTGTGCTGCATCAGTGTTAAATAGATGTAAAAACATTAGAAGTGTTAATTAAGATTAAATACTGCAATTATTTCTGTGAATTCTGTACCTATTTGCTGAGTGTGAAATAGGTTAAGGAAAAAATTGTGGCCATTAAGAAGTTAATTACTCTAAGACAGATTAAATTTATTTATTATCCAGTATGAGAGTTATCTTACTAACAATCTTTAAAATGGCTGTTGATGAAAAGAAGACCTATGAGACATCAACACACTGATAGGGATGGACTGATGCTGCTTTCTTCAAACTCCTAGAAGAGAATAACAGTACTTCTTAGCCTGCAAACAGATATTCAGAAGAAGCTGAATTTTCCCAGCTCTTCTTGGTTTGTTGTTTTTTTGTGGTTTTGTTTGGTTTTTTTTTTAATTATGGGTTGACTAGAAATTTCATAGCTGCTATCCCTAACCCAGTCAGGCACAAAATCCTCTGGGCTAAGCGTGAAGGTTCTTCAAATTCAGGTTAGTTAACTGGTGCTGTTTGCTCTTGGATTTAATAATTCGTGCTCCTGCAATGAAATTAAACTGTGAGACACATTTTTCCCCAGAATTCACTGTGGGAGTGTCCTAGAACTCATCTCTGTATGACACCACCCGGAATTCTGGGCAATTGTCCCAAGAGGTGTTTACGTTTCACGAAGTGCTCAGTAACTGGAGCATGGCTTACATATTCTCCTATCTAGGTGCTGCTGTACTGACACCTGTGCTGCATACAGACACCGGGCATACCTGACATCCTGCAGGAGTGACTGCTATTTAGCATGATTCATACCTGCAGCTTCAACTCTTATAAGCACCAATGGCTTAAACCTCTGATTTCCAGATACTGAAACTAGAGAACTTCTTAATAGAAGTAAAATTGAGAGTACCATGCATATATATGTCCAGTACAACTGTTTTCTCAATTGCTCCTTTTAAAATTCATTTTTGGCCCAAAGCATCCAGATCATTGTTATGCATGTGACCTACTTTATCACAGTGTTGACACTGCTGGTTATTTAAAAATACAAAAATATATACATTTTTATAAACTATAAGTTATTAGTGATTTATAAATGACCATATATTCATAATCATATACAACTACACTTAGACTATTTTAACTCTATGTAACTTTTTTTCTGATATATGATCCCTGCTTTAGAATGGCAGTACTTATACATATTGCTCTGTTGTTAGAGAGACAGATGAGACTAGCCCAGAAAATACTATCTAGATGAGTTTTCAGAAGAAAAATATTTACCTTTCTAAGTGCGATTGGTTTCTTTGAGAACTCTTTGCAGTCAACATGAAAGCAAGGGCCGTTTTGCTGGTGTAGCAGATAAATCAGTCTGTTGTGCATCCCCACTAAGTGCACAAGATAGACTGTGCTGCTGCTGCTCTTGCCTACCTTTCCTGACTACATGAAATGCTCTCTGCTCAAAGAAGCACCCTCCTGCCTTGACTCTGCCTCATTGCTGCCTTTCCTTAAGGGCATTTTGGGTGATAAATATCAATGTACAGTCATCTGACTCCTTAAAAGAATTTTTGGAGCTGGTAATCGTTCTATTTAAAAAGACATTTCTAATTCAAAAACTAGAAACAATTCTTCCAACAAATTCCTCCTTCACTGCTGGTGAAGGGGAAAAGTCACATGTGAAACTACCTTTTCCCCCCTACTTTTTCTCTTCATGTATTTTTATTTCTGTTTACTTGTTTCCCTTCTCAAAGTCTTCCTCCTTTATTTGGCAAAGTCAGCAGACTACTTCCCACTGTTTCAGTCTTGCTCCACTTTTTAGTCAGCAGTATTTACAATCCACTGGCCACATCCAGTGCCTTGACAGTATAACTAAACTCCCAGTAGTGCTGAAATTTGAATTTTGTTCACCTACAGGATTTTAAGTCTTTCAATAAAAATGGGGAAACTTTCTATGTTGCATTAGTTCTGAATGTGGCTTTTTTTGAAGAGATGTAGCATAAGACCTGGAAACCAGGCTGGACAGGTCATTTCCCAAACCTAAACCTTGGTAGGAACATGACAAAGATTCTAAAAACCAAAAGGGAAATGCATGAAGTATTTTCTGACATGATGATTTACACTCAATTTCAGCTGTATGACAGAATTTCTCCAAGAGCCTTAAGGGTGGGCAGCCCCACTAAACTGTTAATGGCTCATCACAGATGGAGAGGCAGGGGACATAAAGTGACATGCAGATTTCATATTCACAGTTCAGGACTTGTGGGAGAGAGCCAAATCAGAGTAACATGTGCCTTCTGCGTAGTAAGTTTGGGAATGGAATAAAATTATGTACAACATAAATATTTATAAGTCTCAGCCTCAGTTCTTTAGAACCACCTGCCAAGGAACTGTGTGAGTTATCAGTAGGCTACTTTACAGATCACAAGCCTTTTTTGCCAAGGCAGGAAAACATTCTTGACAAACTCATTTGTCTGTATTTTAATAATTTTTCCTCTACTGCCCCTGTCTGTTTTTCATTGCAAAATATACCTATGAGTTTCTATACCTATAGACCACATCAGATCAGGCATGAAGATATTGAGTTAAAAAACATTAAAAAAAAAAGGATGGCAGTATTTTAGGGAATACCTTGAAACACTAAGTCAAGAGTCAGATTGGTCTCCTTCACTTTAAATTCCCTTGTACATGCTGCTTTAAATCAGTCTCACAATGGCAGATGAGATTAGGAGCTGGTAGTCACACTCCTCGACTGGGAATTCTGGAAGCCAAGAGGAATTGAACATGGATTGAAAATGAAGGGCAAAGAACCGGTTATCTTGTCAAAACCAGTAACTACAGCTGGGTATTTATGGGATTGTCAAATGAAAAAGGATGAAAGAAGAGAGGAATAAGCATGACTGGAGAGAGAAAATAGAGTAGATGAGCATCAAAGTATAAAAATTATAAAGCAGAGAAACAGCCATACTTTTCTCCTTACAGTCTTCATTAAATTTCCCAAATACAGCTTTATTATTCAGACCAAGCCTTCCCATGATACACATGCAGCTTTACAACCTGAAAAACTGCTTATGTTATGAACAATTTCTATGCACATGTTCAATGAAAACATTATCTAAAACTGTTAAAAACATCTCCAGGAGCATAAACACTGAAAACTGCAGTTTCTTCAGCACAAAACTTGGATATGTACTAGTATGTCAAGAAAACTTCATTCATATAATACCTCTTAAAACACTTGCACATACACTCTCTGAGCTGGTCCCCTATGACAGGAAACACATTTATATCAGATCACTTATTTCTTTAGAAAAATCTCACTTGAAGTGGACCATGTGAGTGTATGAAAACCAGAAAAAACAGAAACACAGAAAAACTTACAATAACAAAAAGTTACTCCTCTTGTGAGGATCTAGAAAGGAGACAGATTAGGAAGAAGAGGTTTTTAAGTTACATGAGAGATCAGTTCAAACAAAAATAATACTTGAAGAAGAGTGTAGTAGATGGTGCAGAGAGGTAATAATAAAAAAAAAAGGTAAAAAATCTGTCCCATACATTAGCTTTACGTCAGAGTTTTCTACTATCCTGAGCAATAAAATAGTTATATTTTTTAATGAAATTTCTAATTTGGTATTGCTCAAAGGTACTTTAGAATTGAAATAAAAATCCTGAACTACAGCTAACAACTTTTGTACATAACATTTTCTAACAGACTTACAACCAAGTTTGCAAGTAGGAATCAAAAGAGGTAAAAGAACTAATTTTTTTAAATTGAGCTTGGATTCAAACATGTTTGAACAGCTTTAGTGGAATTTAAGAGCTTCTCTCAAAGAAACAAGCAGCAAATAAAAGCTCTGGGGCAAAGAAAATGTGTCTCAAGAATGCTTTATTTCAGGAAGGACACTCAGTTTAGGAAAAGTCATCCTGGTTATGTCTATTCACAAGTAATTTGATGCCACAGAAACAGCAAGTGATGCTGAGGAATCAAAGGTCTTGCAGATGGCTTATGGATACAGAGAGCGAAGAAAGTGGACACTGGATAGGAGTGAAATGGGCTCCAGCACTAGGCAGATTGGTCTGGACCCCTGAGTGGTGGTGGCCCTGGTCAGCCTGAAGGGCTGGCACCAGTGACAGGGGGTGGGGTGGGGGTGGTGAGAGCTACTACAAACACTCAGAGTGCCAGGAATGGCAGCACGAACCCATAAAGAAAACCTGTTAATTACTAGACTAAGTTTATCAGGTTTAGAGGAGATTCACTGAGTTTTGCAGTGGAGAAAAACTTATTGCCACTTCAATTGAAATGAAAGATCAGTTCTAACCAGGAGACTAAAAACCAGTTGCATCCAGTGCTTGTGTTTTGGAATGCAAGAGCAGAGAGAGAAAAATACCATTGTAAGAAAACTAGAAACAGCATCTGAAAACAAAAAGATTAGTCTATCAAAAATGAGTGACAGAAATCAAATGGGTGACATGACATCAGCTGGAATGAAAAAGATGACAAAGGAGGAGGAGGAAAAAGCAAAAATGCCAAGGAGGAGTTAAGAATTTGAATGAAAAAGTAAATAGGGAGATATTAAAAATGCTGAGAGACCTTTAAAATATTTATTACCTCCAAATTTAGCTTCTTCTCCAAACTGTGTGTATAGTGTACGTGAACAGGTACAATGCTGGACTCAGACATGGTTATAGTTGCCAATGGACCAGAAGCTGGAGTCAGACCAGGGGTGTAGGTGCCCCTGGCCTCCAGTGTCACCCACTGCAGCCAGTGAGGTCTCTGTGCAACCCACCTGAGCAGGTGAGGGTCCCAGCCACTGTGCTGGGTGCATGTCCAGAAAATCACATACTGGGAGCTCCAGTGTGAGAGAGGGGCTCAGGGATAGCAGCTGGAGAGGGACCACAGGTCACATCCCATGTGTCTGGTACCAGCTGCTGGGGGCCAGTGTCTGTGTCTCCTCCAAATCATGTGTGTGGAGTGTATTACCTCTAACAAGCACACCAGCAGTTTGTAGAGAAAAGTCTTTTCATATTCATTAGGCAAGTTAAAGACCAGAGAGAGATACTTTTAATGAACAATTTGAGGAGTATACCTTCATAGTGTTCACACTATTATCCAATTATTCTGTAGAAATAATTAACCTGCAGTGCTCTAGGCTGTCACTGTGATGTGGTTTTTAAATGCTTTATATGAATTTGGAGAGAACTGTCAGAAAACTGTGAAACAAAACCAGCACATGCTTTTCAGTTCTGCTGAACTAGTCAGTGAGTCACCTGTGATCTAGGTCAGTCAGGAAAAGGTCATTTCCAAGACTGCTATCAAAGTCAACAGCAATTTTTCCACAGAATTCTGTAGGATTTGTCTGGAGCTTACACTTTATATTCCATACTTAAATTTCTAACAGTTTTCTGCAAATTTTGGTTTGGGTAAAGCTCATTTTGATTTGGGGTGATAGTGACATTATCCCACCTTTGTACCTAAGGCACCACACCTTTCTGAAACACTAAGAGTTTTCAGTTGCTAAGCAGCCAGTCTTGAAGTAAAGCTCTCTACATTCCACTGATGATCTGTATTCTGCTTCCATAAAAATCACATTTTTAAACAAGACAAAAAAGGGGCACAACAAAGTAATGACACTCTTCTCTTTTGCAAAGATATTTAAAGAAACCAAAAATTGTGCCATTCAATAAATGCTTCATTAAAAATAGTATAAGGAAGAAATAGCAGAAAAGAGTATCACAGTCCTTCCTTGTCATCAACTAGCCTTAAAACACTATTTACATTTATGTTTCCTTTGTACACAGTTGAGTTATTATAAACTACTTAATGTAGTTAGATGCAGTGCATCCTACTCACAATGTAGTAAGACCAATGTTTTAGTTCAAAACTGTTCTGGTTTCCATAAGAATGATGCAGCTACTCTTGTAGCTTTTGCAACTGTTTGTACAGTTCCATCTTGAAAACCACTTGTAAGCACACAACAGATTACAATCTTAACAAGAACTGAGTTAATTAAAAATACCTACTATGTGTGCATGATAAATTTTATGGCTGGGTGTGATAGATTTGTGATCAGACTTGTTAGAAGAAACAAATACATTCTTGCCAATTCCATCCTCCATAAGGACCACTGTGTAATTTGCTACAAAATGCAGAACTTCTACTCAATCTTCTTATCCATCTTGACTACAGTTGCAGTCTGAGACGATAATTCATCTCAGATAGATTTAAGACTTAATGATCTGGATAGCACTGGTCATATACTATAAATTTTTCAGGAGTTCTAAAAGTCATAAATAAGTCACTCTGAAGTAACAAAGTCTCTTTATTGGTGAATATAAGAATTTAACTGACAATTTCATGTGCAGTTTAAGGCTTATTAAAAATCATATATATTATATACTGGGATCCATTTGCACAATTTTGAAACAATGTTTAAATAATTTACAAAGTAGAAAAAAAAATCATAATTTCTTTCACTTAGTAAAAGAAGTCTATGATTCAATGGCAGTTTCCTACTCCCTGGCTGAGGGTCCCTAACTAGTTGCTCTCTCCCTTGACACTGATTCCCATCACAGCATCACACTGCTAGAAGAACAGCCTATTCCTTTGCAAACCTTGTTCTATTTCCTGATGCAGCTGAGAGCACACCTCTGAAAGGAATTCTTTCTGAATGCCTGGGGTAATGATTATTTGGGTGGGATGAGAACAAATGGTTAACATGGGAAAGGGGGTGCCTACATTGCTATGAAAGTTCACAAAATGCTGAAACATTTCATTTTCTACGGCAGAGGGAAGGTGCAGAGTGTTATTGAAAGAAGACAAAAAATGTCTTCCTGCTAATCCTTGCCAAAGGAAGAAGTTCAGGTATTCCAAGATACTTTCTGAGATTAGAAATTGCATTTATTGTATTGTTTTGAAAGGCATCTATTCTATTTCAGCTGAACAGTCATGTATAGCGGAACCACGAAATGATTAACTAGAGAGAGTCTGAAAAATGTTAGATGATTATACACTGTCATAAAAATGGGATTTATCTAGCACATGCAATAGGTCTGCAAAAAAAATCAAAAAAAATCAATTTCTGTTATGTTTTCTATTAATTACAATGTTTACAAGGCTGGTTGGTTAATTCACAGAGCATTATGAGGACATTGGAGAAAAGTCCTTTTGATTTCACCAGCCAAAAATCCTAATAAAATTAATTGCTTGAACAAGGAGATATGAAATCTGGCTTATAAAGGAACTTTGAAACATTTGCAAAAGAACGTTACGAAAAAAGTTTCAACTGATCACTAGCTTTCCATCCTGATGCTTTGCTAAACATTGCAAAGGACATAAGAAAGGGTTAATGCTGAAACATAAAAGAAAGATCACTTACTGAATAAGAATTTAAACCTTTAGTTTTTGGAAAGCTTTTTAAAGATGCTCTTCCCTATGAATCAATGATTGTACATACAGGCACATACACAAAAACTGACAGCAGCATGCTGATGTTAATAGCAAGTCTTCCCTGTGGCAATTCAGATTGCCAGACCAAAGAAATAAAAAGTGCTGCAACAGGTGGGGTTTGATTATTTCCTCCTGAGTTTGTAACTATTAAAACATGTTTTTTGCTGTGGTTGAAGTGCTTTTCAGTTGCTGGTGCTCAATTTCTTCTCTTCTGCCTGCAGCTTCCATTGCTCCATATAACCTTCATATTACAGTTCTCAGTCATTGTGCATTTGTTACATTCCCAGTTTTAGTGATTATTTCCTGCATTCTGTTCAAAATCTACTAATAAAATTTTTCTGCCTTGACATAAATATATCATCGTGATATAAACTTACTGACTGCTTGCTGCTTTGTAACCTGAATAGACATCTCTTTGAAAGTTCCCTCCATATCTCTCTTTCAGCAGCAATATTCCTTTCTTGTCTTGTGGAAACTCTTCACACTTTCACTCAGTCATTTATATGAGTTATGTTAATATAAGGTGGACATCCTCCTTTGTTCCCTTAGTGATCTCAGATTTTCATCACCCAGTTCTTTGAATTTCTAGCTAAGACTCTCAGTCCTTCTACTCATATCTCTGCATGCACAAGGAAATGAGAACTGACCCATATTCTTCTTTTTGCCATCCCTTTAAACTCTTCTATTTGTGCTCTGAGCTACAACTAGATTGAAATTTCACATGGGAATGTGGAAAGCTGTGAATGGCATGAATAAGGCCATTTAAAGCATGCATTGCTTTGTATTTACCTTGTATTTTATTTCTGCTTTTAGCAGTGACTCCTCATCTATTGACTGGTTGCTTAGGTCCCACCAGGGGTGGGAGGACTGGGACATTAATTTATATTCACATGATACCTACTGCAGTAAATCCAAGTTGACTCAGATCCTTAGGCAATAATCTCATACAGGATGTTTATAAATGACAATATTTTTTGAAACTCAAAATAATTACTAGAAAGAACAAAAGAAAGACCAGTGTAAGCTACTGAACAGGATGAACTACTTGATTTTACCTTCAGGTGAAGAGCCTTTGCAGTGCTCTGTCATGAGCTGCACGGAGCAAACTCTTACATGGAGCCTGACAGAACTTTCAGCTGTGAAGGACAGACAACTGCTAGCACTGCAGCTCTCATGGTCCTAACTCTTGTGCTTTGGGTCAGCTATTTCCAAACAAGTCGTACTTTGATGATCCTTGTAGGTCCCTTCCAACTCAGGATATTCTATGATTTAATCTGCTGAAGAGGATGCTGTTCCCTATTACTAAATCCTTTTCTAATTAGTGTTCAAAATTTTCAGCTAAAGCAGAGTAAAGTAACCATGTGCAAAAAACATGTATCAACTTGTGTTAAAAGGAACAACCAAAGGAACATCAATTTATGAGTCAATAGACATGGGAGAGAAAGAGTACATAGGAAAACCTCTGGGCATTGTGATGCTAGCATACAGGAAAGAAGAAGAGGCAAAATTCCAGTAAAGAAACTACCTGCCCCAAAGGTCCTAGTCCTAATAAAAACATTCTTTTCCAAAGTCCCATTTGAGCACAGGTTATTGATTTGGGAGTTCTTGCCAGAGCAAATCTGTTCAGTTCAGAGAGGTTCCCTAGGGACCGTGACAAACCACACTCTTGCCACACTAGAATTTTATCAGGCCTAAGAGCAAGCAAATCCACTTGCTATTTTCTTTTACGGAAGGTTCTGATAGCTGGGAGCTTTTTTTAGTTTTCTTTTCCAGACCACTTCGAATCTTGACTGCAATTAAATAAAATACCTTGGACTTTTTCTTATTTTTTTTTAATTCTCATTTTTATTCTTATAGTTTGGCAATTGACCTTGTGCTGCTCTCTTCCTGTGCTGCTTTATTCTCTTTGGATAGCCTATTCATATATGGATCTCAGCAATCTTGGGCAACTGGAAACTGTTGCCAGGTATAAACTGAAACTCCTTTTCAGTTTCTCAAGGCTTCTTCAAATCATTTCTTTCCCAGTGAAACACAAAGAAGCTGTGTTTTAAAGTAGTAATTTCACATGGTTTCTTCAGGGTGCTTACAACATACCACTTGAGACGAAATGCTATGGTTCCCAGACACAATAAAGTAGAGAAATAACAAAACTCCTCATGGATTCTTACACATGCATGCACAAACCCATATAGCACAGCTACAATGTCAGCTGCTAGAGACAGGAGCTTTACTGGCTAATATGATACCTGCAGAATTAAATGGTATTTGCTGCTCAATTTAAAATCAGATGAGCAGATAGAGGTACAATTATATTCATATATGAATAAACATATATAAATTCTCAGAAAAAAATACTTATGTCATACTAAAAAAGTCTGGAATTACTATTTTTATAAAAAAATTTTAAGTGATGCACTTTCTAATTAAGACACAAACAAATATTATAAGTAGATATGCAAATCTGCAGTAATTTATTAAAGAGAACCAAAAGAAACAATAATTTTTACACCCTTTGGCATATAATTCTCCAATTATGTTTGAATAAAGTCCTCAATTTTTCTGGTCTAAAGTAATTCCAGCAGAACGAGAGTTCCTTGTCACTAATTTGGAATAATACTGATCGAGGCAGAAAATGTCCAACTATGGCATTTTTGCAAAAGTTTCTGTCCCTTTTTGTAACAGGCTGCAAGAGAACAGCTTCCTATGCTGGTTTTATTTACTTCTAAAGGAAAGAACCCTCCTAAGTATTTCTTTTGAAAAGAAAAAAAAAATTATATTAAACAGGCATAAAAATACCAGTTGGTATTTTCTAAAGAATGCATAATTCAACAGTTTTCAAAGGTCTACTAGGAGATAAAGGACAAAATGTTGCTGGTGACCTATAGAACTAGGACACTGGGGACACTGACAGAAATTAGATTTATTTAAAAAAGAGCAGCAGTTGTTTCAGATATTGTTTCTGATATAAGTTTTTAACAGTTATTTTTGTGACTTACATGCACATTTTCTTATTAAGAAATAAAATCTCTCTACTAGTTTGGTGTCCTCAGAAATAAGATAAAAACACTACGAGACAGTAATACAAAGCACAGAATAAACATATTGAAATAGGTAAAATATTCTTTTCAACAAAACATTTTATACATAAGTGGAATTTTTAAATTGATGCCATTACTCTAAATGTACGCTGTTACAACAGGAATATTTGTATTGATCCTGTGAGTGGGACGGAAATTTCCCAGAAAATGCCTGTTTTGCTGACCCTTGTCATAAGGAGAATTACTAGCCAGCTCAGAAAAGTAGAGCAGCACTCTCTTTCTTCATTTTTCTTCCAGATCACTTAGGCTTGGGATAAATAGATTTGGGGGAATTGTCACTCTGGACAGTCAAACCCATTTAAGTGGCTGCACTCCACTAGACAATGACACAGAGGCTTGCAGCATTCTGTCTGCAATTATCTGTAAAGGAAATCTGTGTCCTCAAACTTCAGGGAATTACTGAGGTTCAGGAAGAGGCACATGAGTAAGACTTTGAGATCCCTTCTCCAAATAAAAGTGCTTGGGACTGACTGAGAAAAAAAGATACCTAATAAATCAACAGCAATCTTTTTGGCAACTTTTTGGAATAAATATTAGTGCTATATTAGTGCTAGCTAATTAAGCTTTAAAAAAAATAAATCTGTAGGTATTTGGTATTGCTTTTGTTTGAGCGATTTAACAATTTTTTTCCCAAAGTATCACTCCTATTAATGATTTAATTAATGATTTTTAGATCTTTAGACTCTTTAATCCTTGAAACTAAAAGCTGTAATCTAGAACTTGTATTAGATAACGTCACATAGTTTCTAGCTAAATTGAAAAAAAAAAAAAAGAAACAAAAAAAATCCCCCCAAAAACAGGCTAAAGGGCATTGAGAAAGCAGCCTGATGATCCATTGGTCAGCATCTCAGAATCAATGAGCAATTTACTACAGCATTTTATTACAGTATAGCTTAATGAGTTCTTGAGATCAAACCTGCTTATTTTTCAAGGTGCAATATACTGCAAACTAACATCTACAATTTCTCTTTCTTTCCCCGAGTAGTCACTGACACAACCGATATGATAGTTAATTCAGAAATAAAATCTCATTACTCAACATATCCTTAGACATGTTAGCAAAATACTATTGAACCTGTTTATACTAATTTGGTTTATATTTGAGACTGAGCTAGTAGATGGAGGACAATGATCTCCCCAGCGTGAAAAAATACCTGCAAGAAAGCAGTGGATAATAACCTGTCCTGCAGGCAAAGCTTTTTCTGGAAGTGATTAAGCCGTTAGGGTCCTAATGATGTCAGGGTTATTACAGTTTCTTTTGTCAGACAGGATCACTATCTGGCAAACCTAAAATAAATAAGTCTCAATTTCTTCACCAAAAGGGTTGTCAAATATTGGACGGGCCTGCCGAGGGAAGTGGTGGAGACACCATCCCTGGAGGTGTTTAGGATGTGTAAACACGGTTCTTAGGGACACGGTTTAGTGGTGGACGTGGCAGTGCTGGGCTGGTTGGACTCAATGCTCTTGCAGGAGCTGTGACTCTGTTAGCAGATAGAAAATACATGCACTGAAATAAACAAGAGTTTACATTTATATACAGAAAAGTCACTTCAAATTGTGCTTCAGTTCTGAGTCAAGCAGTTTTTGAAACTGCCCTGTTTAAAAGAATTTTAGCTTTCAGTGGTGGTTGGGGGGCAGATATACCAAAGGAAAGCAAGCTTGTTTTTCACTGAAACCTTTTTTCTTGTGATATTTCTAAGCTGGAATGCTATTTTTCTATGTGTGGGGTTTTTTTTAAATATTCTTAAAAATATTCTTAAAAATATTCACCTGGGGAGTTAATCATCACAGACTTCGTCCAAGCTTTACTTATTATAGTTGCTAAACATTCCTTACACAAATCTGTGGGACTGATATATCTCATTTGGCATTTGATATTTCATCTCATCCCCTCAGACTAATAAAGCTTTAATGATGCTACTAAACAAGATGTTGCACCACTTATACAAAAATCCTTCCTACACTGCCTTTAGCATTTAATATGCACTAAGGGAATTCATAACAATAGCAAAAGAAAAATGTTATCTTCTCCCCTCAAATTACTAGTTCATACCATCTAGACTATGAGGTTTTTCAGAATTGCAAAAACTTTATCATTTTGCTTATATACTGCAAGGCTCACTGCAGCTGAATAAATGAAATTCTAAGAACTGCTTAGATAAAATTGCCTTTACTGCAAAATGTGTGTCCAAAAGGGCTCCACTGCATTCCAAAAGGACTTCTTTAAGTGGTGGTTCCAACTGACAATACTGTATTTGAAAATAATGTCAATAATTATTTCAAAACAATAAGGTGAGGGAAAATTACATTCAAGCTTATCTTAGAGATGGAGATTATGTCTCTTGGGTGGCACATTTGAGACTTGTTACAGCAGAAGCCCAAGCTTAACATAATCTTGTGACATGTTAGGGTTTCTTGAAACCTCTTATAGTGTGAAGTTTGTAGCACTGTTCTGACCTGAATGAAGAACCATGCAAGAATAAATCAAAATCTGTACGTATCATATACAGCTCCTTACCCTTATGATGTTGTCTCACACAAAAACAGTAATTCCAAGAGCATAAAGCCAACAGCAGGAGAATGAATGAAAGAATTTGACAGTTTCCAATATGAAAAAGATACATCAAAGAATTATGAGTTTCTCTTTAGCACTATTGTCCTTCAGAGCACATTCACATCCTTCACACTTTTCCAGGTTTTTGTGATTCTACTGAAACAAAACAGCTGGACTATACTAGGACGCTTCAGGATGAATCTGTTTGAAAAGTCCAGTTTGGCTAGAACTGGGCACAGGAAAGACAGAAAGTAAAGGAGCTGCAGTCTTGTGTTTTGAATTAAATTTCAGTTCTGAATTAAACCCTCTGAGAATGCTCTTCATTTTGTATACTATAATTATTTAACTGAAGAATGCTTCTACTGATTAAATGGAACTAGCAATCTAATGATATTTTTAAAAGCCTAAGAAGATGTGTATATATATATATATGCTAAAAGCCATGATGAATAATTATCCAGACCTCGCATGATAAACTCAGGGAAAATGATGTCAAGGATGTGGAGAATGGTATCACACTTTCTTCTTCAAGAAGTAAAAAAATACTTGAATTTTATAAATTCAATCTCATTCAAGGCAGAAATATTATCTTGCTGGACTGGGGGTAGAACGCACATTGCCTTTCAGGATTTAGTTCTGAGATCTCACCTTCCTTTTGATGTTAAGAACGGAAAGACATCAGGAAATATATTCCAGAAATTTAGTCCAGTTAGTCATTTTATTCTCTATTTTTTTCCTGGTCAACTGAGCCTTACTATTTATCAGTCCATATTTCTACAGAAAGACATTGAAATCCACTGCTACAGATCCTGGTCTTATTGAAATGTTCTTTACTGTATTTTAAAGGGCAAAAAAAACTGCCAAGAGGTAAAAAGATCTGCTGTTAAGAAATTCCATCATTTCTAAGGAAAGAAATACAAGTGGCATAGTAGAGCAGCTACTGGAGCTGTTAGTTCCTTCCAGTCCCCAAATCCAGGAGCATATTTGTTGAGGTATCTGGAAAGCTATCCTGCTCCTCCTTTATAGTTGGCTACTTCGAATATACACTGTGTTGTGATAAAAGAGAAATTTCCATCTAACCTCTTCCCTATGAAAGCTGCAGTCCGATATTCAAAACTACCTGCAGCTGTGCTTTGTTCAGTAACACCAACTGTGAAAAAAGGAAACACAAGCAAGAAAAGGTTCTACTTCCCCCCACCCCCACTTTACTACGTGTTACAACCAAAAGCAAGAGAAGGAAAAAACCTACATGCTATATGCATACAGTGAAAGTACTGGACTACTTAAAGTTGAAAGGCCTATGTACTCCTGGAAGATCTTTCATGACTACCTAAACCACAGCTTCTTTTCACAATCAGAATCCCAAATTAGTCTAAATTATTTCATTAAAAATGTCAAAATGGGAATCCAATAGATTTTGAACCCTCTATAGAAAAATTTTTGCCTTTCAGATCGCTCTTGGGTGTTTTCCATTACCCTTCTTTCTGTACTACAATAAGAATCACACTAATGATCTGAAATGAAAATGCGCCCCAGGGAACATTTGATTAAAATGTAAAATATTGAGGAACGATGATTCATCACTAATCATAAAATTATAATACTGGTGGCAGATGAATTGCATCATTTTCCAGCTAGCAATATAATCTCCAAGAACAGGTGGATTTGAAGTCATTCCTAACATTGAATTATGTAGACAGAAACTGTATGGAAGAGCACATGGAAATGACCTTTAGTGTGACTATCACATCCTATTACACATAAAATTTCATGGAGACTGAGTCATTTTCACTGACTTAGTAGATTAACATCACTTGGGAATCACTATTACATACCCCTGTCTGTGTAACACAAATTGCTGGAATCACTCATAGCAATTAGAAGTCGTATGAAAAATGTGAGACACAGACACTGGTGAGCAATTGGCTAACAGGTCGAGCACAGAGGGTAATAGCCAATGGGGTAATCTGAGGCCCTGTGCTCTTCATCATCTTCATAAATGCATGACTGGAAGGGATACCAAGGAAATTTACAGATGACACAAAACTGGAAGGAGCTGCTGATTCCTTCGGTGGCAGGGAGGCCCTGCAGAGAGACCTCGACAAATTACAGGACTGGGCCAACCACATGAGGTTCAACTAAGAAAAGTGCCGGATTCTGCACCTAGGATAGGGCAACCTGGTAGGTACAGATGGACTGAAGAATGAGAGGCTGGAAGGCAGTGCCATGGAAAGGGACCTGGGGGTCCTGGTTGATGGCAAGTTGAATATGAGTCAGCAGTGCCCTGGAAGCCAGGAGAGCCAACCCTGTCCTGGGGGGCATCAGGCAAAGCATCACCAGCCAGTCAAGGGAGGGGATTGTCCCACTCTGCTCTGCTCTGGGGTGGCCTCACCTTGAATATTGTGTGCAGTTTTGGGCACCACAATATAAGAAAGATATTAAGCTCTTAGAGAGTGTCCAAAGGAGGGCCACAAAGATGGTGAAGGGCCTTGAGGGAAAGGCATATGAGGAGTGGATGATGTGTTCAGCCTGGAGGAGACTGAGGGGAGACCTCACTGCAGTTACAATTCCTTGTGAGGGGTAGAGAAGGGGCAGGCACTGATAGCTTCTCTGTGGTGACCAGGCACAGGACCTGAAGCAATGGCCTGAAGTTGTGTCAGGGGAGGTTTAGGTCAGATATTAGAAAAAGGTTTTTCACCCAGAGGGTGGTTGGGCGCTGGAACAGCTTCCCCACGGAAGTGGTCACAGCACCAAACCTGACAGAGTTCAGGAAGTGTTTGGTCAATAACTCTCAGGCACATGGCTGGGAATGGTCCTGTGCAGGGCTGAGGGTTGGACTCAATGATCCTTGTGAGACCTTTCCAACTCAGCATATTCTGTGATTCTGCCAACCACTACAGTTACAGTGAAGTTACTAAGGCTGTGCTAGTTTGGATTTGGTTGCTAAAATGCAATTACAATAGAGAACTGGATCTATTACGCCACACTTGAGCATAGGGTGAAAAAGGAAGTAAAAAGCACATTCCAAGATGCATAAAATAACACAGTTGAAATTTTACCTTAGCTGTTCACATATGCTAACAAGAAAGATGGTCTTGCAAGTCATTTAATATCACAAGATAAATAATTTGCGTTTTTGTATAAATAATAATACAGACATTTTGTCTCAGTACTTCTGCTGAAAAATGTTGATGAAGCAAAGCAGGAAAAAAAAAAGGGCACCAAATAATATTATATTAACATTGTCACTATTATTGTAAATACTTTGAACTGAGTTGATTGATGACATCAAAAGAAGGGAGAAAACCATATAACTGCCTGTATGGCATAAACAGTTAATCTTGCTGTGCTTAGAAGGCTTTTCTGGCTTTTTCTTACATCTAGTCCAGATCACATCTTAACACCAGTAAGTTACACGAAATAATCTCACAAATACTAAAATTAAAATAAGTGTTCTAGCAACTTTTTGGGAAGAACTGGAAGCACACTGGAGACAGGATTAGAATTCAAAGAGATCTGGACAAGTCAGGAAAAAAATTAAACACTCAGGAATACATGTCAGTCAAGACAAGTGCTAAGTGCTCCCTGAAGAAAGAATGAGTTGACTAAGTTAGTAAACCTACAGATATGACTTTATATCAGTGTTAGGGAACCGTTTTTCAAGGACACAGACCTGTAGAAGTGAGTTCGCAGATGAATATCAGGAACTAAATGGACTTCAACAGAAAGAACTCGAAAAAGCAGCTATTTTTCTTTTTATCTAAGGATAAGACTGAAGGGAAACAGTCTTCATTCTGTGCAAAGTTCTCACTAAAAGGAGAAGTATCTTCTAATGTTTGTTAGGTCACAGCTTACAATTAGCTTAAGGGTTTTGTTTTTGTTTTTTTTCATGTAAAATCATTCTTATACAACCACTCAGGGTTTCTAGGCATGTTGTGGACACAACACTGTTTTAATTATTTCAAAATATTTGTCAGAAAAGGCTAAAGCCTTAGAGCTAGGCAACAGACTAAATGACCACCTGACAACCCCACCAGTTTTGTTTTCATGTGTGCACAAAAAATGACAATGCACTAAGAAGAGCAAATGACCCTCATAAATTATAAATCTCTAAGTACAGCCAATCAACAATCTTCAGCTGGCTGAAATGCGACTTTGGATTGCTAAATCTTTTGAGGTAGGGATTGTGCGCCTGCTTGAGTCTGTGATATGTTAACACAGCTGCTGATAAAGACTGACTAATAAATCATACCACTAACCCTGGTCCTGAAGAAGCTGCTACAGTGCTGCGAGTGAGGTCCCAGCAAAACACATACACAAGTTCCTGAGGATGGGCTCCCTCCATCTTCTTCACCTTCGCATACTTGGATTATGGCTGGTTCTGAGTCTTTAGTATTCCAGTAAGGTTGTACTTAGTAAATACTTATCAAGAATGTTTTATGAAGTGCAGAAAGGAATATAATATCATATAACATAGATTTGAAGAAGACACCAAGATTTCTCAGTGTATAAACACACAGAACTATGAATCATTTTAGCCTTACAACAGGTACTTTATTACCTGAAGTTAATCTGACTAATGCTTTATTAAAGGTCCTGTCACTAACATCTGCCTTTGAAACAGAAGTATTTCTCGTTTTCTTTCTCATTTGGGGTGTCTTCCTAGTCATCAGGAAAAAAATAAATTGTATTAATGACCCAAATAAAGACAGAGAGAGGCATTTTGGTAGCTACACTTTAAAAGTCTGTATACTATTTTATTCAATAAGTTTTTTTGTGCTGCTGTGAAGAATAACCACTTAGGAATCAGAACTGCCTTTAGGCCTAATGGAACAGAAGATCCGTATGCAAGATCAAGTGTCCAGTTTCAATTATTAAAACAACATTCCTTCTGGCTTGTAGGAACAATAGTGTTGCCTTCTCCAGGGTAAAGGATGGAGAAAGCAGCTGTTTACTAGAGTTTGAGTTTTGTAATGTTTCTCTTCAGCCCTTAGAAAATCTAATTTCCTGTGAATGTGGCTTATGCTATCATTCATCACAACCCTTTTGTGCTGGCTCCTCAATAATATTGCTCAGAACAGCTTGGACTGATAAGCTGACTGGTCTTTCCCAAGTACAGATGCTTGGACCCAAATCAAAACAGCTACTAGTCAAACAGTGTATGTTAGGACAGAATCAGCAACACAGCAAGCTTTCTCTTCTCAGTTCTTCCCTGGCTTTAATGAAAGATCTTCTTTATCTAATTTTTAGTGCACCTGGAGTGTAACCCTATTGCTGTCACCAGACTGTATCATTAGTAATTCAAAAGCACTGAAAGCTGAATGAAAGCAGCTGTTAACTGAACTCTAAAATCACCAAGTTATTTGATTTTTTTTGAGTCATATAGTAGGAAGCATACACCAGCAATTCTGTGTGTATAGTAGGCAGAGAGATTATTTTTTCACATGGCTTTCTATACAGTTCTCATGATTTGATATTGAGATCTGTGCTCTGAATGATTAGAAACACACAAGCCAAACTACAAAGAGTTTAAGCGCAAAATGTATGCAAACCCAGTCAATTCTGCTTCGTTCTGAAAGATGTGTCAAGTTACACATTAAGTTAATTACATCAAAAAGGTATTCAAACAAATTTTGGGTAACCATTGCTCGTTTATAAGTTGGCAGAACAAAACACTGCTTTCAGAGAGCAAAAGATAATATGTAATTCTGCTTTTGTTTTGTGTTGTGGTTTTTTTTTTGTACCTCATTGAAAACATTATTACAGTAAAATTTACAAAATGCTTAAGACCAATCAGGTACAAAATGAAAATTGCATTAGTAAGAGATGTTGATTGACAACTTCAACAAGAGTCTCTGAAAGATGGAAAACTACCATGTTGTTGTCCAGAGGAGGTTTTTGAGAACCCCAGGGCAATTATTTTTTTTGTATCAATAAGACTTTCTGAAACTCATGGTCTTGGGTTTAAGTTCTGAAAAAAGATCTGCTTGGAGTCAGCTAAGAACAAAGTTCCCATCAGGGTATTTGTGCATTTCTGTGCACTTCTGACTTCTCTGTAATATGCTGTATCTTCCATTATCATTGGTATATTGGAGAATAGTACACAGGTCATACTCACAGAGGAAATTTTGTTATTATGCCAAATTCAAGAATTTGAGCATGGCAAAGGAATGGCCAGGGAGGAAAAGCTTAGCAAAGCTTGTCCTGTCAAAGAAAAGTGTTATTTCATAACATTTTTTATGATTTTTTATGCACTTTTACAGCAAAGATGATATCTAAATCAATTTATTGAATTCCTTTATCATTCTACTTATAACTGAATTCAAAATAGATAAGCCACACTCCTTCCTAAACAAGAATTTTCTTTTTATTTAAGACATAAAGTCATGAAATTGTCCCACCAAAATATCAAAAAATATTGATTGTATTCTTCCATCTCAAGTTAACATGGAACCAGAAACCTTTTTCCTTCTCAGTCTCTCCTACTGCACAGACCAAATGCAATACAACAGATCACCATTAGGTGTGCTTTCAATCAACGCACCTATATTCAAACCTTCTTTTTTTTTTTAACTCTGAGAAGAGTCAGACATATATCTTGTATGATGTCCAGGCTTACTCTGGTACCTATCAGCAGAAAACAGCGTTTGTTCGAGTCATAAGTGGCACTGTAAAAACTAATATGAACTATAAAACAAAATGAACAGTTTAACAGACGGATAACTTCAGAGAAGGTTCTTGCTATTTTGTTGTCATTGTTTAGACCCTACCCCAGAACTTCATGTATACAGATGGGTTCTCGTACTCAACAAAAAAATCCCAATGAACTGAAACCCAACAATGGTTATACAGTTTCTTCCTATAGAGGACTTTCCAAAAGGCCTGGTTAGTACGATGTGAAAGCTCTTGGCTTCCTCACTACAAGGTATACCACCAATCAAAGCAGATTAAAAAGGACAGAGTTCAGAACAGAGATTTCTTGCTGCTAGAAGTAAGTAGTTTGCAACCCCCTGATAGCATAAAAGATTTCAAGACCTTGAAAACCTTTGATTTATGGTGTCCATGAAACAGCTAATGTACCATTGACAGAGACTAAGACAACTTTTAAAACCAATAGGGGTGAGTAGAAATACAATGGAAAACTACTTACTTTTAGAAAATTTTATTAAACTCTTAAAAATTCTAATGTATTCCCTAACAAAGAAAGCTAATTTACCTCTTTCAATTTTTCCAACATATTTGCTGTATGTATTTCATTTTCTGAGGAAATTAAGTTATCTGGTAAATTACAAATTGATGAACAAAAGCAGATATAGTAAGAAATAAAAATTTCATTAAAATTTCACTGTGGCATTTTTTGGGGGCTCTTTATAAGTTCACTTCTTTTTTTAGTTCAATTTTTAGTATTTAACTTTTTTAATTACTTTCACTTTATTCAAGCAACAAAATTCAGCTTCATGGGTGATTAATATGTGAAGAAATCAGAAGTCTCCCAGAAACCATAAACCTAGGCATCAAATTACATTAAAGGCAGTAGGATTTGTGCTATAATACAATCTGTGTCAAATTCAGGGTGACTAAGAAGAGAAGAGCAATACCCTGAAGTGGGGTGATGGCATATGTCTGTGGGAGTACGAGAGGAAAAAGGAATGAGAAATCCGAGGAAATTTTGATTTACTGGGGTAAAGAATAAGGGAGTGCAATTCCTCCACTCTCTATCAAGGACACTGGTAAGAAGGGTTCTAAGGCTCTGTTCTTGCCAGGATAAGCCCAGCAGTTGTGGTGGGCTGGATGTGACAAGACACAAGAGCGGTGCTGAAGGCACCCCCAGGAGAATTGTGCACAGCACAACAGGGCAGCCTGTCACACCTCTTCCCCTGCTGCTGAACCTCACTGCTCTGCAGACCTTCTCAAGCCCATGGATCATAAGGACCCCTTACAATTGCTGAAAGGGTTTGCTGTGTTGTGTTTGTTTGTGCCCCTCTTCATTATGTGGGCTGAGGCTGGGACTTCTCTGCCTGGCAAGGCAGTCTGTACTTCCTTCTGCTGACAGAGGAGAGAGACAAACTATTATAGCAAAATAATAAAATAAAATAATAGAAAAGGAGAACCACAATCTAAAACATTTACAAACCAAGTTTTTCTCCCTTCTCTCATCCCTTACCATCAGGGATGTTTGTACTTTTCCTGAGGACTAGAAAACGTGCTTGTAAAAAGGCATTTTCACATCCCTAGGCAAATTCAGAATGCTTTTGATTATATACTCACTGAAGGAGCTCTTCCGCTCTCTTCTTTTGTACCGACTTGTTTATTCATTTGACTGTAATGACTGAGATTGTCTATTTCGCTGAGTTAAGTGTTTAGCTAGATCAGTGAGCTGAACTCACCATGAGCTCACTCAATCCCTACTTTGAACACAATGAAGTTAGAAAAATGCATGGCAAGATGGATACTTGTGGTTGGGCATCCTGATGGGATCCTCACCTTGGTATATCCAGTTCATAGTTAGATCAGATGTTACATATTGGAAAATGGCACCCTAATGATCCTTTTAAAGGCATAGTGGACATTTTGTACCGAAGACAAAGTTATAGGCTATATGAGTTGTGAATGGTATGGTTTTGTTCATATTCTAGTGATATCTGTTCTACAGTAAAACAAGTCTGATCCTTCACCTTATTCAACAGGAGAGACTTCCCCCTATAACATCTAGCTGAAAATTAATAGAACAAAGGTATATGAGTGAGCACTATCAGAAGTCACATACCCAGATGAACATTTTCATGGTGGGATAATCACTGTTTCTGTTAATAAGCTCTTCCTAGACAGTATGTGTCATACAGAGCCCCAAAGTGATCAATTTCCATCAATATGTCTCTGCAACTTGAAGCTTTTCTCATCTCTGAGATAATTACAACCACTTTCTGTTCCTTAAGAAGGAAAAACATTTCTTGGAAAAAACAATTTCACTCACAATGTGGCCCTTGCAATCTAATAAATCATAAATCATCTGGGCAGCAAATATGTGGGAAAAAAAGCAAAGCAAAATATTGTAAAACAGTCTCTGTAGGATCTGTATGATGTAGGCTAAAAATTTACTATCAAAATCACTTCTGGTGTGTTACACAAAACGGACACCCAAAGATAATGAGGCATTCAGAATTGAAAAGCACTAAAACTATTCACTTCTATGCCTCTGCTTTTCTGCATACAAAGCAAGTTCCTATATTTATCAACAACCAAAGCTTAAAATGCACAAGGCTTGAGCTGTTTTCAGGCAGAGGTTACATAAATTATTGCCATCCTCATTTCACAATTTTGAGAACTAAACAACAGAAATTATAAATCTGAAATTTAAAGAAAAACTTAGCTGAATGGAAGAAAGTTGTGTAATACATAAGTTTCATACAATATCCACTCAAGAATACAATGAAGAATTCTCAAGAATTTAAACAGATAATAGACATGCTGTCCAAACACAGTTAGGTGCATTGAGATTTGGGTGGCAGCCCATGTATTTGCTTCAAGCACAAAATCAATAGCATGTTGGAGAGAAAATAGGAATAAGTCAAGTGTTAATGAAAAGGCTACAGGTGCATGGGTTTGGTCAACTAACAGATCTAAGAAGAATAAAAACAACTGTGGCAACTTCATTAATGGCTGTTGCCATGGAGACACGAAAACGAAGGGGGAACAAACCTGGGGCACAAAAGAACCGAAAGCAGTTTAGGTGACCGTCATTCTGTGGTTATCATTTTGGCATTTTAGAGCCAAGTTTATAACAGAAACAACATGCCACAATGTTTTTGAGATCTGTCGGTGGCAGGAACCCTCTCTTTGTTCTTATGGTTCCTCTTGTCAGGTGGGAGAGATGAACAGACACGTTTTACTGGAGCCTACAAAGGTCATTCATGAAAAGAAGAGAACTCGGTATATGAGGAAGGGGGTATGTGTTGCTTTGCTTTATTTGTTTGTATTAGCAGTATTAAGACACTTAACCAGAAAAAAATAATACCTCTTTGTAGCATCCTTACAAATCCTGCCCCCATCCAACACCTAGCCTAACCAACTGTTTGAATTTCTGAAACTTTCAGAAAGTATCACAATTTACAGACAGCTTTATCAGGGATTTTTAGTTATATGTGTTTTTCTTCTTACCTCCCTATCACAAAATTTTGATACAATTGTTCCAACTCTTTTAATGGACAAATTTCCCTTCACAGTTCTCTATATCAGTACCAATACAAAGTACAATACCTTGTACCAAATATTAATACCAAAATAAAAGGCTTTCCTAAAATATTTTGCACAATAAGCAGGAGTAGTCTAAATATCCTAATGACAGGAAAGGTGAACCAGACAAAGGATCTTATTTTGAAGTGACAGAGAAAGTAAAGACCTGCATGTATTACTTCATCATACAATGGCCATCAACTACTGATCTGAAGCAGCCACACTGGAAGATGCCTAAAATGCTTCAGAGAAAGTCTGAAACTGTGAGTCTTTGGTGTCAGGCAGACACACTGAGTGACAGCACACAAAATTCTGCTCGGTCCTGTTTGTGAAAGATGAACTGAAGCTGGAACAGATGAAGACAAAAACTCTCAGGAGGACATGGAGCTTGTTTAGCTTAGTTAACACAATGCCAAGATGACTCCTGCCTGCAAATACATCAAAAATACAAACTTGAGAACTGAAAATGAGGCTATGCAATTCAAAGAATAATATTGGCATAAATGGGTATGAAATGACTGCAAATATTCTTAAGCTGAAAACTAACAAGATTTTCATGTACCTTGAAACCTGGAGTCCTTTAACTGCACTAGTAAGCTCAAGAACTTATCTAGTTTCAAGGTAAGTGCTTGATGACACAGCATAAAAGGTTATCTGGTCGTTTCTGCTGAGGTTATAGGGTTCAGTGACAAAGTATGTATGTAGGTTTTTATTTCCACTCATATTTCAAGTGACCAGGTTTTGGAAGTGGTGGGGTGATTGCAGGACCCCATGCTAGAGCAGGAGTATCTTTCCTGAAAGAAGTTACGGCCTGTGGAGAGACCAAGCTGGAGATGGAGATCGTGGCAAGGACCTACGCTGGAGCACAAAAACAGTGTGAGGAGGAGGGAGCTGGAAAGGGGAACTGGTATAGACTGATTGCAACCCTCCATTCCCCTTTTCCCTGTGCTGCTTGGCATGAAAGAGCAGGTAATTAGTAAGCAATCACCCTTTCTTTACATCTACCCATGAGCTTTTTCATCACATTTTCTCCCCATTCTGCTAAAGAGATATTGCTGATTGTTAATCATTGGATATTGCTAATATTTTTTAGCCACAGATCATTTTTTTACTGTAACAAATTAACTGGTGTTCAACAACTGTTTTTCTTTAATGACTTACCCCATAACAGACTGCTGTTGAAGTCTAAAAAATTAGTAAGTATGTAACTACAGCACACCAGCAGTTCAGACTGAGAACTCAGTGTTGTCCAGAGGTACATAGAAGATTACAGAAATAAAGGAATGGGAAATACTGACTAAAAGTCAGCCTGAAATAAAATGAGAGTGATATTACTGAACTCATCTCCCCTTGCTATGCTATATTTTACTTGCAAGAAAGAGAAAAGCAAACATTTATCTCATCTTGCTGATATGGAAAGAACAATGAAATTTGATATGCTGAGTCAGAACCACCAAGGTACAGCCCAGGAAACCAGAATGCAAACTACAGTCTGAGCTGAACAACACCTTCAACATAAAAACATGCTGTAGCACTGCAGCAAAACAGAGCTTCTAAAAATCTCTTTTCAGTTCTTGTACAAAGTATAAGGAAACATTTCCTTTAGAAACTGTTAATGTTATAAACACATGTCCTGAAATACCAGCTGATTTAAAAGAATACTTCATGTTCCTACTTTTGTTTGGTTGACTTTTATAACTGGCAATAATCAGCGTTTTGGTAAATCTCCCTTTGATGAACACTCCTTAGGTTGTTGTTTTGGGCTTACTTACCAAAATAATATTAAGTTAAATTGTAAATCTGCTTTTCAGTCTCCAGGTGCTGTCTCAGGATATAACATTCGCCAGACAGTGAACATTATTATTAGAGGTAAGATCTCCCACAGCCTAGTTTCCTCGGTCCTATGACTAACACAAACTCTCCCAAATGCATCAGTTATTAAAACCCCATCATTTTCCAGAGCACTAGTTTGAACAACACTTTGTTTTACAATTCACCTCTTCTGGATGAAACAACAATTACAGCATATAATATCTGCAACTTGTAAAAACCTCCAGTTTGTCCTGTCTTTAAGCATCTCATCAAATATTAAAAAATCCAAAAGAAAAACAAAACCCAAAACAAAAGGAGGTGAAAAATTATTCTATTTCTCTAATAATCAATTTTTTCTTTCTACTTGGATCAGAGTTGTGTAAGTTATGCAGGGTCCTTCCTTGCCTCTCTGACATGAATTTTTACCCCTACACAAAAATCTCTCTCATCCACTCTCCCTCTCTACAAAGCACCAAAGCAGAAACTGTCATTTACAACTCCCATGCCTGTTCATCAGTTGATGTCTAATATTTTTCTGAGATGATCAAATATCACATGTGGAAACACTCAAAATTGTTCTACAATACTTTCAGGTAAATAAGGTCAATTGAAACTTAACCATCCTTTGTTAGCTCTTTTTTCCAAAATGGAGGCAGAAAGTGGAGTGCAAATGGGGTTTTCAGCCTGACACAGATACAAGTACAGAGTTTATATTCTCAAAGTGAGTTCAGAAATTATACATAGGCATATTCCCTAAATCACCATGGTAATTATTGTGACCCAGAACAAGGTCCCTCATTTTAAAGTAATTTTAATTATGAACATTGGTGAATTGCAGAGGTTTGGGAGAAAAACTGGGGCAAAGCTTTGCCATCTCTCTGGTGCAGTGCAGGTGCTCCAGTAGAGTTCTGAGAAGAACTCTGAGAATGTGTCAGGACTGAAGTCCTCCTTCAGTCTTGGTCCCTTGGGGTTTATTGTCCAGTTAGCACCTTGCAACACTCAGAATTCCTTTATTGCTTTTCAGTGGACTTCACTACATCACAGTCTTGGATTATGGTTTGGCAAAATAAAAAAAGTAGTAAAACATGTACCAAAGAACCAGTGATTCACAGTAACCCAGCACTACTATGTCCAGAATCTCAGCTTCATACAGCATGCGTAAGATGCTGCTTAATTACACAGGTCAACATCCCAACCTCTCTTCACATTGTCATAACTTTTTATTCCAGCTTAACATAGGTTTTCTCCCAGTTTTTACTGTACCATCCACTTTGATGTTTCAGAGATTCAGTATGTCTCAGGCCTTGACTGAAAACCACCTGTCTCAAAATATCACACACTCAGAGTACCTCTGCTCTTTACCAGTCAGATGTAAATGGAGCACCATAGAAACTACAGGGAATCTGCTCTGCTCTGGCATCAGGATATAAGCCATGAAAATACATAAAACAGATATAATGAAAAATCTCCTTCTTTCCCGTGTGCAGATAAGCATAATAAATGTACCAGAAATTATACAGATTTGTATCTTTGACCAGTAGGAATGGGGATCCCAAGCACTGGGAAATAAAGAATAAATTCCTTATGTTGTCACAGACTTTGAAAGTGATCTTGGTGAATCAAAACTCCTTGTGTTTTATAATAGATATACACAAGAATAATAAACCACGCTCCATTTTTCTGCTGTGCCTATCCTTTTAAAGCAGGAAATACAGAGATGAATATACTGGAAAATCAAATAAGTAGGTGCCTCCCAGTCAGTAGAAATCCTAATAAAGCCAGTGAGGATCTTGGAATGAAAGACAGTAGGAGAAGCAAAAGAAAAGCAAGGAAAAACACTGTACATTTTACTGAAGAATGCAGCTAACTGGATAAATGTATCATAAAGTCTCAAATGGCTCACACAACGACACACACAGCTTTGTAAAGAAGTCAAGAGATACAATATTTGCAATTTTCTTACTGGCATGAAGGTGTAGAACCATCAGTAGAAATCTGCCTCTTCTTTCTACCATGCCCTGGAATATGGTGTACCTCCCTAATAATTTGAAAGGATATTAGAACTTAGGTGAGCCCTATGTATCTTTTCTCCCATACTAGCAGAAAAAAAAATTCCTCCTGCCAGCCCCAGCCAAAAAACTCAAAAAACCTAGAACAACAAAACCCCACCTCATCATCCAAAGCCAGCAAAAAACTCCGAAAGAAACAAAACCAAAAAAAACCCCCACAAAATAAACTCTGGAATGGTGCTGATCGGAGAGCAGGCAGCAATGTTGGCACAAGATGAAGAAAGAAAACTGGAAATGACAATTTCTATTAGACTAAGACACATAAAAAATAAATTGTTCACAGACATAAAAATGAAATAACTGAGATAATTTGAAGCAAGAGTTCAGAAATTTATGAAAAAATTAAAGCACAGCTACTGAAAGTTTGTCAGCAGCCACAGATAAAGCCCTTAGTAAAACAGCACTATCCGAGAAGGCTATGGACCTATAAAAATCTCCTCCACAACTACCAGAGATCAAAGAAAGGACCACAGTTTCCAGTGGATTGAGGGACGTCAAGAAAACATGGTGCCTTCAAGTTTAACAGAAAAGACCTGAAGGAAGAGCCTCGGAAAATATTTTTAGATGAAAAATGAAAGTTGGTGTTTGTGGTAGAAAAGGGATGGAATTTCTCTACTAGAAATGGAGAAACATACAAGGCTTAATTCAAACTTTAACTCACAGAGGTTAAGACCAACTGCAGATTATTGAGCTGACAGAACAGGAGGAGAAGGGAAGTTTTATGTCATATGTTTTGTACAAAGGATTGTTTAAATGTATGGATAAATGTATGAATAAACAATAAAAAACATTTCAACAAGGAAAGTGACACAACCTATCCAAGTAGAGATGATAAAGTTCATATTACCACATCTTTACATATGTTAGTATCAAGAGGTCCTGAACCTAATAGATATTAAGATTAATAAAAAAATTCTTTAACAGACTGCTAAAGAAGCTGTTTTTGTGGGAACCAGACAAAATATTGAAATTATTTTACATTGTCAGTTATTTTTTCTTTAAATAGAACAAGAGATATAAATGTTGCTCAATGAAATACAGATTTCACAAGTCTGAAAAGCAGATCTAACCTGCAAATCCTTGTGGTGAACAATCTGAAATTTTGTAAAAATATATTACTACAGTATCTCTAATAGGCAGCTGAACAGAGAGCACTGCAAAAACCCAGAGCCACTAACCAAACACTGACATCAAAGCACATTTTTATGCTCCTAAAAATGCATATTGTCATGCAGAAGAGGACCTGTGCAGAGGATAGGACACATATAACAAGATATGGCTTTTTGAATATGTGATCTGTTTGCTGGAGTAATGTGATAAAATTTTGGCATGGTATGCTGAAAGAAACCACCTCAGGAATAAACAGTACATAGACGAGATTGTCTGTGATGAGTTTGAGATGGAATCTAAGGAGCTTTGTGGGGTTCTGCTTCCATTGCAGAAGGGTTATTTCTCTATCTAGAAAACAGGCCCCTTTGTGGCAAAGAGAAACCCTTTTAGAGTGTAATCTTCAGAATTTCTAAATCTGAGGAAATATTTTGTCATTCTCATGTCCATATTTTCTTTTTAGATACCTTTTTAAGGAAAGCAAATGCAAATATGGTGACATAAAAATACAAAGTCTTAGGAGATGGCTAATTATAGCAAGTTTGCATTTTATTTAGGTGGGGGTTTTGCCTTTTAGCTACAATTCAGCCTTAAATTAATGTTTCATTCATACACTCCTACCTTATAAAATTTCAAGTTATATTTTAACAATGAAGGGACGTTTTATCTGTGATTTTTAAAATTATGGTTTTAAATAGTGAATAAGAATTACACATAGAAATACAAATGCAGATGTTTTACAAATTGCACAATTAAAAGAAAAAACAGCAATTCTGATGCAATTACATGTAAAAAATAAAAGAGCAGCAAGGCAGAAGTCATCTCCTTGAAGAATTTGTTATCAAAGATGCCAAAACTTGTTAAGGGTCTGGCAAATATGAGATTACCCACATTGGATTTCAACAATCATTCTCAGCTGCTGAGAACTAAGAAACAGTGTGCACAGGAACCTTTCTCAGTCCCACCAGATGGAACTGCATTTCATTAAGTTTTGAGAAAAAAGGATTTTTGGTCTGCCAAGTATATGACATGGAGTAAAGCCTTATCTAGATTGAGGGTCTCCTTGGCACAGACTGACATAACATTGGCATGAACTTCTGAGGTTGCCAAAAGTGCCAGTGACAATATCGCGAATACCAGGATGATATTTTTGATAGAGTAGAGTGAAAAATATGTTACTTTCAGTGAACTTTCATTAAACTGGAATATATACATACTACATATTATTTTATGAAATCATTGTCATTAAGCCTTTAAGTGCAACCAAATGCTGCAAGTTATTTTTAAGATGAGAGACTTCTATGAACCTTCCACAAGTAACTATTGGTTGTAGTGAAAAGGGAAGTTTAGAATCAGAAAAAAACTACAGTAGAAGAAAATTTTCAGAGCTCGTGACACAGCGGTGCTTCAGAAACACCCAGTAACTGCTCATTGCTTTTCCACAGGTGGTAATACTTCCTTCCAAGCACTCCTTTGGCTACCAGAGTGACTCACAAAACAGCCAGAAGCTATTCTAAAGGCATTTCTTAGTCTTCTCCCTAGCCCCACGGGACACAGCTGTGCAGAGCCTGAACATTTTATTACATTCTCTAGTAGAAGGAATCATCTGTGAGTTAGACAGCATTTCTGCACCAACAAAAGCATCATTTTAACCCACAATAATACCATTGCCTAATTTGATTTTTACTGTGGCACAGCAACTCTGATTCTGTATATTAATATAGTACATTTTTAACAGGGTTTGTTGGAGACCCATAAATTTCCACAGCAATCCAGCCGCTACCTCATCTCTGAGCCATGTGCTCAGAGTTCTGCAGGATTTATGTTTTTCAACTCAGAAACAGAATGGATGGTTTGCAGAGCAAAGGCTTTTGTGTGTCTGTGAAACAAGTGCAGTACCTATGTATCACTCTGTGGTAATTGTTGGGAAAGGTTGATTTTATAATGATGATTAATGTACATTTCTAGGTACACTGGGTACCTGGTTTAAATAAGAGGAGTTTTATAATCAATGTATCTTGCAAACTTTCCTGACTTTTTCTGCTATAATACAGTGACACCACAGGCTAACAATAAGAAGTCTCAGAATTGTTGATTTTCACTCATTCTCTTTCATGCCTGTCATCTTTATCACTTATAATTTTCAAGGTAAACCAAAGAAAACACCATAAATTAGGTCTAATGGCTAACCATGTATTTGACCCTGACGAGTAATAATTGCTATGATGCTGTTCTAGCTTTCAGTTTTGTCTAAGTTTAAATAGAGGTCATTCAACTGATTTTTTTCAGCGTAGAGACTTTAATGGAAATAACTGCCCTTTAGTTTACACATTTCTGTAATTGTTTTCATGAAGAGAAGTAATGTGGTTATCACCCTGCAGCACCAAATTCTTTCTAAGTAATCTCTTTAGAAAGGTAAGGGTCAGGAAGGTTCAAGTAGGGAAGTTTTAAGCCCCTACAAAGGGTCTAAGTCATATCTGAGGCATGTTATTACAGCACTTGTGGCATGGGAAAGCCTATGTTATCAGTGTGGAGGACTGACAATGTTGCAGCCTTATTTGGTAGTAAAAGTTCAAACACAATATTTTTATAAAAGCACAGGTAATTTCTTGTTTGGTTTACTCTGGTCGCAAGTGAAAATGTCAGTTTGACATCGAGCCTTTCTCCTTCAACAAGAGGTTTTTTAAAGGAAGAATGAAACTAGAAAATCATACAATATACCTCTCTACATCAGTCTGTAACAATTTCTCAATCTTTAACACCAGTCATTGCAATCATTGCAGAAATGTACCAAATCAAATGTACCAGATCATACCAAATTCACAAAGCTGAGAGGTGGTCATAAACCCTAGTCATGGTGATAACTCTTATTTAGACTGATTTCTGTAATGTGTAGAAATATATTTAGAAATAAATCAGTTACTAATTCTTAACTGCAAGCAGGAACCTTGTGAGCAGAAAAGCTAGAATTTACTGTCTTTGAAAAACTGTACAGTGGTGAACATCTACTTGTTTACCATAAGGGATCTAAATACAAGAAGTCATTATAGTTTCACACTCTAAAGCTTGATAAAAAAACCCAAACCTTTCAATAAATTGAGTTGGAATCTGTCTGCAGGCAAGTTCCAAAGTTTAGTTGACCCTGAGTGAGGGTGACTGAGTTCTTCTCAAACAGATGAGCTTTCTCTGGCTCACTGACAAATATTACTGATAAAATGTTCTTTTTGGAAAAGAACTGAAAGCCTGACAGTCAAGATAACTCCCACTTTGGCAGCTCTAGCTAGAGTAGCCTCCAAGCTTGAAAAATGTAGTTGCAGACTGTTTCAGAATAATTCAGAATATCCCTTTTCTTCTAAGCACTTTACACATCCTTTTCACCATTAATCTTAAAAAAAACCATGAATTCATTCCAAGGGAAAAGTTTGCTTGTGGCTAAATCAATCCATTTTGTCTGGCCTTTCTCAAGGAGGAACTTGTAAAATATACTACATTCCAATTTGTCGCTATAAGTGTTTGTATAGAATAGTTTGTATAATATATTCAGTTATCTCTGTTATTTATGGAGGCAATCAACGTCGTACCACGTACAAACACCAGATTATTGTAAATTTTCTTAATTTTTTCAATGAACAATACTTATAAATAAACTAGAAAATTTAGCTATACCTGTCTAATTACCAATAACTCCACCAGTATTTAAATGAAGCTGAATATTTGTGCTTTGGTCAGCAACTTTAATTATTCATTTTTCAAATGAACAAAAAGTCCAACATGACCATACAGGAGAAGATTGTGCAGTTTCCTAATAAAAAAAAGTATCGAATGAATGAAAAGTGTTGCAGCTCAACAAACTCATAGATAACCTTGAAAAGCACATTTATATGTGCTTTCAATAGAGCAGACTTAATTGTCACTTTGAGATATTAATTTCCTTTGGGCTGTAGTACATTGGGAGGTTTGGAAATGATGCTTTGATGAACAGTAGATAACAGTCCAAGTACTACATGAGGTGTCCACCATAGGAAGATATTTTTGCTACGTGCAATAACCAATCAATGTATACAAAATATTATTCTAGTATGACAAATATCCATTTGGAGGAGACCACTGTAGAGAAATCAGCACAGCAAGAATTAACTCTCTTGAAATCTGTAAAAGCATAAGAGACAAAAAAACCCCGATTCTCAAAAAGTTGTTACCAGATGTTCCTAGGAATCTCTGCCTCTACACATATTTCAGACTATATGAAAGTTTAGCTTTCCAGTAACCTGAAATGGGAACTATTTTATACTATCTTGCAATGGTGCATTCAGTGGCACTTGACACTCACTTCCCACCTTTAGATCTGATTTTTAAAATTATTAAGGCAAGTGTGAAAATATTAATGTTGATTAAGCAGCACTTTAGGAGGATGCTGGAGAAGGAATGGTAAAAGTACAAATTCTGTTTGCTTTACTGGAGATGACTGATGGGAATGGAAAATTATTAAAACAGCTTACTGGATGGTGGAAGTCAAGGCAGTTGAAAGAATTTAAATTTTTAATAGTCTGAGAAAAATGAGCAGCATCTTCCACAGAGAAGCAAGGAGTAAGATTCAATTTTTTGCCAGACTGGCTATCTGCTTCCAGGACACACACCATGAAGGTTCTCCAGATCATTTTCCCCTGGGAATGGGAGACAACACTTCTTTACTATGGAAGAGAGGGTCCCACAGAAGGTTAGGTAAAGCCACGCTGTCTCCACGTGACTCGCCCTGACAGCCTGTCTCTAGCTCATGGAAAGGGGCCAGAGACCTTTCACTTTCCTCTCTGCAAGCTTTCACCATTGTAGTTTAGGGTCAGGGATGTTATCCAACCTGTCCCCATCAAGGGGAACTGCCAGCTGACAGATGTGGCTTCATTTGTGTTGCTCTTGGACCGAAGTGTTCTGTGGTCCAGAAGCTGCATCACTGAAAATGTGCATGGCAACCTCCACACTCCAGTTAGAATAGCCCAGCAAAACCAATTGCTTTTGCTGAGCTGTTCTTCTCTGCTAGCATATGATCAAGGAAAGTACAAAGAGTGCAGAAGGAAGTGATTTTACTATAAATGAATTGCCAAGAAAGGTAGATTTGTTCACTGCTATTTTAACAGTCAGCCACTGTGATGTAGCAGTTTGCCTATAGGATTTGCTTAAACCAGAGAGGTCTTTCAATTACTATACATATGCTACTGACAAAAAACCCAGACAAACAAACAAACAAAAAAAACCCAAACCAAACCAAATGAAAAACATAAAACAAAAGGCATTTTTAATGGTAACAAATGTCTCATTTTTATAATGCAAATTTGTGAATGGATAAATTTGTGCATCATCTGAAAAGGGGCCCAAAAATCCTTTGACATTTAATTTTATTCTCCTCACAAAAAAAGTTCTTTATTATTAATAGGTCTTATTAAACTAACAGTAGCAAGTAGACAATTTCACTCGGTAAAGAACAGACAGGTAGAAAGTGACCTTTCTACTCTTTGAAAAACAGTAATTTATTCATATTTTCTGAGGATCAGTTTTGCTTATAACAATATGGAGGGCTCATTCTGCATTTCTTATGTATTGTAAACTCCTGGTGACTTTAACAATGAAGATTATAATCAAGGGTTCTTCACAGGGAAATGGAAATTGGCAGAAAATGCAGGACAGGACCCAAATAGCTATACATTATGAATTATGAGCTATCACAACTGTGTTTGTATTAAAAACAGCCTTCACATGAAATAGCTATTCAGCAAAATAACCAGCATGTGGTTTCCTGCTTTCATTTGAATGTGACAGGTAAAATGCCTCAGAGCGTATTAACCTAATTTTAAATATTGTTGCAGAAGGAATAATAAGAGAGAGGCTTTTTAACCTAAGGTTAATTTCAATTATACTGAAAATATTATTCCTAACAGTCTCTGCTGTCTGCAATTTGTTTTGCTGCTGATGTGTATATGGCATTGAACATATTTTAAATACACACAGGCAAAGGAGAGTAAGGAGGTTGTCTGTCTCCAGAGCAACGCACCCTGCTCACATCACAGACACTGTCATAGCCCCAGTCACAGCCCAGTGGTCTGGCTGCCTATTTGTCACATGGAGCCAGTATTAGACTAAAGTGAGGTAAGATATAACTTTAAATGAGTACAAGGATGCCCCGTAGATCCAGCCTGTGAACACAGCTATCAGAACACAAGGCAGCATCACTTTGCAGAGAAACAGAGAGGTCTTATCCAATAACTACTGAAAAAAATGTACCTTTTTCATTAGCTTTCACAATGACCTTTATTTTTCAATTAATTAAACCAGTTTAGGTCTGGAGATTGATAATTAGTCATAGTTTCTTTTCTCAATTTTTTTAATTAGAGTTCCTAGTGTTGTTTCAGGAATTTGTGGACAAATGTCTTGGTGGCTAAATTTTCAATACTTAGATAATTTTTGCTCCAGGAAGTTTTTGTCATTCTTTATTACAATGTATAACAACAAAATAAATTACTCTGTATAATTCAGATAATTTTGTCTCAACCTCTTAATTTTAAATAGATCATTGAAGTATGGTCATAAACTATGGGACTGTCATGTGATTTCTTTGACACACAACTGACATACAGTCCTGCTTTCCTCCTTTAAGCCTATTACACTTCCACTGCATACCACACCTTCATAATCCACTACTTTATCATATAGTCATAACAATTTTGAAGGAGAATCACTTCAGTTAATCCCAGCCCAGCCTTTCTCATGAACCTGTCCCTTCCACGAAGCTGTAAATCACAAACCTTTCAATTAACATTTGCTACTTAATTTCTAATATCCTACTACTTTTAGGAGGGTAAGGAAAAAAAAATTAAAACTTCTAGCATCAAAAAATGATATTATTGAATAAAATGAAACATTATCTGCTCTCATAACATCAAAAACCCCATTTTTTAAAAATTAATTTTAACTCTCACCTTAGTGTAACAACTTGGCCTTTAATGTGTTGCTTTACATATAGCACAAGAAAAAAAGCAGCACTGAGTTATTCAGAGGTTGTTTTCATCCTTCTCTCACTTCCAATTGACAAACATGGCATTTTTGAGAACTGCAGCATGACAGCTGTAGTGACTGAAGTAAAAAAATCTAAGCTTTCAATTCTAATTTAAAATAGCACTTTCAGAGATACTTTCTATCCTGCTGTTGAATGACAAATACCTGATTGGTGTCAAACATATGAACTGACAGACACTAAATGGAATACAGTCATGGAGCATTTAATGCCAGCTGATCTTTCACAAAGCCAACTGAAGCAGCTGAAACTATGACCTTATACCAGGTTTTGTGTGGGTGGGACACGGGGGTGTGTGTTAGAGGGATGTGTAGGAAAATTTGCAATTAAAATAAAAAATTAACTGCAGACATATATAATTTCTTACCAAACCCCAACATCTATTACAAGAACATAATCACAGTACTATGGAAAGCAAATATTTAGCTTATTTGTATTCTTCGTTACTCACAGAATATGACCACTTTAATTTGTTAAAAATATCATGTTGCATGATTTCTTTCATATACCTGATGGACATTTGCACATTTAAAGATATGATAATTCAAGGAAGATTAATGATCTCCCCAAAGCATACCAGTCAGGAGCTCATTTTAATTATCATGAAACTACCATACATACAAATCACTGAAGTTGCTCTCTCTTGTCATTGTAAAGCAATGTTTTAGAAATGGGAACTTTTTTGATTGGAAAAAAAGACATGTCAAAAGAATCATACACATGCCTGGCAGTACAAAAAATCAGAGTGCAATTTAGGCCTTTAAAGAAGAACAGGAAGTTCAAACACCCAATTTATTCCTTGCTCTGAGGCCTTAAACACCTCTCTGTGCCTTAACTTATGTACCAGCTTAGTATAATTCTTTTTAAAGAGATTTCCACCCCACTAATATATTTAGGCAGGCAGACATGGGTGAAAATTTCATGAGATAAGTTTTCACATGAATATTCTCTGTTAGAAAGTGCCCACTATTCAGTTTTCCTGGCTCCCTGCTTAAAGAGAGTTTGGTACTTCTGTCGGCTTCTAAACCTGCCATAGTCTCATCTTGAAAAGCACAAACTACTTAGGATGACTAAAGGATAAATTTATATTAAAGGAATACATTCAGAGTAGGAATCTAGAGATTTAAAATTAATTCCCTTCATTTACTCCTTTTTTTCCCCTGCTATTCTTGCAATCTTTGGGAATGAGCAACAGATTTAAATATAAAATATTAATCAAATACCGAAACAGATATTAAATAATGAGAAAAAAATAAATCAGGTGAAACTTTACCATATTCTGCCAGTTCATATTCCTATAAACATCATGAATTCCTGGGTTTTTTCCCTGTGAAAAGTTTGTGAAAAGAAAATTAAACAAAAATAGACAAAACCTCAATTCTAACTTATTATCTTCTTTCTCCTTTGCATAACAAGGTAAAAAGACAGCAAAAATCCTCTGTATCATTTTTCAGGAGCTAAGGTTTCAGATAAATGTTTTACAAAAAGACCACAACTGCAAAAAAAGCCATAGAAAATATGAATTATTTTACTTCTAAAATATTTGAGTAGAGATAAGGGTTTTTCTCCATTCATTTTTAGAACTAGACTCTCTTAACCATTTTCAAATACATTCCAAAGCAGGGACAATGCTCTAATTTATGAATTCAATTACCATAGGATTAAAGTAATAAAACTATTATGAAGTTAATTTTTCCTCCAAAATGTGCAACTGTGTAGTACAGTAGTAATACACTGTGAATCACCTGGTGTTAAATAATACTTCTTACATCCTGCAGGGTAAGACTAGTCTTTCTGGAAATAAGCATGAAGAAGATTATTCAAAAAAAACAAGACTATAAAAACTGCTTTCTCATTGTGAGGTAGTTTAATGTCGTTTCCAGGCAGCTTCCTGGCTGTCCGAGTCTGCTATACTGGGCACCAAACCATCAAAACTCGGATAAAGTACCAGGGCGCGCTTTAGATTCATGTCAGTGAAGAGATTGATCATACAACTTAAAAGTCCTAAAAACATAAAAAAGATTTTCTGTTGAGGATAAATAGCATGCAAAGAACCACTAGTGCTTAAACTGCATTTTCGAAGGCAGTTGTCAAAGTGGGTCACAAAGATCAATATCTAGGAATTTGAATTGAGGGGGCCTAATTTGCTGAAAAGTTGCTTTTGAGATCTGACGCAATACTCATGGCTCAAGCCTTCTAAAAAAACGAGCATCTTTATTTGTATTCCTGCATTGCCGGGCTCCTTTGTTTGGAAGCAGTTGGTTTTCAAGTGTTCACTTATCATCCAAAACAGTACATAACTATCCTTCTTTGGGAAAATGGCAACAACAGAAAATCCTAAACAGTTGAATTTTTTTGGTGGTGTGTTTGCCCTCTCCCATCCCTGAGTTTCCTCTGGTCTTTATCTACTCTTAAAAGGCTGCTAACATCATTGGGTCCTTAACAAACCCTGCTGTGATTCCTTCCTCGCAGTTCTTCAGACGTTTAACTCTATAGTTCTAAACTCTCCTTAAAATAGTGCTTCCATTGCAATGCTTCTGGGCATGGCTGACCTATTTATATAGCACACACAAACTCTCTTGCCTTTCCATGTTGTTTATGAAAATCTTATGTCACTTGCCACCTCCTCAACACTGGAGAAGAGTTGAGTCCCCACTGTTCTGCTTTCTGTTCATGTAGGCAATACATCCAATCTCCTCTCTCTCCCTCCCTCCCATCAGATGTCCCAGATTAGGATGCCATGCAGAGTGAAGAAAAGTGAGCTGCCATAAATATTGACCTGCTGCTTCTTATTCCTTCTCAGCAGCAGAGAATTAGAAATGAGAATGCTGCTCCCTCTGATGCCAGCCCTCTCTCTGGCTGCTTCTGATGCAGTACACATAGAAACAGCCCTTGAACTGTAAAGACTTTAAGCAGAAAATTTTCTTTTTTATGTAATAACCAACAGAATGGTTGCAACTACTGTCTCTGGTTATACATATATTACAAAATTGTGCAATTTATTAACATGCATAGGAGCAAGTAATTGCTAGTAAAGATTTTACCTAATTATAATGCTTCTGATGCTTCTATTCAAGCATTCGTCCATGAGATACAAGTTTAACCTGGCATGGATGAAAGAGATCTGAATAAAAGCTTTTAATAACATAATTTTCAGCAATTTCATCTCCAATTGGAAAAAAATTAGAAGCACAAATTCATAGTAATATATGGGTACACAGTGAAGCACCCATTTACTGGTATTACACTGAGGTTATCTACTTCTGTAAAAACCAGCCTACACTTTTGTGTTGGTTGCTATATTTTAAATACTCTGTTTTGTGCACAATATTCTGCCGAGAGACAATTATAACCTCTCCTATACAGTATAAGCTCTGTATTTACTACAATGTATTAGACTTCTTCATCTGAGAAAAGCAAGTAGAAAAGTTACAGTTTCCTGATCCACGTGAGGATCAGGGGCTGAATCCAACCCCCAAACAATTATTGTGAGTTAACTGATTTAGTGACTTCAGCAATGAGGATGAGAAATTGCCCAGAGGGAGAAAGAACTGGAAACAATTTTTTTTCAGCAATGTAAGTAATATTCATTATTACTGAAAAATAATAAGACCTCACTTTTTTGCAGTGCATCATTATTGCAATATAACAAGAAAGAGTCTATATGCAATGTTAAACTAAAAAATTCCTTCACATTATTTATAACATTTTAGAATTTAAAATTAAAATTAATTATATTTCTTAGGACTGGGAAAACACAATTTCATAGAAAAACTCTAATAACAAAATAGCACCTCATTCTGAAATTAAAAATGCATTCATATTACAATTATATTGTATTGAAAAACTATTCGCATGAGTAAGAGACTGAGCAACAGGGTCTGTATTTTGAAATATTTCAAAGGAAATACAGTCAGCTAAGAATTTTTTTTTTAATATGCAGTCTGAAATACAAATCCATCTACCTGCACTTACTACACCATAAATTGAAATATAAAATTATTTTTCATATATATTTCATTGCATATGTGTATAATGTATTCAATGTGCTATATATCTCATAAAGGAGCGCATTCCTCTCCATACATACATGAGTTCAAATAAATTATATTACTCAAAATAAACAAAGAAGAAACAGCAAAGGTTTTAAAAAGAATATGTAGGCAGTATGAAGCATTTGTAATGGCAGAAAGTATACAGGGGTACAACATAAGATGCTGACTATGGTACGGTTAAAATGTTACTGCAATTTATTTTAAAACAGCTTTTTATTGGAGTATGAGATGAGACAACCTGACTTCTCCAGATGAAAGCATATACTGTTCATAGCAAAAAGTGAAGTCTTCCATATTGACTGATGCCAACACCTTTCTGACTGGATTCAGAGTGATTTTTTTGTTTAAAAGCTATTTGTAACTCTATCACTCACTACGTTCAAGTTTCAAACTTGGGTTCCTAGTTTTGACAGTGAGATTACAAGAGATCTGTTGATCTGTGTGTCTCAATACTCATTGTATGGCCTCACCACTTTAGCACCTGATGCCATTTTTAACCTAGTTACTCTCACATTAGCCTGTGAGTTAACCAGTGTAATTGTCACAATTTTCTAGATTTCCTAAGGTCACAAACAAAAGGAAACACAATGACAGTTCCTGAATGCCAATCCAGCTTTCTATTTAATTGTGATTCTTTTAATTATGTAATTGAAATTGGAGACAACTGGTACCCATCTGACAGGGAAATAATGAAGTAACTTTTAAACAATTCAAACTACAGATGAAATATAAGAAGATGTTGAATGCAGATTAGCCACTAGTTTAAGGCTAATAGTCACACATATTCTTGTAAAAAATAGCTAGCAGTACATCAATGTGAAAAACACCACTGCTTTACCACTTGTGGAAAGGGATGTCTTTCACCAGGAGTGATATTTCACATCAAGTGGAATATGCTTCTGTTACCATCTCAGGGGGAGGAATTCAGATTATTGCTTCATAAATATAACTTTGCAAGACAAATGTTAACCTACCCAGTTTGCCTTAGCTCAATTTTCATCATGATGTATACAATCTAGGACACGATCGTTTATGGAGAAACAAAGAAATCTAAAGTATTCACAATATAAGAACGATACAGGTCAAATGCTAGTACACAGCTGCATTTTCAGATATATCTAGGCTGAAAACAGTCCTTCTGTCACTGTGGCTATCTGGAGACTCACAATGTAGCAAGCAGTTCCCATCAGATCACTGGGAAATCTAAAACTTGTTTTTGAGCAGGTAGTGTAACATTTCCTCTCCTTACACAGGAGTACATGCGCGAATGTAATATGATTGACACGTGACACATAAAGATCTAATTCTGTGAGATTCATGAGACTATTTATTTTCCTAGTTTTTATATTTAAAAACAAAACATAAACCTCCCCAAAATACACAAAAAAACAAACCCAAAATTGAAAAATTGAGGCCCTCCTTAACTGGCTACTTATTAATTTGGTGATATATCACTAAGCAAACTAGACCTTTTTTGCCCTTTCTTCTCAGCTATATCTTCTCTAATTTAATTTCACTCTCCCACCCCAAACCCAGCAGACAAGGCTCTCCTTTGGAAGCATCAGGAAGCAGTCACTAAACTGGTGCACTTCATTTTGGTTTGACTTATTTCATTGAACGTCGATCAATATCCCTCCTTCTACCTTTCAAAAGCTTTTATGTCTGAAAAAGGCTTTGTTTCATATGATATAACTCATTAGTTTTTCAGTGAACATAACTCATTCTTTCTTCAGTGATTAGTGGAAAGCCAAAAATTTACTCAAAATAAGAGTAGATGTCTATGAGAAATAGTCAAGGTCTGTTCGTCCATATACATATCTGAGAATCAGTCAAATGCACATACGGAATCCATCAATCTACTTACAGACAAATATAAAATACTCAATCTGCACCATAGCCTACCATTTTAATGTGAAAATACAGACTATTGAGCAGCAACATAATTTACAGATAAATAATAAATTGATCGGTAATGCCTTTTTTTTTTTTTTTTTTTTTTTACATCAGGAGTGACCTACTTGTACCTATGTCAGACCTTCCATTATAGTTGTCTTTTTGGGATACCACAGCCATTGAAAATTACTTAGTGTTAAAATTTGGTAGACAAAGTCTTCGTTTTCATGACTCCTCCTTCTTCACCAAATGTATACACATGCACTCAGTCTACCATCGGGCTATTTCTAAAAGTTTAGAGACTACAGAATTTGGAAGGTCATATTGCATTTCTATAGATGGAACACTGCTCATTTGTGATTCTTTATAATGTTATAGTAACACAAAGCAGTTATACAGCATTAAGCGTCCAGGTGAAACTGAAAAACAAGCTTTATGGCTGCTTATGAGATTTTTCCCCACAGTAATTCCATAAGAATTTTTATTATAAGCTAAAATGCATACTAGACAATGAAATGATAGCATAATCTCACCAAATTATGTTATTATTTTTGCATTACATGGAACAGCTTCAACTGCTTTGTAAAGCTCTATGTTTCAAATAGGTCTGCATGTAATCAGACACATAAATACCAGCAAAATTCACTGAGTATCTCCCATATCTCTTTAATGTTAAAGAATGCCAAAGAATTCTGGTCAAAAAGCATGTCAAACATGGAAGAAATAATTTAAAAGTCAAGAGACTTATTTCTACGTTAGTACACTAATATGGATTTTTTTTTTTTTTATTCAGTCATTCCATCATTGTGTGTATTTAATCTTGTCCTATGATGTCATTTTAGGCAATGATTACTCGTGTCTTTGAAAATTTCATATTCCAACTGTAAAGCCTTCTGGATTCTTAGCCCGAAAGTACATCAGTGATTAGGCAACGCTTTTATCTCCTCACCTATACTCAGCTGACCAAGTGTAGCTATTTTTTCAGAAGCATATTTTGTCACACCAAATTTCTGTCATCTTAAAATGAATTATTTTATCCAGAGCTACATTTTAAAAGCAATCTAAGCATGAAGCAGTGGCAGAATGCATGGACAAAATGCTTAAGCAGGGCATTCTGCAGAAAGCTCCTGGTATCCACGCTCTGGGATGCAAGCTGGTAAGATGCAGACTTTGCAGGTATCAAGTATATGTCACCTGCCTTTATTTTCGATATTTATATCTATATTCTGGAAGAAAAAACCTCCTTTCCTTTCAAAACAAGTGATTTTGGCCAGAAATGGCCAAGACATCTCTGGATGAACAATCTACTTCAGATGAATACTCAGCATCTCTTGAAGAAACTTCAAATGATGCTCAAAAACAACTCCATCCTTGCAAAGATGAATACAAGAAGAAACTTCCCTACCTGCTTGCAAATACTCAATTACTCAGCCTAAACTGACTATCAGTAAGAATGTTTTCTTGAAAAAAAAGCAAGACTATGAAGTGGAGAATCCCATGATTGCACGGAAGGGTTCTTGCAGAACACTCTGGTCAAAAGGAGCCCTCCCCAAGTTAGAATGCAAATATAGTGTGGGATCCTGACCCAGAGACTAAAATTTTAGTACAGTGGGCAACTTCATATTAAAAACAAATGTTTTATCTACACAGACCAGAAAATTCATAGTGCCTTATCCTCTGTGAAGTCCCATGTGAAGAGACAGCACATAAGTTATCCTTACAGAAGTCTTTCTGTTAATGTTTGTAACATCTCTTAAATATTCCTCACCATTTTTCACACAGCAAGTAACTAAATTCTGAATTCAGACTGGTACGGATCTAAAATGACCTATTCCTCTGTGATTACGTTATCTAGGTGTTAAAATGCTGTGGAGGAGTCCATGGAAAGCACTTGATCAAAAGATCTTCATAAACCAATAAGCCTTTCCTCAAAATGCTTTAGCAAACTGTCCCATTTTATTCTCATTTTGGTAAAAGCATGATTTCCCTGATTTTGACAAGAAAGAATGACTTTTGCTCTTCTTTACTAAGCACATTACTTTACACTTGTACGCCATTTGTGCATTGTATCACTAGCTCCAGGTAGAAAAGCCACTAAAGTAAAAGGAAACCAAAACAAAATAAAATGTTCAGTTTCAATATAATTAAGGTTAGTCAAGACAGTGCTTCCCAAACATAATCATATTCCCAAGCCTGGAAGAGTCTACTTTTTGTGTGTAGGTGGAGAGTAAAGAGAACATCAACAACCCTGAGCTGGGCAGTTGAGATGCTCACAAGTTTCAGTAAGTTTCAGCCTGTCTTGCATCCAACAGAAGCATACAAAAATATACACATATCCAAGAACACATGACCTGATAAATGACCATTCTGAAATTCACACCTCAATTTTTACATCAGTTTGAATCAAGGTTGAATTTAAAGCAGCAACTTAACGCAGTTTCACATTTGGACTGAAGTAACTATTCTCTGCTGTGCAATATAGAGATACTTCTATAAATTGACTTTCCTTTAGAGACCTTGAATCCAGAATCTCTGTCAAGATTTACAAAGATGGTTGGCAACACAAACCAAAAGAAGAAAGGTAATCAAGTTTGTTCGGCTCTGAGGGGATAGAATTAAGCTTCTGGAAAGAACCTTAACGCCTTTCATCTAGCCATATGCAGCCAACAAAGTCTATGTGCACAGGTGCTAATATATTTGATGCTAAAGGAGTTATTAGTTCTCATTTCTGGTGTGAAAGATTCACTGATGATCACAGGAAAACTAATAATACTATATACCTTGATGCCATAAATTGGCACTGGGATATCAGCATCCATGAACACAATTTTTTGAGGCAAGTTATGGATACTTCCTCAGAATAAAGTAGTTCCCCTGATTCTAAAAGTGTTGGGAGAAAAAACAAACAAACAAACAAACAAAAAAAAGAACACCACAGAAAAGTAGGAAATGGACATTTCACCACATGAAAACTGAACAGCTTACTGAGACCAGGTTTTATAAGCAGTTGCTGAGAAAAGGCAAGAGAACTTCAGTGTGGCATGTTCTTTACCTTTCTTTTTATTGTGGAGTTATTTTGTTACTTTATTGTGCATCCCATTTGGCAAAGAAGTCATAGAGGATGGGAAGCAGCATAGGTGAACTTGTACTACAGATTCCAGTACACAGGGAGGACATTCAAATCAGAGTCATTCCTATCAGCCACATGTAGACAAGAAGAAAATTCCCATGTCTTTTGTTCTTTTTCATAGAAAATATGATGCCATGGAGAATTTCTCAGCATTATTTCTTTCCCCATATCATTAATTTTGTAACGTGAGAGTCATACTGCACTCAAGATGACATTTTAAACCTGACTGGTTTTGCTAGGCTGTAAGAGTAACTAACAACATGTTAACACAGATGGTTGCAGACAGACCTAACATCTGCTCTGTGCTTTTAAGTATCTGAACTACGAAAGAGGCCACATTTTAGCAGTTAGTCTGACAGAACAGATAAATGCACTAACATAACTTCTGGACTGGAGATGACTCCTGTCCATCCAGATTAGATTAGAAAGAAAAAATAACAAAAAAAAAAAGGATCTTTCTGAACCTGCATAGAAAAGACAAATCCTAAGATATGTCTATTTAAATATCTCTATTTAAAACTACCTCTAACCTTTCTCAATTTCCAAATTCTAGCTGAAGCAACAAAATACTCTATTTACACAAAACTGACTTTGCAGCCAAATACGTTTATTGATAACTGCAAGTGAACTAGTCTTTTCTTTGCATCATAGTAAGAGAAACTAAGGATCAAATGTTCCTACCTAGTCTTGATAATCTATTGAGCTGAAAGACACAGAGAAACCAGAGGGTTCTACTAGCCAAAAGACATGGAGTTCATGGGACATTCATATGCCAGACATGATGGTCTTTCTCTGAACAAGCAGAAAGATAACTACAAGCTCTGGAAACTGTTAGATATTAGTTTGAGGATAAGGCAAGAAATAAGAGGATCTAAAACAGATTTCAACATTGGCAGTACTGTATCCACAAGCAAAAGAAAAACATTTCTACATGAGGTGTTACACTTCAAAACATAATCAATGCAAGATGTAGGAAGAGCCATAAGGTTTGTCCTTTCAAAGACTTTGATTTATGCAGTCCCCTAATGTTTATAAACTTGCACACATATGTTTACATACTGCCTCTGAATAGCTACCACTTGACAGCTATTCTGGACACACAAATGCAAAGTGAATCCTACATTTTGTCATCTCTCCCCTCCAAAATTTTGGTGGATGAATTTCCTCTAAGCCTGATGCTGTTGCTTTACTGCTCTGATCCACTGCTTCAGTTTGATCTCCCTTCTCTCCTCCCCTTCCACCTGAGGATTAAAACAAAAGCTTTGGAGCAAAGCTGCCCAGAGGCAAAAGTTTCAGGCAAGGAAGTTGAAGGGGATATATTGATCAGTGCCAAACCATTTTCAAAATAATGGAAGGAGAAGGAAAGGAGAGTTTCATTCTCTTCTAGTAGAAGTTGCATTGATTCAATTCTGTCCTTATAAGTGAAATAGCTTGCTACCTCCAGTGAAACCAAGTTTCTTCTCATTCTGATGTCTCTTTCCTGCTTATTGGAAAGTGGAGAATAGAGGAAGCAGAATAACACAGTCCCTAGTCTGGGACATAGGATAAAATTAGGCTCCTTTCTGCCCTGGCAATTGTTGAACACTGTAATAAAGCTAAGCAGATTGGCTGGATTCTCCTGTTTTCTCATGGAAACATGAGGGCAAGTCAAGCTCTTCTTCACCATAACTTTTTTGCTATGTAATGGAAAGGCAGATTGTTGTCCATCATACCACTAAGGCATCCTCACAACCTCACTAAAATCAGTGGAGTTATGGGGAAGACTCTTTGCTCATTTTGGTTTCTGGATCAGCACTGACAGTTCAAATGTGGTCCTCACTGGACCACAGAAATGCAAGAAAAACTCTTCTTGCATTCAGTAGGTGAACAACAAACCATTAATCTGAATAATCTATAAAATTCTTGTTTAATGATAATGGCAGTACCCAAACATGGAAGAGTTGAATGGCACAGATCAGCCACAGGGGAACTGGAAATCCCCTGAGTCACTGGAGTTATTCACTCTGCAGTTATAAATATACCAACTGCACCTGATAATCTTTTCAAATTTAGAGGTTGGTTTAAGTTTCTAGGTACTTTTGAGTAAAATTATTTTATTATCATGTGAGAAAATGCCATGACACTAATGGGTGCATTAAAACAAAGTTAAACTTCAACTGATGTATCATCTTGAACTTATCAGTCATATTAAAATCAGAATAATTTCCACCAGGGGGATTTTTTTTGAAAAGGTGATTTAACATATTTGAGATCACATAAAACCTTTTCCCATAAACTTAATGACAATAACATTCAGTAAGAAATCAAGAAAGGGATCTAACTTTACATATGCTAAAAAAACAACATTGCATTTTAATCTCTTTTTCCTGTCTGTTACCATATGTAATAAAGTTGAAGCAAATCCATAACTATGATGATTTTTTTAGATGTCATACATGCTACACATCCAGAGCATTAAAAAAAACAAAAAATGAGCACTGCTATGAGGGGTAAATTACCTGTTGTTTAGAACTGAAAAAGTAATTCCATAAGCAATATATTATAGTAACAAAGAAAATATTATACATTTTCACCACATACAGTTTGAAGGATGATATATTTCAATAGCTCAGTAACTATGTAAGTGCTGTCTTACAAATTTCAAATTTTATCTGAACAATTTTATGAGGTGATGATGTGAATCTACATCCATCAAAGATCCTACTGCATGATGAAAAGTTAATGTTTCAGAAAACTGGAGTTCTCTCTCTGGCTGTGTGATTCTGACTGAAAGCAGTTACACAGCAAAAAGGATTGCTTTGGACTCACATGAGCAAGCCAACTGACAAAGGCAAGTATTTTTTGAGTATGGGCTTCAGTGACTGAATAGTTTTTGTTTACTATAGAAGTCCACACCAGACATCTTGTGAAAAAACTTGAAAAGTTGACAGCAAAAACTCTCAGTAATAACTGAAGTGAAATATATAAAATACGAAAAAAACTTCACTTTGTATAGAAACTAAAATCCTAAGAAATTAATGTGAAGCCCTCTTTGCAAGTAGATGAAATGTTATGACCCATATAGTACAGAGCAGACAGTTCTGAGCAAGAAAACAAGAATTTTAAAACATATATTCACGATATATATTTTAAATATTCACATTTAATGTTGGGATCTATGCCTTTTTTTGAAAAGTGTAGAGCAGGCTTGATTCTAAAGCTCATCCTGTAGTATTAGTGTATTGCATTTATGTATGAAATGGATTTTTAAAACACAGATACTGATAGAGAACAAAATTCTAACTGCACCATAAATCAGAAGAGTAAAGCATCCTGTAAACAGGAACTGAACTAACAAGTTCAGCAGCAGTGAGCAGCTTTCAAAGGCAACTGACAGGTGTTATGTTCACTATTTTCAGTTTTTCTAACAAACATCCACTCACAGACAATTGTAAATTCATTGTAAAATACAAATCTCAGGCTAGCATCTACTTCTGCTTTCAATAACGAAGTAAAATCAGCAGAAACAAATGAGGATTTTTAGTCTGTTATTCTCACTTTTTCATTTCACAGCTTTTATAGCTGATGCTCTAAGTCTATTTTAGCATTTCAGACACCACACCTACAAACAGCACAAACTGCAAGTGACCACTTTACCTTCTGAAAAATCAATCAGTCCCAGCAAATGAAGCAGCTTCAGAGATGCAAATATAATCACAACAATACCCACTGTTTGCAGTCCCTCCGACTCCCACTCGAGAGTCAACATTCTTCCAACAGGCAAATCATTCCAGTCTTCACACCAGTTTGCAATCAGAGGGAAATTAGAAGATTTTACCAAGAGTTTGCTTTGAAGAAAGTTGCAGTGGTGTAAAGCAGCACTACACTGAGCTGTGGCGATTCACCAGCCCCTCTAGCTGAGACAAAATATTAGATAAAGCCCTGCATCTCATGCTTCTCTAGGCTTTTGATTTCATCAGTAGCGAGTCCTCTTAGAAGGCAGAGGTGGACCGCGAACCCCTGGGTATGACATTGTATCCGTCAAGCAGCGTTACTTAGAGCTGCTGGAGGAACATCTGTGTCGGAGCAGGAGACTTGGCTGTGTCAGTGCCAAGAAGAAATGCTCTCTGGAAACTTGCACTAGGGAGCACACTGCTATCAGCACTCTGCACTCCAGTGCTTCCAGACCCAGGCTTTCCGATTCTCCCCAGCTTCTCTTGGCACAGTTTTTGTTAAGTTTGAGAAATGACAGCTTGCTAAAGAGAGACATCTGTTTTCACGTGCACTAAACACTGCATATCAGAAAACTACTACTCTCTGCATTAGACAGAATAATGTTCAGAGAAGCACTGTCCCCTGCTCTTTGTAAGCATCATCGGAATCTAATTAGAATCCTCACTGGAAGTGAGAGTAGAAATTAAAGAAATACACATCAGCACTATCGGTGCCTCCAGCCAGCAAAATAGAGTGCTGTCAAGGAGACATGCACTGCTCAAACCCATGATCTGTAACCAGGAAGAATGTATTCTTTATTGATTGAGAAACAAAAGAGTGCTTTTCTGTCTCAGGACGTGAACCTAGGAATGCTGAACCCCCAACTCTGCTATACATGAATGGGTAGCAGGCATTTTCCAAAGCTCCCAGGAAGATCTTGCCCAGGCTACGCATCAGGGGAAAAAGAACCCCAGCTGATTTACTGGACAGTCTGTATAAAACTAATTGTCCCGTGTTTATTACTGTGATTACCAAGAGGATATCAAGTGTGAAGAATAGGCTCTGAAGAATATTTATGCAGCACAAGCATAAATAATATAAGGTTATGCCCATTCTAATAGTTTAAATAAATCCTGTCCACTGGTATACAAGGCAATAGAATAAAGCAAAGGGAAGTGTCAGAAAAAAAATAATTTCAGGGGCCCTTGTTACTAAAGATATAATAGTTCTAACACTAAAAAGAATCTCATAAGTCACGTCCAGTATCAACCTCTCATCTTAGGTTGTTCAACTATTTGCATTAAAAAAAAAACCCAAAAGAACAAACCTAACTATCAAGAAGCTCAGATACTTTTATTTTATTCAGAATGCCATTATAATTTTAAATTAGCACAAACCAAATTTTAACATTAACAAGCTGTTGTTTATGGGCTACCTAGAGAAAGAAAAATGTAATCTACAATTTACTATCAGCTTCTTTTGTTTTTCTTTGAAGACTCTCTGCACTGAATTACAGTAACTAACTGGACTCACAGATTTTTCCATATAGGCAGGACTCTGGAATCTATGTATTTTTATTCATTCAAAAAATCACGTGTGTACTTCAGCTATTCTTAGGTTATATCTAGTCAATAGAGAAGCGAGAATATTCTCTGATTTTACTCTTTTGGGTTTTTAGTACTAGAAAGTCATGAGTTCTGTATTATTTACACATGCTCTCAATCTGAATGTCAGTTCCTTTTCTATTAACCTGTAAAGCTGAAACAATGTCTAAGAGGAAAGCATGGTGAAAATCAAACCAAATACACTATCCCACATTTGCACCTTCTAAATGTCATTACCTTTGCCTCATATTCTACATTAACATTTTCCTGTTAAGTTCTATTGCTTTTAAAAGTAACATTTTGTTTCCTCTTTACAGTTTCTAGCTAGTCCATATCATTTTCTCCTTTTAAGTCTCTGACTTGTTCATCTTAACTCATTCTCATCTCTGACTTCTGTTTTTTACCTTGAGGTTATTCCTATTTACGTTTTTCTTTTTCTCAACCTTGTGTTCTTTTTCTCAAATGATGAAGCATGGACAAATGATTACAATACTTCCAGGTTTAACATGATCCCAGGATGGGACCTTTGACCCATACTGTTTAACAGGCATTACAGGAAAAAAAATCCTAATATAATGCAAAAAATCATACTATAAAGAAGAAAGAGGCCTTACTTATTGTTAATAAATGGTATCAGGGAAACTATTAAAATAGAGTAATCTATCAGTCTACATTCTCTTTTCATGCAGCACATTCAGGCTACCTTGTGTTTTTGAGTTGCCCAGTCTTGGAGCACAGGCTCTTCTACTCCAACCCTGAATGTGCCAACCCAGTCACAGAAAGCCACCCAGCAAGAAGCGGTCCCAGCCACAGCCAAGACACACAAGCAGATAGATCTAGATATCTTAAAAAAAAAAAAAAACAACAAAAAGGCACAAAGATTATAAACTGGATGAGTTTTAGGGGCCAATTCTACCTGGACAGCAAATGAGTTACAGAAGGATTTTTAAAGAAAAAAGAAAAAAAAGCATCCATTTGAATTAAGGTAACTGATTACTGACATCAAAGATTATCTCCTTAAAAAAAGAAATAGACTTTTCCTGCTGTTTCTCATAATACTTCTCTAAGTTAGGGGAACTAAATTCAGACTTTGTGAATCTCCAAGCCTTAGCTCTACAAAATAAAGAAGCAAGGATAAGAAACTATGTGGAAAGGAAAAGGAAGTGATTCGTGAAATCTTTCCTTCAATACACCATGCAACAAACTGAAACAACGTTACCTACTGAGGTAAATGGTTCAATTAAAAAAAATTTATGCCTCGAATTATTTGAAAATAAAATCAATCTTGAACAAGGAGATAAAATTCTGTCATATGTAGGGCACCTCTTTGAATTCTGATCCCTTCCTAAATTCATAATCAGTTGTAATTTATCTCTTACACTTTGCATTTTGTTCAATTATTTAAACATAAATATTTATGTGATACATCCTTATGGGGTGCCTGTATTGACAATATGAACAAATTTTAAAAGCTGTTAAAAGGAATTTTTCTTCAACATATCTCCCCAGGATACAAAAGGAAACACCACATTTTACATAAAGCATTGAAACCAGGGTGTGATCGCTTATAATATCCAAGCATTGCTCTCTAATTCAAGCTTTCATTTTTGACTTTGCAATGCATTCTGGTGGCGATTGAGCAATACATTTAAGTTTGCACAAACTCACTTGTGATTCTTCACTAGGTTGCATGTGGGGAAAAAGAAGTACTAGAAATTGTTAGGAAGCTATCACATCTAAACATAAAATTCCACCAGTCTTAAATTCCTCTCCACAAAGACTTAAAGCAGACAAGAAAGAAGAGGCAGTGGGGGTCGCCTGTATGTTAGGGTGTTTTGATTGTTTTGAACTTGTCTTGAAATGAAAGTGATGATAGGGTTGAGTGTTTATGGGCAAAAATCAGTGGGATGGCCAAGAAAGGAATCTGTTGTAACCCACACAATGAGGATTCAGAGACAGACAAAATATGCTATAGGCAGTTGCGAGAAGGCTCATGATTGCTAGTCCTTGTTCTCATGGGGGACTGGACCTGCTCTGTGTGAACTGGTGGGTAATGTAATGCTTGGAGCCTGTCTTGGGCACAGAGATCACAAAATGAGAGTTCGCAGTTCTCAGAGAATTTAGGAGGGGGAGTAGTAGAATGGCCAGCTTGGACTCCTGGAGGTTAGACAATGGCCTCTTTAGGAGACTAGTTGAGAGAGACCCTTGGGAGGCAGTTCTGGAGGGCAAAGGAGTCCAGGAAAGATGGATATGCTCAAAGGAGGCTATCTTACAGTTAGAGGAGCAGGCTGCTCTCCATGTGCCAAAAGATGAGCTGGTGAGGGAGAACATCAGCCTAGTTGTGCAGACAGCTTTGGCTGGAACTCAGGAACTCCCTATAAAAACAAGTACAAGTTCTTCTCTCCAAAGTAAATAGACAAGAGAAACCAGTGCTGAAGTGCTGCAGGACATATACTTTACCTGGAAGCACAGATCTTAAGTGAGTTCTGAACCGGACAGAGTAAAATGCCTAAATTAGTGGTGTCTACAAGAACAATCCCATTCTGGAGTTCTAATGTTTTTCTGCAAACAATGCCAAGGAATTACTGGCTATTCTAACCACTGTAAATATACACCTTACACATTACAGTGTCTGAAGCAATAAGTAATTTTGGAACTGATTGCTGTATACTTGTAGATACTGTCAATTTCCCCTTACTTTTTAGAAGAAGAAAAAAATACTCAGAAATACTATTTATAAAGTTTAGACAGGGGAAATAAAATGTTAATAATATCAAAGTTGAATAAGAGCAGAGATCTGCCATTTAAAAACCAAACAGTATTCCACATAACACATCAAAAGAAGTAGCAAATGCTTGAGAATAACATATTGGATGCTAGGAATTGAACAATTAAGGAATAAAACATTTTGAAATCCTAAAAATACCTGAATAAGTATTCAGTGATTAGTGTATTAGAGTATAACATTTCCCTATAATTTTATATGATTTCTTTATATGATTTCTTTCAAAAATCATTTGGTATTATCTTACTTTTTTATATACATTGGTAAACTAGTTTAATCCCAGTCAACTCCTAGTTTTTGACTATGACCTGTCATTGTAATTAGCACAATAAAGTGATGTGTATTTTCTTTTCATTACTTTAGTACTCATAAATAATTTTATTTACTTTTATTTTAATGCTTACAAGCAGTTTTTATTGTAATCTATAAACACTTCATCTTTTCTTCCAACTCTCACAGAGAGCCTACCTGATCCCAAACACACTGAAGTATTCTATGTCTTTTCACTACATTTTGTTTTTAACAGCTGCTTGTAAACAGTATCAGTCTACTCTGGCTTTTCTCTTTATAATGATTTTCATTTCTATGCAGGCATTCTGGATTTGCCGTTGTCTAATGTACAATGGGGCTGATCAAAACTGAACAGTTTTCAAGACAAGGGTGGATTATTATTCATTAATTGACTTGAATTTTGCTGCTTTCCTAGGTGATGAAATCCGCAGAGCGTTGTAACTAACTTACGCTTGAGTGTGTGTATGTGTGCCTTCATCGGCTAGCAATAATAGTTCATTAGATTCTATTTGATATTTTCCCCAAATGTATCTGAAAAGGGAAACTGAAATTGAGTTAGAAATAGAAACAAAATTTGGAAGTATTAATTAGCTGCCCTTCTTTCTGTAGTCTCTTCTTCCAGAGGGACATGTCATTCAGCCAGAAGAGAATGAAACTGTCAAATAAACACAGAAAGGGCACCTACGTACAGGTCAGATGAATTGCAAATCTTCAGCTTCTTGATCATGTCAGATCTAAGCTTATTAGGAAAGTTATCTAGTAGGTAATGAACTTAATTCTCCTATTAGTTAGCCAGTAAGAAATCTGCTCACAGGCAATAATGTACAGTTTTCTACACAGAAAAGTTTATATCTTTGATCTGCAGAGGAAAACTATGTCCACGAGAAAACAGTTCAAGAATTGGAGAAGCAATTAATTCACACGTATCCTTTCAAGAATTATTGTCAGGGTAAAAGAATTCATATTTTTTGAATGTAACACCTCGTGTAGGCTGCCACAGCTAATCACAGAACATGGTATAACTTTCATAAAATATTTAGAAAAATGAGGCTAATGTATGGAATCACAGTGTTCATCTTGTCAGCACTGCAGCTACTCAAGAGCGAAATATTGTACTAGCAGATTACTTATCCAATCAAAATTGCAGAGAAACTTTTGCTAGCTAGAAGAGCAAGGTAGAGTGTAATTACCCAAGATTAAGTTTGTCAGGCTTCATATATCATCTTTAATATTTACACTAAGTGCCCTAGATCTTTAATGACTGTAAGCGAATATAGGCTGAGAAAGAAAAAAAATTCAACACCTGTACAGGCAAGATAAGTTTCACTGGTTTGCAATCAAGGCAGAAAATATGCTATCCAAGCTTCTGAAGGTTTAGACTCGTAAGTAAATTGCACTAAAATAATATTGCAGCTATAGCTGTATAGAGTTGATTTATGCATTTTAGTAGTCTCATTTAGCCCATGGTGTGGGATTTCATTACTTTTTTTTCCTCCCTTCATTTTCACCTTCTGACTCTCACTTCCTCCTAAGAAGCTTTTGTTCTTGCTTTGATCTAAATCAAAGGACTGATGCCACTACCGATCTGAAAACAAGAGTTGAAAAGAACCCCACAAGAAAACCATTACCAAACCCCCTCTAACAGCTACAGGTGGTTTCATTTGTCTAAAACACTAATTGATATAGCATGTTTAAATATGCTTAAAATAGCTATTGTGCAAGGGGTTTGTAAATTAAATGGCATGTCCATGGGAGTAACAGTAGCATTTTAATTTATTAAGCTTTAGCAAAGCATTGCAGAGCAGCTATATGTTTCCTAAACAAGGTTAAATTACATTTAGTAATAGTCAGTAATCAAATTCTGGTTTGTTTTACTGCAAAGCCCACTGGCTTGTTTGACAAATGAAATTATCTCTAAATTATGTGACTGTGTCTTCAGCCTACAGACCAGTTTTTCTTTTTATATTAAATCATACTTGCTGCAGCAGGAATTGCCACTACCAAATTTGTAAGCATAAATGTATATCTACACAGGAACAGTGCAGTATAATGGAGCTGCTGGGGCCTGTCACACCCAACTACTTAATTAGCTGTAACGACCTACCTTGCTCTGACTAACAGTACACTAAGACACACTTTTCCTGTTTATAACAAAACACAGTTTTTTGCCTGTATGACTCTCACCTTCTTCAGTCTTTTAGAACGAACGTGGTAATAGCAATGTCTCACCTGCTGAATTCCTTCTTTCACTACTATTTTTGTAATTACACACTGAAGCAAGAGGATGCCATTAACAACAACTTTATTTATACAAACAAGGAACTACTGGGAGGCCTCTACAGTTCAAGCTGGTAGAAATGATAGAACAGAGTAGCAGCATTCACAGCTCCATATTCAGTCATTTTCTGTTAGCCAAATTATGAGTATATCCACTTATGCTTGCCCATACACCTAGGAAGCCGTGTTTTTATGGACTGTGAAGTTAGATGACCTCAGATGAGTTCCTAAAGAAAGGGAAAGGTGTTTTCCTGTGGTGATGAATGAGAAAACAAATGAATTGTGTATGCTATAATAAAGGCTAATGTTCTAGTAACCAAGCCTCCAAACCAACCATCGCTCAAGTTAAAATCCTCAACCTATCCTGTGCAACACCTGTGTTTCAAAACTAGTGTTTCTGGCTCCCATTCAATGAATGGTTAGCAACTAAACTAAAGAAAAAAAAATTATTAACAAAAATCATAAGAACATCACTATTGTGCAGCTCTTTTCTTGAGATGCACCCATCTTACTCTGATATAAAAAAAAAATAATCATGTACAACAAATGTTCTATTTCTCTCCTTGGCTTTTCAAAAGGTGAAGTACTGTACTTTGCCATAGCAACAGGAAAGTATTATAAATGAAGCCTGAAGTGGCTGACATATTTCTGCATTTGACATACTTGTTACAAGATGAGTGTATCTGTCCTATAAAGATGAGCTACAATAAATTAAACCATGTTACATGGCTGCAGCACATTCAAGAAATATTAAAAAACCCGCTGTAATCCAGGTTTTGTCCCTTAGATGTATATGATAAGACCTATAGTACATATAAAATACACACAGATTTGACTACACATATGGTTACCATTCAGAAATAGTTCAAAGTATCTGCTTATCTATTATTGTCTTGTTTATGAACAGCTTCTCTAGCATGTCATTGTTTATTTTTTTATTTATCACTAAAAAAAAAAAAGAAAAAAGGACATACCAGATGATGCCACACCTGGATAACTGTGCCCAGTTTCTAGTACAAGGGAGACAGACATACAGGGCAGAACCAGTGAAGGGCCCTAAAAATACCTAAGGGAATCAAACCCCTCTCCGGTGAGGAAAGGCTGAAAGCAGTGGAACTGCTCAGCCTGAAGAAAAGAAGGCTCAGGGGAATCTTCTCAATGTAGATCAACACCTGAAGGGAGTTGCAAAGAAGATGGAGCCAGTCTTTTCAGTGGTGCCCGCTGACAGGGTCAAAGATATCCTTGAAGAGATTAAAAAAAACACCTGGACACAGCACTGGGCAATGGGCTCTAGGTGGCCCTGCTTAAGCAGAGGTGTGGGACCACAACTTCAAATACACCTCCCACCTCAACTATTTTATTATTTACATCCCTTTCAATAACATTTTATAATGTAATTTCCTAAGCAGAACCTTTTTTCAGCTCATCCAGTTTCCCATATTATACAATTTGACTCCTTTTTATGGACAATAATTTTAGGGTTAAATCTAATTCCAAGTACACTTGAAAATAAACCTTTTTGAGCCAGATCTCTCTGTGCTTCTGGACACTGAAGAATTCTATTTTTCTTCAGTGTAGGGCCTGAACAGGTTCACTCCTGATAAATGGCAGGAATAGCAACAAAGGCAAATGAACAAGGATACAGTGATATAAATACATATAATCCCTACACTGAAAGGTAAAGGAGCTTTACTTTTTTATTTTCTTTCTCCTTTTTTTTTTTTTTTCCATTCAGAGCTTTCACTCTGGGAATCTCAGGGGCTTCTAAAGCCTTGTAATTCCACCATCATAAGTATAAGGTAGGTAGAGAGTATTAACAGTTCAGGAAATTTAAAGCTGCTGTGAGCTAGACTCCCTTTTTTTTTTTTTTTCACAAAAGAGAGAGAGGGAAAAAACTTAAAGAAAAGGGGTTGAAAAAATTGGCATAACTTGATGTTTCTCACCTCCTAATACAATTTTTTCTTGGCTTACAGCCCTAATCCAGTGCAAGAACCTACAGTGGTATTTGAGGATCCATGTAACGCAATGAAAAATTTTCTGCTACAGCAATTTTGCTGTTCTGGCAATCCGGAAAGCAGCATCAGGATAAAACCAAACCCTGAAAGAAGCAATGAGCTTACAACACCTTATCATTTAAGTAGTAAAAGGAAGGTTACAGGTTTTCCCTGAGGAATCATTATAACATCCAACTAAGCACAGCATCATGAGGCTGAAATGAGGGAAGCAACAAAATACAGAAGCACACTATCTTGAACCTTCAACAAAACTTTAGACACCACTTTAGATTGTGTTATGCTGCTGCAGGGATGAAATCCTTTCTTCTTTAGTAGCTTTGCAGGGTGTACAACACCCTCTATATGATCCATGCTTACAACTTATATCAGCAGATATTCCAGTAAGCACAGCAGGTTTGCGGGTCGTGGGAAATTAGTTTTCAGATGCTTCTTGACATGCATATGGCCATACCCAAATTCCACAGTGAGATGCCTGCATGTCTTCCTCTGCATAAGCCAACATGATTTGGAATTGGCTGGATTTTAAAGTAATTTTAAAGCCATTTTCAGCCATTTTTAAGAAGAAGAATATTTTTGCTGTCATTAATACTTCAGGAATCATTTCCCCCCAATAATCATCTGTGCACTAGGCTATGAATTTTAATTTCTTTAATCTCCTCAGAAGCAATTTCCCTAGCTTTCCAATCATGCTGCTCTTTTCTGAACTCACTCTAATTGGGCAAAACACTTAAACGGAAAAAATTTAGTAACTAGTTTTTAGGTAGAGTTCAATTAGTGATGAGCAGGACTGTATAATGGCAAGCCAACCATAGCCTTAGCATTAACAACCTCCTCTCATAAAAATAATATGAAATATATAATAACATTTTGTCTTCTTTATTTCTCAAAAGCAAATAAACTTCAGTATCCCTTCCCTTTCAGAAGCTTGTATTTCAGTTGAGGTAACCCAGGAGTGTGACCAGACCCCACCCCATTCCCCTATTGCAAGCGATGCTTGTTTTGGGTAATAAGTATTTTCAAACTTATCCTTAGAGATTATTCTTTGCTAATGGGGACAGTAACACATCTGTCTTTCCTTGAAGAACATGGGCTGTTTCAAGGCTGCTTGAACAAGTCTGAAAGTTTGTTGCCTTGTCCCTAGCATGTTGTTCCTTCTACACTTGCTTTGGTCCTTATCTGATACTGTGTGAGCTTTCACATAAAATGTTAAGTCAGACAAAATATAATTTGATTAAAAAAAACCAAAACAAGCAAAAAGCAGAGCCTTTGTCCTTGAGATATTTTGCAAGCAGTGTTCTTTTCACTTTTGAGCACTGATCTCATGGTTGCAGTCCAAGACTAGCAATGTTGGGCAGGCTCAGGAGGAAAAGAGCCAATTCTAATGGTGAAAGACCAGGCAAGCAAAGGAATAATTCCTAGGCAGGTTTTAACTGACATAACCAGCACAAAGATCTTGGAAGAAGTAGTCAAAATTTGCTGCCATACCAGATGTATGCAAAGAGAAGCAGCAGCCAGGCAGCAACAGCATTCCTCACTGAGGATCAGCGAGAATCAAACTCTGTGCTCACATGCAGTAGCAAAAAAACATAATTCAGTTCATCTTTGTCTGTTCAACATGTTTTATGACTAATCCTGATTTATGCTTCTTAACATACATATACAGGACATACTCATAGAACTAGTATCTCTAAAAGGTATTCCTTAGCTTTTCTGATTTAGATTCTGGATGAAGGAATAAGTTTATATTATATGGTATTCAGCCAGTCAGTAAATTCTCTTGGTGAATTCAAGTCTAGTACATTTTTTCTTCTTAGTGAATTACACTGTCTAACAAAAGAGATACATAAGGTATCTGCTCTGAGTCACAAACCAACAGAACACAGTGGTTGTCTTGCTCCTTCACTGCCAGAAGATTGCTTTCCTTCGCTTTTAATTGTTTGGGGGGAAAGGGAATGCAACTGCAGTAAAGGTTAAGCAATACTTGCTGCCTTATTTGTTGAATTGAGTTTCTCTTTTAGCAGAGTGAGGGAATTACTGGTCCCCAAAGAAGTTTCTCAGTGGTGTTGATAAGTTAAGAACTATAAAACTTTTTATTGTAGGTTGAGAAGAAATGTTAAAATAGTTAAACAATTTGAAAAAATACAGTAATTTCTCCCATCCCTAATCCCAGTACACACCGCATTGTTTGGAAGGACATTGTCTATGGATAATTAAGTTTAAAAAACCAAATTTATCAAGATTTTTTCTTAAAAATTTAATTTCTTAAAAACCAAATAATTCAAGACATTGTCTCTTTTTTTCAAGGTACTACTTACACAGGCTATCTCTAACAGAGGTTAGGAATAAAAGGATGGGCTGGCAAAAACATAAAGTGGTTTTATACTCTCCAGGAACACAGCAGCAAAAAGACAAGTTGCAAGAAAGCAGGACACAAAAGTAAAGGAACAGTCTCAACAATCTCAGCCTCTCTGCAACAGTCAATCTCCAGTGAAAACAAAATTAATATACTGTAGGCATGCAGGAGTGGTGTTTAGCTCACTTTTACATTTCCAAATTTTCCGGTGGTTAAATCAGTATATTTCAGAGTATGCCTCATGCTGACAAGTAGTAAGGGTGAATAGAAGTTGTCAGACCACATTTGACAGGAGGGGGAATTTTATCCCACTCATGGGAAGAGGAAAAGGGGCATGGACACCCTCCGAGTACCAGATCCACATGTCAGGCCCCAGACGCATCTCTATCCATAGTCTTAACGATTCATTCAATGACCTCTGCAATACAGCTTTCCGGATGCAGAAGAAGAAAAGGCAGGTGCCACCACACACTACAGGGAATAAAAGTCTAAAGCTTTAGGGATATCTGCAGCATTTTGAAAAACATCAAGAGCTGTTTAGCAAAGAATAGAGATTTAAATAGGCACATGGTCCCAGGCATAGCTGCACATTGCCCTACGAAGCAACTGTAGGCCAGTGACCTTGTGTTATGGTACAATACGCTCTTTTTAGTTCAAAAGTGACTCACGCCTTGAGTGAGAGTTCAGCTTTCAACTCATTATTTTCATTTTGTGCCCTGATCTATCAACTGCTCAGCAGTGAAATAAATGCTGAATATCATTTTTCAGTCAGAATCATCACCTGATGTATAAAATGACAAAAAACCAGCAGTCAGTGGACAACTAATCTAGGAAAAGCTTCTCAAGTTTGTGTGTGATTTTTTTAAAGGAGGTTTTGTCTGAAGAATTTCTTGGTTCAAATTTGAAGGTTTTTGTTGTTTATCCTGTTCTCATTCTGTACAATTTAAATAACATTTCTGTGCAAGTGTCTGAATTTTAACAAACAGAAAAATCAATCTTTAACAGACACTGCTCCTATATGTAAATATAGTATGAAATTACTTCAGGAAACTTGAATATTTTTATACTGACATATATCAAACCCTATGCCATAGAAATTGGCGATTTCTCTTAGGAGATACAGGATTTTTGTACTTTCAAGACTTATTTTGTTAAAACCAGCCTTTTGCCCACGGGCAAAATTACTTGCATTCTTAATTCATGACACAGTAATCTAGTAATAGAATTTCAAAATTTAAAGTTTCAAAACATCATCTTTAGAATGATGAGCTAAGAAAAGGTTGTGATTTTGGTTTCACTTCAGAAAAACAACAAAGAAAATGTTAACATGCTGAGTCTGTTAGACTCAAGACAAAAAAAAAACCAAACTAATAATGAATATAAATATTTACTACCTTTAGACAGAGATGAACTACATAACCTGTGTAGACCCTTTCTATTTCTTAATGTACTACTGTACTTCAAACAAAACCCTCTAGGGTATTTATAAGCAATACTGGAAAGCAATATGTGGAAGTATATATTAAAGATGTAAACTAACAGTAGGTAAATATCTATCTGGCATCTAAAGACTACCTGTAGAGACTCAGAAGGAGCATGTGTAAAATCTACCTATGCTAGCATGCTTTTTTAAAACTTGTAAAATGTCTCAAAGTAGACACTTAAAAAATTTTGAAATAAAATATCAGATCCTTATGTGGTGCTTCCAATATAAGGATGCGCATGTGGAGCGTCTCCCCCAGCCCAGGAATTTAGCTGTCTGTGCTCAAAGCCAGCTCACTGGGGAGCAAGGGCTGCTTGAGAAATTGTGACAAGCCATGAAGACGTTTAAGAAAGAGCTGGAAGAAATCACACTTTTCCTGTCAGGAGTTGCATCTACACAGACACTGTTGCTCTTGCTCCCATTCAAGGCTACACTGGAGACATAAACATAAGTGAAAAAAAAAAAATAAAAAAAAAATACACCTTCTACCTCAAAGTTTACACATGTACTACTGATAAATAGGACAGTCAAAGAGAATATCTTCTGCTTCACCATAACCTTTAATGTAGAAGTAAATATGTCATGAATGTTTGAGAAGGGAGATCTAAGCCCTATTAAGCAACAACTATGCTAATACTCAGAATACTTGTGCATCACTAGCAACCTGTTTGTAGACACTGTAACAGAGAGAAAATAATACATTTTTCATTTTTGCAATCCTAGTCAACTGCAGAAAAAATATCCAAGGTGATTTATATTGCTATTGCACTGAAATATCTTGGGAACTTAGGCCCAGAAAATATTACCTCACTTTCATCAGTCTGCCATCTTTTATCTGTTGTTTTCTTTTCCTTGAGAACTAAAAACAGCCTTCCCCACACAGCTGCAATCATTCTAGCTGTGCTTCCAGGACTGTATGAGCGTCTATCTACATCTGTTAAATCTCCATATTTTTCCCCCCAGTTTCAAACCAATTTATAATGAATAGCAAATACCAATCTGATTGTGAATTTAATGGCAAAGATATCTTCATTATGCTAGCTGATCAGCTACTTCTTCTACTACCACTGTATTTTTATCTGTTTGCAGATCACAATCCCCTCAATTAAAGCCTTTTTATTCTAATGGATAAAAACAATTTGGCGTTTTCAATTCTGTACATTTGTGGACACATCAGACACCACTGCTGACACATCAACAGTTCTGCTTGTGCTTTTTAAGTTCTTTGCTTCATTTCTTCTGCCTAGCAAAATAAAACGGGTCATGTTCTACAAAATTGCACTAAAGGAAAGTAAAACAACAGAAGTGAGGTATAAAAACAAGTAGTTTAGCTGTAAAAACCTCTGGAGAATTAGTTCAGACCAAGGATGACCATGCAACTTGCTAATATTTGATGATCCTAGCTTTATTTTTAAAAGAATCTTAGTAGTGCTCACCATCTGGAATTGCTAAGTATCACTGAAGTATACCACTCCCTTTGCAACAGTCACTTTCTCATTTGTCAGTAGCTGCAGTGATGGACAGTTGATGAGAATCTTAAAGTAAAAAGCTTTAAATTAAAATAGAAAGTCCTTGCTCCCAAGTTACCAGAATTACTAAGTTTTGTATCCAGATGACTAGCTTACAAAGCCTTGAAATATAATACTTAGCCCAGTTAAAATCCATGTGTATATATTAGACCATATACACAGTCAATAACTCAACAATGTTTATTAGCACTGCAGATATAAGGGGGAAGAAGCCCTTGGTGAAATTCAGGATCCATCTTTATAAGGAGACTTATCTAAACATCCCACATCCTCTCCCAGTAATATACTACTATTTTTCCTCTGAATAAACTCTGACTCCAGAATGTACCATTTACCAGTGTGGACAAGTATTGACCCTCCTATAACACTGCCTGTTTTTAGTTAAGGTGTCTTTGCAACAAAGAAGAATCAATCTGGCAGAAGAGACAGACAAAATCCTTTTAGTTTCTCAGTCATATTTTACCTGTCACTGCTTTGGTTTGTGTCCATAGAGGAGGCAGCAGCACAGAGCCTAAAAGTCTTACTTCAAATGGAAATATTCCCATATGAAACAGAAGAAATAGAAGAAAGTAAGATTTGCTCTTCACTTGGAAATTGAAACATCTTTGATGAAGCAAACAAAACTCTAAGAAGCTTTATTGTAGTCTAGTTTATTCTTAATTAATAAAGCAAAGCAAAGCAAACTAAAGTGTGGGTTTATATCTTACTCTGTACCTTTTCATCTCTGCTAAGATAGGTGCAGCGCACTTGTGTCATGGCATTATGGCATTTCCTTTTCATATATTCGGCCAGGAAAGAACTGCAAGTGACTTTTGATAAGTACTGCCACCTGCTAATAAGGAAAGCTACTTTCATATGTAGCAAGTCGTGCTGAATACCAGTTCTAGGAATGGTATTTTCGTTAATGATAACTAAGATAACTGATAAGAAAAAGAATAGCTACTTTTTTATTTTATTCTTGCATACAGACTATCACAATGAAGTTAAAACCAACTGATCCTCTGAGGCCACACTGTTTCAAACATTAAATACAAATTAGGAAATATTAACTTTGTGTTTGCAATTGTATTGCTAATACATGGGCAGCGTGAACCAGGCAGTCAGTAACAGCTGACTGAAGACAGCTAGAAGATGCAAAAAATAAAAAAGAAAAAAATAAGCTCTTTTCCTTCTTGAGAGTTTTCACTTTTCCCAGGTCATTCACTATTCAGTTGTGAATGGGAACTGCTTTTCTCCCTCAAGAGGAGTAGTGGAAAATGATGGAGATCTGCTTTTGGGTGCTTTCACCCTCCCACCAAGCACCTTTTTGGTGGGTCACTGATTTCTTTGTGGCCCTCAGAGAATTAAAAGAAAAAAAAAAAGCTTAAATTTACCAGGCTATTTCTGGTATCATTACTTGTTAATATTGATATAGTCTCTGCCTTTTACTCTGATTCAAGTAGAGTTTTATTCAACTTTCTATTAATGTAATGCCTCTAACTTCCAACCAACAACATTCTTGCAGAGGTCTAGGCACAGCTGCTGATAAATACAAAAGCACATTCAAGAGACAATTGTCTAATCAGCTAGAATTTTTAGTCATTAATATCCAATCTCCTAGCACATTTAGTGTGCATCCTGGCATGTTTTATTAGGCTATTATTTCTTTTTCTAGTACAGTTATTTAAGCATGGAATCCAGCATGATCAATATAGTAGGAAAGATTACTTGCTATAATGGCTTAGAGGCTTTTTTTTCACACCCTTTCAAGCATTCCAGCAAGTACATTGCCAAACTGCCTTAAATTTCATGAGGCATTTAGCTAGGCAAATGCAGAACAGAATTTTGATCACAGAGCTGTAGAGAAAAATCCTGCCCTGCCCACCCACTGTGCAAATACTGAACTGAGCTGGGACTGTGCAAAGGTTCAAATATTCTTTTCCATTTTTCTCTATCCTTATTACTAATATAATTAGAGTGCAGATTCAAACTTTACTAATTCACATAAAATGCAGTAACATCAGCTGTTTTATCAGCAGCATCTCCATACTTACACAAATGCAGGCTTTCCTGCTGCTGCATTATACCGATGATTTTCATAAATAATCATATACTTTTAAATAGCTTTATCTCACTGTCTTATGCAGTAGAAAAAAAGCAGCTTAAGAAAGATAAATATATTTTTAATAATGTATTAGTTCTGTACTTCCCACTGCACCTTCTATATGAAACACCATTACCAGTGAATGAAATATCCTGAGAATAGGTAATATATTTCACCAAGAAAAAAAATCACAGGTATTAATAAATTATGTTTGAAAGGTTTTTGCAACTGTTTATCTGCATGTTATAATTAAAGTCCTTGTTACAGGAGTTGATTGGTATCTCACTGTAAGCTGACATGTACACATTCATAAACCTTTTCTATTCCCATCTCAGACACATCCTGCCCATGTGGATCCTCCTCGTTGTGCTAGGTTTCACAATGAGTAACAGAGGTAGAAAAGCAGGATCACTGTTAGTGGAGATGTTGTGAAAGCAGGTATGGTGTCAATCAAAGCTTTCAAACGCTGCTTTTTGCTCAAAGGCTGTTGCATCTTGAACAACTCATTTAGAGCCTCATGACTTCTCTGTTCAATTGCCTCCAAATCGGAAGGGGTGCAAAGATATGTTTAGGATGCTAAATGAGACCTGATAGAAAAGACCAAAGAGCTAATTTTACTTAAAGTGTAAAAAGTGTGAGCAATTCAACTCTGAGACCATTTGCTTCCTTATTTCATTTTTCTAAATATCTCAAAGAAAATCTTCAAAGCATATGAATTCCAGGACATAGAGACATCAATGACAACTTTCCTATTGTTTAAACTAAATTCATATTATCACCTGCTGCATAAGGCCATCAAAACATAGCTAAAAAGAACGTGCTTATATGGGCTGTATGAATTAGATTTTGACTATCAGTGGAAGCTTGGTGTCTAAGTCATTTAAATACTATGAAATTTTAATCTAATTTACATCTCCAGATATAGACAAACCTGAAATAAGTCATAACCATAATGTCATCTAAATTAATATCTTCCAACATGATATTAATGATTTAAATAACAGCTCAAATTCATCAGCTGTTTCTTGAATGATCTTTTGGTTGTTACTGTGGATTACTTATTAATATTCTATTTTTAAAAATATAAATGGTATTATTAATAATCAACTACATTATTTATGAATCCTATTTCCTCATGAAACTTATTTCCACCCCGCAGTTTTGAGGTGCATGTTATGGTAGGCATTTTAAATTCAGATTCTCATGTGAGATAGGAATACGTTCCTCCTGGTGTATTGCATAATTTATATGCTTTGTAAAAACATTTATAAATAGAAATTATCTGACTGACCAGATATCTGCAACAGCTGTGGTGGTATCTTAGTAGTATGAAATACAAGATTTACAAAGCACAGACAAAATTGGTAGAGATGCCTGTCAGTTTTGTAAAGACATGGACCCAATGGAACAAGACTAAAACACACGTACATATCTCTGCTCTGAGTTATGATTTACTTCAGTAATCTATTCAATGTTTTGTGACAGTGTATCTTTGGTTAATATTATACAGGAATTACAATCCGTGTGTGGTCATTTGAAACAACAATTCTTATTTAAACAAAAACATGAACTATTTTCAAAGAAAACATTCTGAAATGCTCTCAAGATTTTCTTGTGATGCAGTATCACTCTGGATGCATTTAGTTTCATGCCAGTAATTTGCTGATGAATGGTTGAAAAGAAAACCTGCTGCTGGAAAGGGCTGCGGGCAGAGTGCCACAGCCTGCAAACAGTCATTTGCTGCACTGGTTGGTGTGGTGAGAACTGTCCAAAAGTTCCACTGAAGACAAAAAGATTATATGGTTCACTAGAACTTTAATAAATAAAATTCACATAAAAAAAATCATGATCAGTGATACAAAAAGTTGCAGATAAATCTGAATGTATTAGTTTTTTTGAATTTTACTGACTGTATAAACTAACTTGACTCAAAGGAAGAGCACAGCATATCAACCTGAAACAAGAGTAGGAGCGATTTAAAGAAATTGTAAATGATGTGCTAATTGTTATCATAACTGACTTGATATTGTGAGAAAAGAAAAGAAAGGAGACAGCTTTACTGGTTGCCTCCTGGCAATAGGGTCTTATAACTGATGTGAAGGAAACATCTAACCTTTAGCTTGACAAGGTGTTAATGAAGACAACAAATCTCTCTTGATCTTTATGACTTACCAGGAGACTCACAAATCCTTGTCAAAACCCTAGACTGTCTCATCAGTGAACCTCAGTGACGAGCCAAGTACTAAAAAAAGTAAGTAAACATCATAACTCTCCTTCTGATATTTACTGTTATAAAAAAGGCAGTAAGGATCCAATTAACTCAAATATATGAGCAAAATAATTATAGAGTAAATTCTGAGACTTTCTGAGAGTAAGAAGCCATGCACCGTGTAAGAGCTACACAGACAGAGGCAAAAGTTAAAGGATTGCTTCCATGACTTCAAATTTGGGCAGCTGCTTTGAGCCACTCCAATAAGCCTTACAGTTCCAGAGTATCTTTGTCTTCCTAGAGGATGGCTGTTCATAAGTATATTGCTGTAAAACTTCACGCAAAGAAACAATACTTAGCTATACCAGAACCACTTTTCTTCACAATAATAATTTCAGAAAAACATGGAAATAAAAAATTACTGAAGTATATCCAGCGATAGGGGAGGCTGATTTCAAAAGCATTTTAGCAATGTGGACTTATTTGTGGCAACATTACAGATTCAAAAACAGAGTATAGCATTTGATAATTTTCTTTCACTTTTTCCCTTATGAAGAATACATAGAATAGAAAAGAACAGAGAATATTTCAGTCTCAAGGGAACTACAATTATCATCTGGTCCAACTGCCTGACCAATTCAGGGCTGAACAAATTAAAGCATATCATTAAGGGCATTGTCCAAATGCCTCTTAAACACTGAGAGGCTTGGGGCATCAACCACCTCTGTGGGAAGTCTATCCCAATGTTTGATCACCCTCTCAACACAGAAATGCTTCCTAAATTCCAGTCTGAACTTCCCTGGTGTAGCTTTGAACTATTCCCACATGTCCTATCCCTGGATACCAGGGAAAAGAGATCAGTCACTGTCATCTCTCTCTTCACGTCTCTTCCTCAAGTACAAAGAGCAATGATGTCTTCGAAACACAGAATGGCTTGGCTTGGAAGGGACCTTAAAAATCATCTAGTTCTAATTCCCTGACATGAGAAGGGAAACCTTCCACTAGACAAGGTGGCAGTATGGGTGTTATTATTCATTAGTACCGTTTTTCTGATGTTAACCTAACGTTGCTCCTCAGCCTCCTTTTCTGCATAGCAGACCAAATTCCTCAGTTGCAACTTGCAGGCCATGCCTTCCAGCCCCTCACACCAGCTTTGTTGCCCTTCTCTGGACACATCACAGTACCTAAAAATCCTCCTTAAACTGTGGAGCCCAGAACTGCACACAGCACTCCAAGTGAGGCCACACCAGCACTGAATACAGTGGAATAATCACCTCTTCACTGGCTGTTTGTGCCATGTTTAGATGCAACCCAGGATGGGGTTTGGCAAATTGCAGCAATTATATCCTTAAGACTAAATATCTAGCTCTGGTAAATTATTACAGGTTTTGTCCTGACAAGTTTGGATATATTTTTTCAAAAACAATGGTTTATAGCTACAACATCCATGGGTAAAACTCATATTGAAAATCTTCTGCCTGAACTCTTTTCATGGCAGCTTTTTTAATAAATCTCTTGAGCAGTAAAGATGCAGAGGCCATAACAATACACTATTCTGGAGATACAAATCTTTGGCAAAAATAAATCAATAGAATTTTCTTTTACTGTGTTTTTTTTTTTCCCATTCCTAGTAACTTACTGGATTTTCAGAGTACTGAAGGATTTACAGAGTCCCGTTCATGAGATGAAAGCAAGCAGTATTTACCTGACTAATCAAGATTTCCTTCTTTCAGTAAATAAGAAAAAAAAGGCTTATATTGCTGTTTTGGTTTGCAGGGAAATCTCTCCACTAGAGTTGCTTTCAAAATGGTAACCTTTCGAAGGATTAATTTTTTTTTCTTCTTAAGTATTCATACACCACAACATAACAGGAGATTAAAAAATTAAATTTAAAAAAAAAAAGTAAATCAAGTTTTCAAAGTAGAGAGGAGCCGTATGTCTCTACATACATTTTTCAACATCAGCATGAAAGAACTGATCCAAAAGAATATACCTTTCTAGAAAGGATTTTGTCCAACTAAAGCTGGGTGAGGCATAGGTTATAATGTTTATTTGACAACACAGACTATGTGGGAAGGAAATTAACCTGAGAATCAACCCAATTCTGTTTTTTCATTACTTCTCTTGTTTAAGACTCTATGACAGTCTAAACCAGCTATCAGAGCCTAAAAAGCAAAACTGAACCAAACTGTCCCAAATTTATTATATTAATAAATGCACTAATATAGCATTGTATAATTCCACGCATTTAAAGACTTTTAAACCTTATATACATCAAGCTAACAGGACAATGACAGAACTTAGTGAGCAATCTGGTATGCAAATATATAACATTAACTACTCTGAAATCAGCCACTTTATAGCGGATTATGTACCTACCTGCCACCATTCAGTGCAGTGTATTTAAAGGGTCATAAAACTTTTCTCTAGTTCCAATGTGTTCATTTACAAGTGCAGCATAAGCAGCATATGCTGATCACAAAGAGCCAGACAAGGCACTGTAAGTGACTCACCAGAGACATTTTAACAGGTCACAGACTGAGCAGAAAATGCCAGTTCCTCATCTATACTGCTTCATGCAAGCTAGCACAACTTGTAGCAACGTACTTCACACAAACCAGGATGGGTGAACCAGGATGAACTGTGGCAGGAAAAAAATGCAAACTAACCCAAATCTGTCATGCAAGAGAAGCTGTCGTAGCAGAAATAATAACTACTAGTAGTTAAAAATAATTAATTTGACTATATGTATCTGATGATTAGTTCATAGTTATTAATATTTGTATTTGAGAGTTATCTGCAAATATAATATCTCATGAAATTTTGTTATTTCCCCTTAGAACTGAAAATTACAATATCTATCTTCAGATAATTTAAATTTTATCTCTCCTTTACTTATAGAAGTAGTCGCTTGTAGTCTAAAACTGTACAATTCATACACAATTTTTTTGTTACTTTAAGGGATGAGTAATGGTATCTTAGGGTAGAACTGAGAGACTACATTTTTTTTGAAGATGACGACAACAATTGCAAATGTTTTCTCCTATAGTTCAGTTGTTAAATAATTTGGTATCACCTGAAAATTTCCGCTTCTAAGCTCTATGTTTTCTAACTAACACTAACTTTTACTCGAATTCTTAATCACTGTGTACCTTGAATAGCCAACATGAAATTGCTTTCTGAATGGACATGCAAACTTTCATTTTTATGATCTGCTTATCAGTGAAGCTAATTGACCATTGTCTGCTCTGATTTATAACATTTGCCATTAAGCAGATGTAACTGGTGACTCAACACATAAATGTCTGTCAAGAGCCTCTTTCCTCTGTTCCTGACTGGACTTTCTGGATTGACCTCCTAAACCCGACTCATTCCATTACCATTTTTGGTGATATCTGGATGGTTGAGAGTGACTCTTTCCATCAGCACACCTGTCCTGCTCAGGCCCTGTGGGACCATGACTGTCCCACTGTGAGGGCACTGTCTGTCCTGTGAACAGCATCAGCTCCTGGTTTACCTCCTTTATGGAAGCAGTCCTTCCCTTTTCATCCCTCATGCTTGTTAGAGCTTCCTTCTTCTCTTCATACTGCCTCAACTGTGTCCTCCCACCCCCACTTCTTTTTAGGAAAAAAAAAAAAAGAAAAAGAGCACTTTCTGGCCAGCCCATCAGCTCATGTCTGCAAAACCAGAGAATGATGAAGACTGAAAGGCTTAGGGAAAGTCCATTAATGGAAAGTAATGCAGAGGCAATACTTACTACTTTCCCACATGGACCAGTTAAGTGAAATTTATTTTTCTGTAAGAAATATGAGATACAAAGGGAATACATGCCCTGAAAATATGAACAAAAAAGGGAGGCTTAAAAGCACACATACAGTTTTTTGCTGTTACGATAGAGAGGCGAGATATCAGAGCATTAATCCTACATCAAATCTCTTTAAACTGTGATTTTAGACCATGAAAAATTTACACTTGCACAGTCACTAACACCATCAGGAGATGCTAGCATACTTCCAACAAAATAAATCTCCTAAATAACACCCAAACCACTTCATGTCAAATCCACCTCATTATGAATAGAGGTCTGCCAGATAACACCATTCTTTTCTCTCTTCAGTTCACTTGCATTCCCTACCACCCACAGGCCACCCTTTCCATCCTCCTGATCAGGCAAAGCTGCTTCTGCCTATCCCTGCTGTTAAACACAGCTCTCCAACTTGCACTCAGTCAAACCAGAGCACAGTAGCAGCTGCATACACTCAGCTTCCAGGAATGCACACTGATATCCTTCAAAATAGGGCCTACATTGCCTGAGAGAAGGAAGGATTACTAATTATGGTTTCTGCACAGTCTCTCTCCACTCTAGCCTGTAGGATATGAAAGATCTCCCAATACTATGGGTGGTATGAAGGCAGTGGGACTCCTACAAACAGCTGTGATGCAGCTGAAGAAACACCTGCTTTCTCCCTGCATTGAGAGCATAGCTAACACCAAAGGGTGATGGTGATGGTTGGAGGTCAGCTCCTACTACAGAATTAAAGGCTGTTGATCTCAAGAAGTGGTTGTTGGTAAATTAACTGTGAAACGGGTGCAAACATCAGATGAAACTTCACAAGAGCAAATGTGTTTTGTTACTTTCTTACAGCCACAGATAAAATCCTCTTCTAAACTAATACAAGATTAATTAATTAATGATGGAATTAATTTTACCCAGTAAAAGGCAGAATCTTCTCTCACATTTACAGCATAAACGTAATTAGATTTAAACAAAACTTTCTAAATTAATTCTTACAAAATAGACACTAGGAATTATGTTGATTGTTGTGAAGAATGGAGATATATGTGTTTCTGCTTTGTACTAGCAAAATGAGTCTAGATTCTATCAGAAGTTTGCACGTTAGGTTATGAAAATACTAAGATACAAATTTTCTAGCCATCCACCAGCTTCAGGGTCTTCACTGAGCTCACCTTTGTTTATCAGTACCTTGTATTAGAGGACTCAAAACTGGATGCAGTCCTTAAGGTACAGTATAATGAAGGTAATAGTCACATCAGCTGGCTGTGGCCCTTCCTGTTAATGCTCCCAGCCCAGCCTCATTCAAGACAGCAGTGCACCAGGCAGCACACTCAGCTTGCTGTCTACCAGGACCCCAAGATGCTCTTCTGCAGAACTGCTCCCCAGAATGTACTCCTTCTCAAGTGCAGGATTTGGCATTTGTCCTTACTGCATTTCATGAGACCCCTGCTGGTCCATTCCTTTTGCCTGTCTAGGTCTCTCTGAAGAGCGGCTCACCCAATTTTGGCATCACCTTCAAACCTCTTGAGAGCACATTTCTCTGTGCTTGGTAATTGATAAAGCTGTGAAACAGGACAGGTTTCAGAATTGATTTTTTTGGATACTCCCCTTGTCATCAGCTTCAAGGTAGAACGTGATCCACTATCCACAAAGCCTAGTCATGCAAATAGGGACTTTTTATTTTATCCAGCTCACCAATCCAGACTGTGATTTCCTTGATACAATACTTCAAGTGCAAGCATATTTTCAGATACAGTTACTTACAGACAGAAAAGAACACAAGTACAGACCTCTAGGCTGAATTCTATGCCTGGCTGCATTGCTAGATCTTTCAGTGCAGCTTGGAGAGTACCACAGAGATTACTGCCTGAAAAGCTGCAGGATCAAGGGTTATCCAAATAATTTGACAAAATATTTCAGCACAAAGCCTGGCTTTCTAAAGTTTTGAAGACCCATTCCTAATCTGCATTTTTGCAGTCTACATAAGAGAATAGGTCATAGTACAAGATGCTCTTGATTAGGAAGAACTTCTAATTTTCAAAGAAATTCACAATAACTTACTTTTGTTTGTTTTTGTTTTGAGTTTTTTATTACAGATGTCTTATTGACATGTTTTACAATTATCTTTAGCGATCATCTAGATCACAGGAGTATAACAGGGTAGCAGGACCAAATGTTGCATTTTATTTAAAGCCTTTGTATAGATTCAAGATGGATAGGAAGAATAATTTTCATTCCAGAAAGTAGCAAGATGAAGTAATTAAGACTGTGACTGAAACTCCCAAATATTAAAAAGAGTCCTGATCAAAACAGACCAAAATCAAAAGCTCATATTAATGAGACAAGACATTTATAGATTTGGAAATGCTATAAAGGATGCTATCTAATTATTCTTATTACAAAAATCTTAAAGTGAATTACAAAAGCAAAGAAGTTCTTATGAATTCCTGTAAAGATGACACTAATTGCCACTCCCCCAAATCAACAGTAATTAAATCAATGTTAGAAAATTAAAGGTATAGCAAAGCATATATTTTTCACTTGTTGAAGGAATACTACCTAAAAGTAATTTTGCTGTTCTACACTTGTTTTGAACAGCACTTGTCATCCAATGGGAAAAATAACTCTCCTATTCACTAACTTCAGAGGTTCTGCTGGTACCTCAAACTATTGCTTCTCACTGCTCTAGTCTCTAGTGTAAGAAAAATAAAATTAAAAAATAAGTATTTCTTCCAGTTATTTTCTCAATCTTAGTCGTTTCGCTGCCTTCAGAAACACTAAAGGAGTCTATGCCTACCAATTTTTAACAGAACAATCTGCTTTTCTTCAATAGCATCTTTTTCTATCTGCCTTTGCTTTTAGTTTATTGACTCTCTTCAGAATCTCCAGAACAGTATGTTGAAGACCTATTGTCCTGGACCAGTAAACTTCATGTTCCACCTTTTTCTTTTTTTACCTCTGAATTTCCACATGATTTTCTTAAAGCCTACTTAACACTACATTGCTTATCTGTTAATTATAGGATGTGAGAGTGCACATGCACATTTCTTACCAGTGATGGAGAAGCTTTTGGTTTTGCTATTACTAAGAAAAAAGGGTACAGCTCTGTATTATGTTTCTCCAAAAACAACATCAGAGAAATAACCAGGTTGACTTTTAGAATGCTCAAGGGTTTCTGACAAGCTTGTCCATTGGGGAAAAAAAAAAAAGTACTCCAAACATCTTAGTTGTGTTGTTCTGCTCTTTTAATTTTTAGCCCATTGCTAATGTCACGAGTAAGAAAAATGATGAACTGAATAAATAAAATCAACTCCTTTACTGATACATGTAGATTCATTGATTTCCACCATGTTATCCAAGAGAAGATTGTGGCTGAGTCTTGTCCTTATTTTTGTCTTTCCTGGTGAATACATAGTAAAACAGACTAACACGACATACTGACTCCAGTTCAAAAGTATAATTTGCTTTTCTAATTGGCTCAGCTGGTCATAGTTTTAGAAGCTATAAATAACACCATGAAAGGATCAAACCTATGGATTCCAATAGGCTGATTATATGTTAGCATTACTCGCATAATGGGACATTTAAAAGGAGTGTGAGTGGCTTTTTTCCCTTAAGACTGTAAAATACAAGCTGCAAGACTGCAGTTAGGACTAAAAAAAAAGTAAACCCAAAATCATTTTACATTTGAACATTATAAAAATCTTAATGCAATTGATACAAATTTTGAGCTAAGAATAAAATTGCAAAAGTTATAAGACAAAGTTATGTAAAAATTCATAACATCTTGCACTGGCTGAAGGGTTTAAAGGATGTAAGAATAGTAATGTTTTGCAATCACTGTTTCAAAACATACTCCAGTATGCTTTCATTCAGATTCACAGCTATACCATCTATTTGTTATTTGTAAAATCCTGTTCCTAGCTCCATTATTTAAAAAAAAAAAAGTGAGCTTCCCCATAATAGCAGGGGAAATATTTACCATTCACAAGCTTGGAAAAAGAGCACAGCTTTATCATTTATCTCATGTGTTGAATTAACTGCACAGTAACTAAACAGTAAGAAACACATCATTCAGGAAAAGTTGGTCCCAACTGACTGAAAACCCACAATACACTGAAAAATGAATTCAAGCACAATCTTAGCTTTTCAACACACAAAAAGTCTCCAATTTCTTTATCAATCTGTTTTAGCTTAAGCTAAGGCTGCACTTAAGTGTTTTGTTGGATCAGGAAGAGACATGCTACAGACTGAAGTCTGTTACTAGTTAGTTTTATATAAATTTGAACTTAAGGCTTGAAAACTATAAAAGAGTAGTAAAATTTTTGCAAATGAATATGTCCTTAACTTCAGATTTTTTTGTTTTGTTTTTTGTTTGTTTGTGGTTTTTTGGGTTTTTTTTGTTTGTTTGGTTTTTTTTTTAGGATAGACAACATTATTTAAATAATCATGCTGAGTGTGAAGTTTATTAACATTAAAAATTTGTTTGGATCGCACTCTTCAAGCACCATTGCTTTATTGTATCACTGCTCAGCTCAAACAAGTTTAGACCATAACAGCAGCCTGGGTGTTCTCATACTACCACATGTAGGCTGCTGGAACAGCAGTGAGGGTATTGAATACGATCCAGCTACGGAGTTTTAAATCACACGTACCATCATCAAACTGTTTAAACTCCTTCCTGTCACCTCAAGGAAGTAGCATGTGGCACCATTAGAATGATGGCTGCCAACTTTTCCTGTGGCACGATTCTTTTTTCATCACTATTAGATTAACTTTTTTCCAAATTAACAATATGTTATGCACAAGTAGTTCAGTTTGAGCCAGAGAGCTCTCTGTTTTTTTTTTTAAATTCCATTATCACGTTTGTATACAGGAAGACAACCAGTAAAGATCAACTTTATCTAAAATAAAATCATCTTGTATTACTGTATATCCTCTTCCTTTGAAAAACCAGAGAAAACAGAAGGGTATGCCTAATGCAGATGAGCTACAAAATTAAATGGAAAATTTTCAAATATTTGGCAAAGCAGTTCCAGAAGATAAGTGATCAAAACAAAATTAAGAGATCACCAGAGCGGGATTCTCCATCAGGAGAACTCATGGAGCTAAATATAGCCTTTATACTGCTAAATCCCCCAGAAGCAAAAGATTCAAATCTAGTTACAAAATTATTGAATTTGACTTTCACAGAAATGCAGCACTAAAAGTAAGCACTGGACGTTGTCACCACACATTCAACAATCATTTTGATGAGTTGAAGAAACTCCTCAAAACTTTGGGGTTTTTTTTCTTGCTCCTATTGGAAAACTCTTGGAACTTTATCACTTTCGAGCATAAGCTGGCTCACAGAGAGTTCAACCTATCACCTGTACCAACTTAATAATTTACCTTAGATACAATATCTTCTGTCTCTTGATTGTATCTCACTCCAGCTTTCTGTTTTGCTGTGCTAGCTTCCTCTCACGAGAGAGGTTCTCCATCTCCCTGGCTGTCCGATACACTCATTATACTTCTGCCACTTTGGATTCACCTCTCAACCTCTAACCCGATGAGCAGAGTGTCATAAAACCAAATGAGCTGTCACAGGCTCTGATCCCTGTATAAAACAGGCCAATTACCCAACAGTCACAGCCCCAGAGATAATGGAGTAAGAGTTATGTCCATCAAACAAGTTCAGCAGGAACACCAACCCTTCAAAGACTTCACCATCCTTCACCTCAGCCACTCTGTAGCAGCAGCTACACTTGGTTGCGTCAGCATGCACTTCAGTCAAATTTACCTCAGTTTGAGTACTAAATATAAAATCAAACAAAAATAATAAATATAACCCATGTAATTAAAATGCCTAACGGTACTTTTCAACTTCTGCAAACTTCTCACAGAGATTGTGGTACTACGTTTTTGAAACTAGGGTGGACTCTGTCTCTTCTGTCTCTATTGCTGCAGCTTAGGACAGTCATCTCAGGGGGAGAGACCTGCTTTCCTGTACTCAAGGCAAAGCAAGAATCACTTTCAGGACAACCACTACACTGACATGCAAATTTCTAGTATGCCTGCTTGGTGTTTGTCTTCCTTTCTGCATTTAAAAGAAATAAAAATCCAAGGTACTAAATGCCCCTCAAAATTTATTAGGCCAGAAAAAAAAAAGTGTGAGCATAATTCATAGGTATTAAGTTGTTAAAACATTATATGTTGCTCTGGACTGGATGTGAATAATGCTAATTTCAAGGAAAAAAAAAGGGGAAAAAATAAAGCCCAACACATTTTGAAGATTCTTAAAGGAAAGTAAAATGATTTTGAGATGCCTGACTGTCAGACACATACATAGAGTCTAGTAAAGACAGGAGAAAGTATAGAACTGAAATGTTTCTGCCTTTTCAATCCAGTATTACAGTGGTTTTGAGCACCACTGTAATAGGCAGGATACATCTGCTCACTATTATTTGTACTATTTCCTATTCATGGTGAGAACAGATGGAGCCTCAGTAATCCACAGCAGATCTTATTGATCTATGTTTTGGAAAAACATCAAAACTGGAATACTCAGTATTTCATTGATGGAAAAAACCTCAGTTACTGACAGAAACAAAAGGCCAAGCCACAAAAGAAGACTGTGTTAAAAGAACATTTTATTTTTCTGTAGTTATTTATCCCACTAGTTTTCTTATTGTTTTCATTTTTGTTTTAACACAGATATTTGAGTTGGAGGTTTTGTTTCTTGGATGGTTTATGTTACAGCTGTAAAACAGCAGGGCAGGCAACTAAGCACATTCAGAGCATATTAATATTTTTAAATAGTAATGGCTAACCAAAGTAGAGGATAATCTCCTTTGCTTGGTAGCTTTATGCACTTCACTTTCTGTCACTTACTAATGACATCAGCAAATAATTTTTTTCAAGCAGCTTAGATGTAAGGTACAACACACAGTTATCACTCGACTGGTTCAGGAGTTCAGGGAATGAAATGCAATCCAGTCCACCTGAACCTGAACTCTTCTGCCTCCCTTCTTCCCTTTTTTTTTTGGTTTTTTTTGGTTGAGAACTCACATACCCCACCAGTTTCATCTCCTGCATAAAACAGCAAATTAATGAGCTATGTGAAGGAGAAACCACGTCTGCACTCGAGTCCTCTATATGGGTGCAATTTACTATCTGGTCCAATGCAAGTTCTACGTTTTCCAAGTAAAGATAAATACACAGTCTATATGTGGCATTTAGACATAAAGCCCAGCTAAATAAATTAGTGTTCTGCCAATGCATAATAACAAACCTTCAAGTAGAGCTTATTGACTGTGTCTGATTACATGTTCCTAAGAGCCTTGTTACAGTCAATAAAAGGCATGTGAAGAATGATGACTGTGTTAGGAGAGGAATACGTTTCCACAGAGAGAAATTTATAAATTACAGTCGCTAAAATTTCAACATAGCATTTATGATAACCTTTAAAGATAATCTAGGATATCACTTTCCTACAGTCACATATCTGAAGGGAGGCACTTACCCTAGATGTAACATTTAAACAAACCCTGCTCTGAGTTTGTGAACATATAGAGGATAAACAGTTCATATCTAACAAGCATAATTGAAAGAATAGTTGTAATTTCTGGCTATTGTTCTGTAACTGTTCTGTTGCAGCAGATTAAATAGCAAATGTGATTTGCCTACAGAAAACAGCTTACTGAAGGATCAAGGTCCTTAACAAAGCAAAAGCTAAGAAGCAGAACCTTCAAAGTAGTTACTGTTAGATACAGAAACATAGAGAAGAAATGTTTTCTTTAAATAATAGAGTATGTATTTAAAGATTCTGCAATCAGCAGTTCATGATTAGGTCTTTTACCTAGAGTATAAACTTGGATGTCACTTCACATGAATAGAGCAGTACAGACCAATTTGATTCCGCAGGGCTGAAAGCTTTGGAAATGCAAAGGCAGCGTGACTGAAATGGCTGCTTGTCTCTTTTTACTGAAAGCATTGAAGAGGCGCATACTCATAGAAAGTTATCTATTTCCCAAGGTTTTCCCACTCCTTTACTTTATTCCTACTCCAAAACTGAAAGATCTAAAACTTAAAATGTCTCACTCTATCAATCTATCCTAGATGACTTACAGCCCTGTCTTGAAAGTTGAGCAGGATTTGCTACCCATAGTGTTGCACTCCCTTTCAAGAAAACCTGTCCCTTTTGTTCACAAGCAATCATAACTGTACATGAATCTTCATCCAATGGACTTCCCAACTCTTTCTTCACTTCTCTATTTTGCTCATTTTGCTGTTACTGGGTTTTGAGAAAACTGATTTAGTAATAGCAAGTGCGCTTAACAACAAGAAACTGTTAAAAGTATAGGGATTGTTGGTTGTAACCCAGTTACTACTTCCCATTTTATCATACATTAGTTAAAATGGATTTTGTAATTTTTAGAGTTCCCTGTTTGAATGCACAAAACCCTTTTTATTACTAGCCTTGAGTTATGCTACATAATTTTTATTAACTCATAAACAATGATAATTCCTTGAAAAGCTTGAGTACTTTTAGTCTTAAAGTAAGTTCAAAAATGGGAACAAGCTTATAGAAAAAGGTGTCAGCTAAGAAATTATTAGGCTCTAAAGTTTAGATACAAATTTAGTTTAAAAATGCTTGCTGGCTTCTTCATAGTATGTTCTGGTTTAATTCATCTTTGAGGATGTGAACAAACACCACCACCAAATCAGCTATACCTGTGGTTTCCAGAATTATGACAATTTCTAGAAAGATTCTTCCTGTACTCTGAGATGAGCTTTTTCAGTACTACAGTAGCCATTAAAATGTAATTTAAGAACTCAGCATTTAAAGTAAACAATAGTTGCAGGAATTTTACAGCAACTTTCAGATTAGTGAACTGATTTAAATAGCAACTAATAGCTACAATTAACAATAGTTGCTGTAACAACTGCTCACAGAACCATAACAAATATAATCTTATAGAAATTTATTCAGAAAACAAGAAGTGCATTTTGGTTTGTCACTGCCTTCATTGTTGTAAGACAATATAGCTTGACAATTATTACTCTCCAAAGGCTTTTCAACTACCTTGGTGAAGCTAGCTGATCTAAGTCTAATTATTCATTAACAATTAACAAAAAATAGGACAAAAAAAAGTCACTAATCCAAACAGAATTAATGTTTTGGAGACTTACTTGCCACTTCATTTCAAATCCAGTCTAGCTCTATTAAACTGACAAGTATCTCTTCTTTGTCCTCAACAGATTTTGAGTCAGAATATCTCTCTCTCTGCTCTGGCCTGCTCTAGCAAAGTCTGAGGAAAGAAGTCTAGGATGTTTTCTTCGGCTCTTTACCTTTTTAGATAACAAACAGGTGACAGCTCAATCTTACCAAGGATGCCTTAGAAAGAGGTAATCTGAACTATTTGAACACCCAAGGCACATTCACTAGACCAGTACCACATCCTTGTTTATCTTCCTTTTTCTGGTCTAGCAAGTCTGGCAATTTGGGCTGTACTGACCTACCACTTTACTGGCAGCCCTCAGGTTTAACATTTTCCTCTGAGCTAGATCAGACAATTTTTAATTCTCTCAAATAAGGGATGGGATTGCAAAACTGTCAACATCTGTGGGATGCAGGAGACTCCACAGCATACACAGTACAACTGAGCAGTATATTACATTTATGGATGTACCCATAGCCTGACACAGAAAAAAAGCGAGGTCTTAATTTGAACTGTTTATCATTTTCCAAATTACACTCTAAAACATCTAATAGATAGCATTATAGATCTAACATAAGGTTCATGAACATTCTGCATGCAATAAAAAAAAATAAATAAAAAATGTCTGTCTGTGTGTTTCCTTACCCATATGCATCTGCTCTGCTTGTATAAGGTGGAGTGTAGAGTCCACATGTAGGGTTGAGAAGCTGGGTTTTGCACAGACTAACCTGTATGTGTCCAGGTCTCTTGCAGAATTAGTGTTATTACTGATTTTCATTTTTTTCCCCCTACAGTGTCAGTTAACTTGGATAACTGCCTAAATACCATATCATATAACTATAATTTCACAATTTAAGAAAAAAAAAAAGAAATATTTAAAAGGAAGTTCATTACCATTAGCAAGCTCATTGAAATCTTTAGTAAGAGAGCATAAAATGAAGAAAAGATGATGAAATATTTCTTACTTTGAGTGACTAAGCCTCACTAAGAAACTAACCTTGTTTCTACCAACATTAATTGTGCTTCGTTCACATGTTTGCACTTGTGAAAAAACTGTGGCTCTTGGGTATATCACAAGTGCAATCTGGTATTTTTTAGAGCTATTCTTAAGAACATCCAGAAAACTCATGGTTAGCATAAGAAAGCACATAGTAATTATAGTCATTTCACTTAGAAAAAGAGAGACTTCCCATCTCACTGAAATTCTGCCATACAGCACAGATTTGGACACTACTGCAATTTGAAACTTCATTTCTAAAATGTATCTGGAGTTCCAAATTTTTTTCTTCTCCAGCTATAGATAGCATTAGGGAGCTGGTTTGCAGAATTGCTAAAAGACAAAGTACCTTTTTTGTTGTTGCTGTTGTTAGAGCTTCATTTGCATATGTGCAGAACATCTAGTATTCTTCATTAATATTAGTTATAATTCATGTGAGCCTGCAAATATTCAGACGATGAAAACAACAACAAACTCATTCCAGTTATCCAGAAAGTGTAGCATGACATTACAACTTCCTAAAACAACTTAAAATATACAAAAATCACATTGCTATTTCCTCACTTTCAGTGCCATTTAGAAATAAAACATTGGCTTTGTGCAATAAGCATGCAATTGATACTTTTTTTTAACTTAAAAAGGTGCTTTAGTAAAAAAGATAAAACCCCAAAGAAACTATTTTAATTTAAAATTATCTTCAGTGGGGCATCAGCCTGACTTAAAAGAAACAATCCTCACATATTTAACTTAATATTTGGGAAACGCTACCTATTGAAACTGCCTGAGTGCAGGCTTTCAGCTTAGAAGAACAGAATGAAGGCAGGTGCAGTAGCTGTTTGATTCCCCCCTATTCCACTTAGAAAGAGACATGGGATTTGTTCTTGGTTTTTCTTGTAATCCTAGAAAATAAAAATAGTTCTGAATGGTAACTGAATTTCCCTCCCAGTCTTTAACTCGTTCTTATTTTGCAAATGGAACATTTGTATTTTTTCATATCTTTTTGTCTCATCCCTCAAATGAAAAACATGATGTTGGAATCCTCCTGCCTCCAATTTCCCATCAAAATACTCTTTCCAGCTGGCTACAGCATTCTCTGCAGTAGCCAGCATGTTCAACTGAGAGCTATAAATTTTAACTGGAAATAGTTAGCTCTAAACAAAATCATAACAAATGGCTTTGCATAATTAGAATTCCTAAGGCACATATACAAATAAGCAAATGGGAATAAGTCAAATCATCTAATAGTCCCCAAATGGAAAGAGAATCAAGGTTTCATAAACTGAAGTTATTAAACCCTTCCCAAAATCTTAACACAATAATATAAAATTTAATTTCAGTAATTTGCAATTGTTTTAAGTGTCTATTATCTATTTACTGCTATAGATTGAATGAGATTCATGTAATCTTCATTGTTATAATCAGAAATCATTAACCTAAAGAAGGAATGTGTGAAATTAATGTTGAAACAGCCTCAAATTTCAATATGTTTGCTGAGGGATATTTTCTTTTAAAATAGAGCATAGGTTAATTGCTTCAAGAGAGTTGAATAATATATTTTCTTCAGATTACTCAACAATCTTTTTATTTCTTGGTTTTAAACAAGGGTGTCATTTAAACCAGTTATTCAACTTTTGCCAGCATTTTCACAGTTTAGCATAACATTTGCAATTTAATTAAATGCTAATAAAATACATCACTCATATCACCTGCAGACCAGGATGTGGGTGGCTCAATTACTTCAGTGTTTACAGCTCACTGAGTTGTGAAGGGCAAATGGAAACTTTTTCACATTACTAAACAGCAGTTATTTGAGAACTAGCACTGGAGGAAGATATGAAAGTTCCCAAAATAGAATAACAAACAGAGAGGCAAAATGAATATATCAGTATTCTCTTATGATAAAGGGAAAGGAAAAGAAAACAAACACCACCACCTCTCATTAATAATAAGGATGTATTTTAAAAATGAGAAAGGTAGCATTTTAAAAAAGCCTGATTTTTCTTGTGCTATTAATCAATACATGTCTGTACAGATCCTAATCTCGTATTTCTTCTGATTTTTATATATTTCTGTAAGGCAATATTTAGGGGGCTTGTTAGAATTATTAATGACTTTTCCTCCTATTGTTGATTTGTAATTTTTTTTAATCATTAAAATATACAATAGCTCATCAACAGCCTGATGAAGTTCAGAGGTATCCTTGCCATTTTTCCTCCAAGTTCTGAGGTGCTCAGGTATGAGTAAAGTCTGTTCTACCACAAAACATCTTCAATATCTGCTAAGTTTAGGAAAAGGTCAGGAAGACTTCAGTACAAGGTTCTCACTTTCCTGTATAATGTCCCTTCTCTTGGACTGATGCCAACATAGATTCTATAGCATTCAATGGTAGCAATCTTGCAAAATATTCCATTCAGTCTGAGTTCATCATGCATATTCTGGGCATCACTTGTATTTATGTGCTATCTCAAAAGACAGCTTCTTTTCTTATACAGAAAACTGAGATTAAGCATTCCTATTCTCCAGCTTCAAGGACCAGATACTGGCCATTGGCATGGTAAGCAGGTGACAGCAGGACCCCACAGGAAGGGGTTCAGGCTGCTGTCCTGCTATTTCTGTTGGGCTGCTGCCCCTCTGAGGGGACACAGGCATGGCTGAAGGAGCCCACAAGGTGATGCAACAGCAGGTAACTTACATCACGCTCACTCTTGGTATTCAAGTGGCCAACGGTGTGAAGTAACTAAGAAAGTATGCTTTGGAGAGCTATCTCTACTTCCCAGGTACAGAGGACTGCTCTAACTACAGACCAGGTTAGTCCTCTGTACAACACCTAGAGAAGGGGAGGTCTCTGGGGTATTCAGAGAAGTCAGGATGTCGCAGGCAAATACACACACGAGCAGCAGTGGTGACAGGAGTGGTAGAAAATGCTGCAGCAAACTGCTGTGCCAATATGGGGCACTGGAGCAGTTGCAGAGGAAGTTCAGAATAAAGAAATGGTAAACCAGAAAGACAGAGTAACATCGTAGGTATTTATGGGTGTTCTTCCAAAGTGTTAAGACAACACAGGGGAAGAGTACTAATATGCTCATGTGGAGGAAAAAAAAAGAAGTAGAAAAGAAAAATTAGCAAGCAAAAAAACACTGATCTCTCTTCAAAAGAAAGAAAAAATATTTTTCTTTACATGGAAGCATATGTAAGGTATTATTTGTGTGTCTGCATCAAGCCTGGGATAAGATAGCCCACCAAAGCCAAACTGCCTTTGCCTCCAGTCCTTTGTACCAAACCACCATTTACTTCAGTTCATGGTTGAAGAGCAGCTGTTGGCAAGACCTTAGAACAGAGATTTGAGATTTTATGTAGAGCTACATGAAAAATCCTTAAATATCACCTTATTTTATACACTTTGGGATCTACTTAAAACTTACCACTTTCCTTCTTTTGTTGACTCACTCTCCAAGAAAGTTGCACTCAGTTGAAGCAGTGGTGTCTACTGCACAGTTAAAGCTATAGCTACCAGGCTGTCATTTCAGCTGCTATCCTGACCCAATTTTGAAGCCCATCTTGACCAATATTCTACTACTTTGGTAATTTGCTCCCTGCTGTACTTTCCATACATTCCATATTTGAACAAGTTCATCAGCCTGTCTTTTGATACAAGCCCATTCTCAAGGCCCATATCTACTGCAGTATCTATAACAAATTGGTCAGTAGATCGGAGTTGCACAAGCTGGATTATGCTACAATGAAATGCTGAGAGATAAACCCAGCATTTGTTTTTCATTCTTCATATGACAAGAGATTAAAATTTCAAATACAGTGATATAAATATTACTTTAAAAGTAATTAACAAACATAACTTTGCAATAACTACTGCTCCTCCAACTGATTTGGCTGCTGTAAGTCACTCTTCACACTGATGGCAAGGCAATTATTTGGATTTTTCAGTTGGCACACAGAAGGCACCAGCTGAAACTTTGTCCCTGAGAAAGCAAACAGTCCTGTAAATGAACTCCAATCAGATCACTTAAACAAGAAACTAACAAAGTGGCTACTGGGAAAGTTAAAGGAAAACTGAGAAAAGCAAATTTTGATTGATGATCACAGAGAAGTACTTAAACTAGCAAATTAAGCATTCAAAAATAGGAAGAGTTATATTAAGAAAATGGAAACCAGAATAGGGCATTGTAGGGGTAGCATTAAAAGAATAACATAGAAACAACAGCAGAATAAATATACCTAAAAGATTAAACCAGCAAGATAGCATACAAGAGAAGACAGAAAATTATAGAATTCCAAATTTGTTCTCAAAACCTGACTTGATGTTTGTTTTTTAACCTATCTGGCTAGTCATATCCAGTTTTTGTTTGTTTTATTCTTACCCTTTTTTATTCCTTCGCTTTCCCCTTGTTTCATAATCAAACAAGAGCATGAACAAAATCTGATGTGGCTACATCTTGTGAAACAAGAAAAAGAAAGAAGTGCATTTTCCTCACAGGTTTTCATGTGGTTTGTCAAGAAGCATGACCTGCTAGAATTAGATTTTTAACAGACACTACGACCACCCATGGAGAAAGGAGGAATCAGAAAAAAACCCAAACTCATTATTTAAAGTTGAAGTCTAGTGTCACATTCCCTCTGGCCCTTTTTTCACTGCATTTTTTCAGCACTGAACTGCCATGCTGCACAAGTTTTGTCACCCATACATGCACACACAGTCTGTGGCATCCCATGTTACAGATATTCATTCTAGCAAACTACATGAGAATGGATGACACAGACTGGATGACAAAGGAGAACGCCAAACACATTGAAGGATGATGTTTTCCACTCAGGAGCAAATTCCAATAAGTCAGCACATAAATCTGTAACTGCAACAGTAGGAACCATGAATTGTGATAAACAAGTTGATTTTCTCATTTTGTCGATATTACTATAAACCACAATTCCAACAGCCTTTGAATAAATACTTTTAAAATACAGTATTTCTAAGAGTTAATTCTGATTGCATAATTCCAAAAAGCTTACAAAACCATCAATTTTCCATGAGATTGACAGTAACTAATAAGGTCTTCATGCATGTTTTCATTAGTTAATTGAGCTTATCACCAGGGAGAAAATAATAAGATTTTATAGAAACTCTAGTATAAGAAAGATGAGGAAGAACAGGAAGTGTTATGGCTACATAATCAAACTTTTTAAGAGAGATTAGGTTTTCACCTAAAAGAAAACAAAAAAGTAATCATTTGCTAAAAAAAGAAAATAAGACAAGAAGAAATCTTTTACCTTGAGGAGTTCTTACTGTGGTAGAGTCAGTGAGTCTGAAGATAAAGCATGCAAAACTTGCAAGGGAAATTTTATGGACTGAGCTGTGTATTAGGAAGTCATAACAATCTCTGAATAAGGTCAAACTAGGATATTTCTGCGACGTAAAAAAACCATGCCCTGCTAATCTCTTGAATACCTCAAAGTCAATAAAACAGTGGTACAGGGACAAAAAGAAGGAACTAAAATAAATCTCCAGCCTTAGGGAGTCTTTAATATTTCAGATTAATCAGATGAGTATCAACTATTTAAATAATTAAGAAGAATTAGTCATCATTTCCAAGATTTTTACATATAACATTACAGAACTCATGATTGGTAGTATATCTGATGTTACCATATCTCCAACATTGGTTAAGTTAAAATGTTCTATCTAGAAGTGGAAAGAAACTGAAGTGAAGTTTGTGTTATTTTTTTTCCCCCTTGTTAAAATCTTCAATGAAATTAAAGGCATGAAACCTTTATGGTCAATTGGAATTGTATTGAATTTATTGTACTAAATTTTTGAACTTAGTGACTTATTTTACAATTACCATTTTTGTCTTCAAGGATTTTCTGCAAATTAATGAATGATCAAATATCAACAGTAAAAAAGCTACTATAAAATTCTTATTAACTAATCAAAACTGAGTAAGGTCACAAGAAAAGAATTACTTCAAAAATCAATATATTAACAAATTATTATTTCATATCCTAAATTAAGACATCACATTATAAATCAATCTCGAGGTCAACGGAAGAATGAATTACATAATGTTAATTCAGCATAAAAAAGCTGTCGTCTTTTAATCTAAAATCCCAGACAGTATTCTAGCCAGAACAGTAATCCTGACCTAAAGGACACACAGTGCCTTTCAGATTCTTTTGCTCAAGTGAGGTTTCCCAGAGCAAGCAGTGCAATCAATTTAGCTCGTCTTAAAGAACCCAGAATAGCTATTCTAGCTCAGCACTGCAATACTTTCTCCTGAGGAGTGAGTATTCTCTTCTTGTTCCCCCTTGTACACTGCAACACTAATCATGTTCAAGAGCCTCATCTGGGGTGACAAATAAACTGCTCTTGCAGTACAATATGCCAGATTCCAGTACAATATGCCAGATTCCAGTAATCCTTCTTTAACTTTTATGGTGATAAATGACTTTCAAGTGTCAGTTGTGAGATTTTCGAGAAATACTCACAGTGCAAAATAATTTGTGTATATATATCTCCACAGTTGGTTGTAACATCCAAGACACTGTTAATAAAAAAAACCAACAAACAACAAATCTAAATGAATCAGGCAATATCCTTGATGGACCCTTGTCCTGACACGTTACAGGAGACTGAAGTAACCTCAAGGGTTAACTAGGTAGCATCACTATTTCTTCTCAGTAGTTTCCTGAATGTTGCAATAAATGTATGGAGTATCTATACCATGGAGTATGTATGTGTGGAATGCCTTGGTTTTGCACAGAATTAAATAAAAATCTATGGAAATAGCCACAGGACATCATCTATATTTAAGTATGTTACAACATGATACCTTTTATTTTGGGTAAAGATCCTATTTTTACTGGGGTCTCGATTTCTTTATTGCTGGTAAAAGCAGTATTTCAGTGAGCAAGAGTGTGTTGCAGGATGCTATTTCCTCTGTTTCATGTTCTCAGCTTTTGCAGTAAGGCTTCCTTGATCTCATAAACATCATGGCAGTTGTAGGTAAATCAAAGGTTTAAAGGGACTATTGAGGGGAAAAAATATACGCTTAGACAAGAAGAGGAAGGGGGGTATGATTCATGGTCCAAAGAGCTTACAATGTAGATGTTATACTCGATCTACCGAAACGGTTTTGCTCCAGCAGCTGTCCAGGGCAGAACTGACAAAGCACTGCTAATCCCACCACAGCAGGGCAGCTGTTCTCCTACAGCAGACAATCCCAGGCACAGTTGACTTCTCAAGTGAAACAGCACAAAAACAATTTTTCCAGCATAACGCATTACACGGCAAGGACTTTTTTGAGTACATCTCTGTAGGTCAAACTCACCTACCTCTAACTTTGCTGCACATAACCTTGTAAACTTCAGACATGGTGAGAACTGTATGCAGATTGAAAAACTTGTAGAAAACAGTGAAAGGAAACAGTGAAAGGATTATAAAAGCAGATTAATACAGTAGAGGTCACATCTTACAGTTACTCAAATATTATACAGTCATGACACAAAGGATGAGCCTTCCTTCCTAAAGGGCAGCTCTGAAGATGTTTTGCAGAGTTATTTTCAAAGGAGGAGTTAAGATATTCAGTAAAATATGAAATACATAAGAAATCAACTCCTAGACTCTTTTAATTCAGTTTCCAAAAGGAGTTGCAGTACAGTTGTTTTAGCTATTGTGGGCTTGCACAGTCTGTAATGCCTCTGACTTTGTAAGAAAACAAACAAAACCATTCTAGACATTTTCTCAGAACATGAAATAGATTAATTTCTTTCTGATCTAAAAAGCATCTAAAAATGGAAAAGTGGAAAAAGTTTGGAGACTATAAAGGTTGCTATCTATTCCTTGAAATCTTACTGGTTTGTTAAAACCCCCCGCCAAAACAAAAAACCTTGTCAGAACAAAGGCTTCTAAGTACAATTTTAAAGGAATAATATATTTGGTAGTTTGTAACCCCCCAGAGAACAAGCTTACTTTTCCAGTGTTAACAGATTGCTCATCCATCCTTCAAAGGAGTAATACATGGCTTAACCTTAGACTTCATCATTGTGATTACAATACTTAATCAGAGCCAAGAACCATTTACAGAAAAGTTTTCAACAGAAATTGTTTTATACTCTTTGTGGTTATAGATGGAATATTTTGTTAAAAAGTACTGATTAGCACAATTTCAAAGTGTAGTGCATTCCGGAAAACAGGTTGAATTGGAAACGTAAGATTCACTGGCAGTCATATTTAGTTTTCTTAGATGTAAAAATAAATGACACAATGCCAAAACAGAAGAAAAAAAAAGGTGCCAACAGGTTTCATGTAGAACTTTGACATGTAAAACATCTGCAATTTTAATTTGTTTCTACATAATTTTCAGATATAAATCACCTATTTTCAGTATGCATGATGAGCACTGAAGCCTGTGAAACTGGAGGCTTTCCAGCCAAACTGGCAAAAAGTTCAATACAAAGAGAAAGTTGTACTTCTTCATGCATTATACAGTTATGTTGCAGAACTCCTTGCCAAGAGACAGTCATATAGATCAAAAAGTACAAGACAAAGATGAAAAGTAAAAAAAAAAAAAAATTCAAAACTTTTCAGACATATTAAATGCAGAGAGGTGGTATCTTTTGACTTTAGAAGTCCCCAAGAAACACACTGTTTGGTACTGGAATATGGGGGAAGTGCCAGTAAGATGAATTTTATGTTCTTTCACACCTTCCTTAAACACTGTCAAAGCCACTCACTGAATTCAAAGTGCCAGGAGTCTTTTACATCAACTCCTCTAACACACTAAAGCAAAATCAAAGCAAAGCTAAAACCAGGGCTGAAAAATATATTAAATTATTGTTTTCTACTCATTATGTGTTCATAATAGGGTGGTAAATGTTCAAGATAATTGCAAGTTTAATTTCAAGAAACAGAAAAGATACATTTTATGTAACTGAGAAAACTAGGATGCAGTTGTGGAAAAGACAGGTAACACTTGTAGTCAAGGTCATATTTGTAATCTCAGTCTAACCTTTTAAACTCAAGCTTCTCATCAAATTTTCATATTTTTAGATGATCTCTTTACTAGCTCCAAATTTTCTACAGTGGGAAAACAGCCAGCTTCTACTTGGTTTATGACTTGACCTTTCTAATCTGACTTCTCCCATAGTGTTGACTTCTGAAAAAGTATTCTGAAGGGTTAAGCAATTTTTAAAACACAAAAGCATCTCTCCTACTCAGTAATAGATGTGCAAAGTCAAAAGTAAGACAGAGTGAAAAGACACTACTGATCTATAGGATAATATTAAGACTGCCTGGCTTAGTTGTCATGACAAATTTGATGTGTAAATTCAAGACACTAATTAGTCTTTACACTGCAAAAGAGCTGATTAAGCGGTTCACTGTGCACAAAGGGTAATGCTGTTCCTCCCCCTCTCCTCCCTATGTGATCCTATCTGCTCTCTGTTATTGGCTCTAGTACTTGCCTGACTGCACAGTAAACTGATTTAACCACCAACACGACGAAGGTGTGGAAGGGTGGCAGGGAGGAGAAAAAAAAAAAATGCTTTCTATGCTGAAGTAGTTTTTCTGCAGGTTACTGAACTGATCTCGTCGTGCACACGAGCAGAACAACAAAACTAGCACAAAACATGCAGTGGGACTGTATGGCCAGAAACAGGGGGGGGAGAGGAGGCACTGGTGAAGGGTGAGGCTGACAGAATGGACCCTTATCTGCAGGGCATGGATATCCTAGTTCCTTGCAGCCCAAACAAAAAAAGCAATTATTGTGATATTTAAGGCACTCTCTGCATTTTATATAATGCATAGAATCATGTATTCTAGGATTCTAATCATAGGAATAGTTTGGGTTAGAAGGGGCCTTTAAAGGTCATGAAGTTCAACCTGCCTGCAATCACCAGGGACATCTTCCACTAGATCTGGTTGCTCAGAGCCCCATCTAGCCTGACCTTGAATGTTTCCAGGGATGGGGCATTGTCCACTCTCCGAGCAGCTTGTTCCAGTGTTTCACCATCCTCATTGTAAAAAATCCCTTTTTTCTTATTTCTAATCTAAACTGATCTTCCTTCCATTTAAAACCACTACCTCTTGTGCTACTGCAACAGGCTCTAAAATATAAAAAAAATACAGATAAAAGTCTCATCTCAGCTAGAATAAATTGATTTTAAAAACAAATGTACTTTTTTTACTCTATACTTAAAAAGACTCCATTGAAGAGTCTGAAGGAAGTATTTTAGAAATGTTTGAACAGTAGATTCAGTGGAGAGCGTGAGTTCATACTGAAGGGCTCATACAAGCACGTGACTTACAAAGAGAGGAGTTTTGGCATGTACAGTGAAATGAGTCAGTACAGCACTGAGAGTACCTAAATAATCTCCTAAAAACAAATGAAAAAACCCTATAAATAAAAGTACGCTATGTTGAAACATTCTTGCTTGGATTACTTGCAAATACATATAAGAGAATGACTAGCAAAATAAAATAAAAATTAACCATTGCCTTATTAATTTGGTGGATTTATTAATATTGTTTGGGATTTTTAGTATTGGCAATTTTAAGTTTATCCTGTTTTTGAATCTATTTTTAGTTTTACATACATACATAAAATGAAATGTTTAGTAGTATCTTAGAAAGTTTCATGGGTTTGGTCACAAAAATATCCTTAAAAATCAGTTCCTTCACAGTCTCTAGTGCCTCACCTAAAGATCTTCTCCAAGACAGTTTTATACTTGACACTTTAAGTGCAAAATGTCAAAAATCCTTCAAAATCATATCAGACATTTAAGGAAAAATAGATTGGAAAATAAAAGGCCAAGCAGCAGTACTGCAAAGAAGGTTCTGATACACAGACTGAACTTATGCATTGTACAAACTGACCCTGCTCTGTCAAATGTGATGAGTCGCAGGAGAATTCTCCACTGGATTACTCTGACAAGTTTTAGTCAAATAGAGGCACATAAAATTAGGCCAAGCTGAGAGTATGACAAGAAAATTAATAAGCTTAGAAAATGTGATTTTTGAGGAAGGGCTGAGCTTATGGAAAGAAAAAGGATGAAGATATAGGGGAACAGTATTCAAGTGTCTGAAATTATATTACAAAGAGAATTAAAAATTTAAGGGTTTCCACATCTAAGGCAGTATGAGAGGTAATTGGCTTACCTTTTAGTAAAGGAAACTTGGGTTGGGTACTGGGAATCCATTGCTGTATGAGCTATTAAATTAATCTAGCATAAGGTAAACCCATAAACTAGGGAAAGTGTTGAACTGTGAGCAAGAAAAGTTCTGAAAAATAGATCTTATTCTTGATACTCATCTGTGCAGCCTTGAAACTAAACAAGAATCTTATCTGCCTTTCTTGACAATGACTCCAGCCATCCACTTCTGATGTTCTATGGCCACATATGGTTATAACCTCAAGTTTCTTCAAGAAAGCTGGAAGAACTGAGGAAGGGTGGGAAATCCCAACTTTTTAATAAAGAAAAATATAAATTACAAAAAGAAGAGTATACAGTATTATTGTTCTCTGCATTAAAGAATTTGCATTTCTAGATGAGTAATAAAAGAAAAATTCTAAATTCTTCTGGTCTCACATGGAAAACTAAGCTTTATGTCCAATATATTGGTGAGAAATATATTGCAATATATTAAATTTTCCAATAAATCTTTGCTCTCTTCAAAAAAGAATCAATAAGTCATAGCCATTTTTATTCATTTTTTATCATGCTGCTCTTTACAGGAACTGCTGTTCTTTTTTCAATTTCAGTGGCAAAGCGGGCTTCAAGTCAAATTTAATTCTTGAAAAAATCCAGAAAACTGTAACTTTACATATATTTTTTCATAAAAATTTATATGTGCATGTGTACATATATAATATTTATATATGTATGTTCCATGGTCACGCTGAGAGCAAGTTTCAGCTAAGAACTCCAACTTAAAATCAAGAAATGGTTTTTATGATGGATGATAAGCAGCAGCTTGTTATATCCAGAGATAAACACACTTTTCACACTGGAGAGAAAAGAAGGAGTCATGAAATAAACCAGTTCTTCCATATGCTTTGCACCTGGGAATGATGAATGTGGCCAGGAAAAGTCACTATGTTAAATACTGGACAAAAAGGAAATCATGGACGTAGTAGACTCCTAAGTCTAATCAAAGTTTGCGTCTTGTCATAGGCTTTGCACTATTTCTATAGAATCACAGAATGGTTTGGGTTGGAAGGGGCATTAAAGCTCATCTAGGGCCAGCCCCTCTGCCATGAGCGGGGACACCTCCCACTAGAACCTGTTGATGAGAGCTCCATCCAGCCTGGCCTTGAGCACTTCCAGGCATGGGGCACCCAAAACTCTGGGCAAGAATTTCTCCATGTATCTAATCTAGATCTACTCTCTTCAGTTTAAAGTCATTACCTCTTGTTCTATCACTACAAAACCTTGAAAAAAGTCCCTCTCCAGCTTTCGGCTCACTAAAGTCTTTGTAGGACTTTATTTGTTTCAGCCCAAGCCCGTATATAATTATTCATTAAAAGGTAAAATAAAAACTAAGAAGCTCTAAGGTCTCTGTAACTGTAACAACCACTTATTCCTACTCTTATTTCTGCATTCTCAAATTTTAAAACACTGTCTTGCTTCTGTAGACATTAATTTTTCATGAATGATGGACGTGTGTGTATTTGACCAAAAAGTCAAATCTAAAGAGCAAGATTATTCTTAGCTCTCTGTGGCTATCCAAGAAGATTAAGTGGATTTATTCAGAAGAAAGACACAGCTGTAGCTCCAATACCAGTTCAGTCAGGGGAAGACAAGGAGCCCAGAGGAAAGTGCACCACTGCCCTCATATACAGTTCTTCAAGTAGGTTATGGCCTTACAACTTCCAAGATAACAGCTGTATATTTCTAAGCTTTATGTAGCAGACCTGCCATTTGATTTTTCCTAAAGGCACAACACAGTTCCAAAACTAACATTAAGTTGTGATGCCGCTCAGTATTTACTTCACTGTGTATTAAGGGATTATTATTCCCTTTCTGAGTGATTAACAGAGAAATCATTAATTGTGAAGGACAATAAGAGTTACACACCTGAGCCCAGGCTTACAGAACCACAACACCTGTAACTGACACACATGACAAGAATATTTTACTAATTTTAAAATACTTTTCTAAGGTCATCTAAAGCCTTAGTAAATAGTTCTGGGAAGACAACAACAACGCCTGCAAGAACATGAAACAGCGTAGCTAAATGACTAAGAAGAATGGCAAATGAAATGTAACAAAACTGATTTCATTTGAGGTTAAATGTGAGACTGCTGATCATCCCTTTAAGGGATCAGACTAATTGTTTGCGTTGCAATGTATTATTTTCTGTGTATCCGTCAAAGAATTCTTTAAAAAGGATGAAGGTCTAATCTTAGAGTAATTTTTCCAGAGGAAAATAGGCCCCTTTTAGTTTTTCTAATATAAAAGAAGAGTGCAACTTGTTCAAAATAGACAGCGAATAGTGCAAATTAATACCCCGGCCTAAGCTGTCAGATCCTATATGATTCAGCATATTCCATAACACATTATAATTCTTGTTTCTTTTTGCTATGAGTGTTGCACATCTTGGAGGTTTTCAGACAGCTAGATGCACCTTGCCACTAGGCAAGACATTTTTATGGGAATCTAAAACTCCACACTGAATAAACAGCACAGCACATGATGTGTTAGCGATATCCCTGACATTCTAATCACAAATAGTTGACTTCTATTTTTCTTGAAATCTGAGCAAGAAGTCTTTTCTCTCTTCTTCACAAGCCAAACTTTTTTACTTGGAAAAAAACCCCAACATTTTTCATATATAATTTAACAGCCAAAATTAGAAATTCTGAGGTTGCTTCTTTCTGGTCGACAGTGTCCACCTTAGATCCACTGCCAACTCTTTGCTACACTCTTGACCGCCAACTTTGCACACCTACTGGCAAGAACAGTGGGAATAGATACACTTTCTTCTAGCCCTTTGATCTGATAACTCTTCCAGCAAAACAAATTTCAACTCTTCCTTAGACACAAAGTACAGGATCTCTAAAGGTTCTTTAATTGTGTAAATCCAGTTTTGTATACAAGAGTGGGAAAAAAAAAAAGAGTGAAAAATAAAACATGTCAAGGCTAGCATATGAGAAATTCTTAATATCCAGTATATAATGACTTCTCCCAGCCAATTGGTCACATATAACATTTATAGAACTGATAGCTTAACAAAATGTATTTAAAATGCTTCTGGAACAATGTTACTTAAGCTAAGCATACTTTTTACTTGGCAATTATATGGTCTTAGCTGAAACTGACAATTTAAGAAAACATAATCTCTTTATAGTTTACATACTAAACAAAGCAATATAAACAATTTAAACAGATATTAAACTACCTGCAGAAGCCTTGCTCTACTCTAATTAAATCCTTTTCTTAAGCAGATTTAAATTTAGTTAAAACAGCCTGAGCATGTACACAAATTTTCAGGTATTTTAACATGTCGACATTTGGCTTGTACGTGCCATTAAAGAGACTTTTCACCTTCAGAACTAGCAAAAAGTAGAATAATATTCCTTAAAAATCAGGTAAAGATGCAAATTCTTGGAGTATTTCTAGTTCACACATACACAGCTGCAGCACAATAAGTTATTCCTTCTCCCTCCCACAGCTCCACCATCAATACACTACACAGCTTTGCTTCTTAATTGCTAGCTTTGCTTCCTTTCCACCAAAAGGTTTCTCTGCCACAATGACCCAAATTACTTCTCTAGATTAACCTTCTGAGAATATTTATTTTAAAGCCTGAGACCTGAAACCCACATTTCTCTTCTATTCAGCATCTGCTGCATTTTGAGACCAAGGGAAGATTTTTAAACCTCTCTGAGATAAAATCAATTGGTTTTGTATCCACCAAGACAACTCACACAAAGCCAGAGAATCACACTGAACATTTAGATAGGTTCACTAAGCTGAGTCAAAGTTTAGCTGAACAGTCCAGCACTAAGCACTGAAGAGAAAAATATTTCCAATCATGCTTTTCCTTGGGCCTCAAGGCACTAGAGGGATGACATAGCATATATTTAGGCTGAAGCCTAAATAGCTGAACGACACATATATAAACTGCTCCTTTAAAAGGTAATACAGAGATTACTGCTTTTATTTCTCATGTGAGATTTAGTCCATTCCACTCTTACCTAATACATATTAGCTATGCAACAATATTTGAGACATATAGAGTATCATCTTTTTGACTGCAGCAAAAATTCAATCTCATTTTACCCATTTTCCAGAGAAAAAGACAACTTCTGTGCCACTCAGCAAACCTCCGGTCCAGCCAAACTGACAAATCCACCAATTTCACTCACCTCTGACATGAAAGGACCCTTCCTTTCCTGCTTTAACAAGAGTTCCACTTTGTGTAGCACTGTACCTGGCTGAAGCCAGCCTCTCCCCTGCAGAGAGGGCCAGGGCCACTGAAGGCACCAGATCAAACCCTGTGAGCTACAACCCAGAGCCCAGGTGCAAACCAGCAGGAACTATAATGAATTAGGAAGCAGGTGCCTCCAATGTGTTCTCTGATACACCTGTTGGCTCTCAGGGTTGTCTGCTTGAGACAGCACAAATGAAAAGATTTTAGAACAACACTTGTATTTTTTCCTCTAAATTATCACTCATAAAATAAGAGCCATTAGATTGTAATAATAATAGAGGGGGAAAGTCTTTCTCTCATTGCATGGAAGTTTCTGGTAACATTCTAATTCTTAAATTTCTTTAAATTTGTTTTCAGCACCTTTGTTCCAGAAATATTCAATATTGGTCTAGTGGATTCCCACTGATGTCTATGACTTTAAGAAATAAACAGTTAGGCCCAAGAATACTCCTAGATGCTTATACTAGAAATGTTTAAAAGTATTTCAAAGCCTTCTCTGAACTTCTCTGTATTCTTTCGTCCCATATCCTACCTGTAATACAGAAATTGCTTTGACAAGCATTAATTTCTTTTTACCCATAATCAGAACAATCACTCACGTATAATTCTGTGGTTTAACATACAATACACTACATTCAGTCCTTTTTTATTAAACTTCAGTTTCCCATTCAGTTTTTCTAGAAAAAAATAAATTCTTGAGTTAAAAACGTAAATCTGTGAATGTTTCCCTTATTGAAATTTAATTACAGTAAACAATGGGTTTCTTCTCATCTTGCTTTACACTGAAAGCTCCCCCAGTATTGTTAGTAATTTCTATTACCCTTCACTGACTTTTTGTTTTCCTGCTATAAGCACACTGTTTTACTATTTCCACCAGGTATCTTCTTGTAACATTCTAACAAAGCCATATGAAAACTATGCCTGTACTCTGGGGAACAAGTAACTTCAAATTCTCATTATCCTCCCTTCAACCAATATTTACCAGACAAAGAAGAAAGAAATTCTAAAATGAAAGCCTATTACAGTTTAGTTTCAATCACATTTTATTTGTAGAATTAAATTTTATTAAAGAAACATAGATTTGCCTCTGCTTAAATTTGACCTTCAAGTGCAAGATTTAATAGGCTAAAGATTAAAGTAAATCACAGTGGTTTGCTCATTCTTTTGCATCAAGAAGAGCTGCAATGAGGAACTAAAACATGAAATAAAAACAAATGACAAAGTTAGTTTGTGAAGGCAGATGAAGTTTGAGCATTAGAAAGAGTAGGTTATAAGCTATTCGAAAGGAAAATATTTATAGTATTCTTTTATATATTTCTCAACAGATTTATGTGAAATGTAACCTAAAAAGAAAAGTATTTATTTGTGGGCAGCCCCATGGAGAGTACAAAAATTCCAAACAGTCTGCTTACAATATTATAGTTATATTTATTAAAAATATACAACTAATAAGAAACACACAATCTACCATTAATTATAGCTAGCATAATTACATAGAATAAAAACTAATATAAATATGAATTATAACAAGCAATATGTTTCAACAAGCAGATGCATAATATTATTAGGGTTATCCTTACAGTTCTCTATTATTATATTTAAAAAAAAATGTTACTTAATCTTAAATAACTCAGTAAAGCACTGTCCTTGCACGGACAATGGAGATGATGATGTTATGTCACTTTGAATAAAACAGATACAAACAAACCACTAACATCTTTCAAAAATATCCAACTACAAAATGACATGTCAATCTTTCAATCAAAATAACAGAATTTCTGACTTTTGGGGCAGTTTTCACTGACTTAAGTTATCAGAACGTAGATTTGTTGGGTTTTTTTAAATAAAGATGAAATATGTATTCAGATCAAAAAAAGGGGGGGGGAGGGAGGTATTAAAATCCTATTAGAGAACTCTATGAGATGTTTCAATTGCTTCAGAGTATCTGCAAGCAGAGCGCAGGCACATGCCCCCTGACTGCAGGCTGACATTTCCATTTCTGGGTAAACCTCATAAGTGTTCAGCCAGGTGAAAAAGGTTCATTTTAGGTCCTATACAATTTATTATTTTATCCATACTGAGAAACCTGCATAAAGTGCTGTGGCAACCTCTGTTTACAGCCATTGACTTATCACCTTCTCAACAGTCTCATTTAGTCAAAATAATAATCAAAACAAAACAATTAACAAAGTTGCTCCACCTGAAAGGTAGGGAAGATTTTCAAAGCATCAGGAAGCATTCACTGGTCAGGGCTCCACACAACAGTAATCAAGGTAGCAAGATCTGCATACAGAACCTGCCCAAGGCAGAGGTAGGAGCACTCAATCCTAGTGCTGATATCCTGGCAAAGCAGAAATTGAAATGAAACAGGCAACAGCCCTCTTTGTTTAAATAATGCCTGAGAAAGAAGAAAACTGGGAAATAAGATAAAAATATGTGGTTTCATGTTTAATCATCCCCTCATCTCCATTGTTATTCGTATCACACTGGATGTGTGCACAAAAACATTGGCATGCAGAATTTTGCACTAGCGGCAGACTGCAGCAAATATGAACATTTTAATTTAAACTTCTCTTTTAAGTGAATTTTATTTTTACTCCCTGTATTAATGAATCTGAAACAGAATATTAATTAAAGCTTGAAGGTTCAAGAAAGTAATTTCAAAACCATACAGAAATTTCACAAAAGATGCTGAAGGATAACTCCCCGTTAACTCTCTTGTGGTTAGGACTGTCTGGTCCCACTCTCTCATTCATTCTCTTATTCTTCTCCCCTTAATGACTAAACAACATCCTTGTTATTTTTTTTATTTCATTAAATTCTATATAGCTAAGTTTTTCTGCACATAACTCCACCTAGAAATACAAGTAATTAAATGAAAGGAAATCCACTGTCAGAATCAACATGACATTTGCATGAACCTCGTGGGTTTTTTTTATTAACTTCCATTTTAAATCACTCCTTTTCTATGGTTTGCCCTTGCTACTTGTAAAGGCAGTAATCTCCCCCCATTTGGAACTATATCTCATTCTATCAGTGTATTGTGCCCACTAAAGTAAGAATCTATTATTGGTTCAATACAAATACTGCTGTGACAATAGTTATGGCAATGACAGTTAGAAGTATCTTTATATTTAATAAAATGTTAAGATAATATTAATGCACAGCTGAAATGGTTCTTCTAATTTTTTAAATAATCCTTCAAATAATTAAATAGAAATAAATAAATAAATGGCAAGAATTATAATTTAATCAAAATGAAACCTGTTCCATTCCTAACTTAAATGCATTGCACTAAAACAATATGCTAAAAGAATACTACTTAGGTTGCACTATCATGCATTCATGTGATGAAATGTCAGAATTAAACCTCCCATAGAACTCTAAGCTATGTGCTCTGGGCATGTGAGCACTGATACAATCTTTAATTACAAGATTCCATTATTTTCCTTCAAGACCTTTTTTCATTACATTTACAGAAAGGATGGTACTCATTAAATGAAGAGCCATATAATATTTTCTTTCCCCCTATTTATCTGGTCTGTGGTCTCACAACTAATTTGTTGCACACTATTCAAGACCTGTTCTGAAGGGAGAGAGTAATGTTTTTCTCATTAGTTTGTATAGAGTTCATCATAATAGAACCTCAGTGCTTCATAAACGTGACCAAACTTAGTTTTATAAAATCTTTGTGACACCATTGCTACTATTTTGCAATAGAAATACTGAAGAAAAGGGAACTAGATATAAATTCATTTGTATGTTTGACAGAATTTTTACTCCGAACTACAAGTAGTATGTCCCAGAAGTGAATATTCATTACTGTCAGGAACACAAATTCTAGTTACACATCCTCTGAAAGCAATACTGCTGTGAAAGTAAGACTGCTCCATGTGGTAGCATGCACAGAAGATTCACTCCTGACTCATTGTCCTCATCTGAACTAAAATACTAATAAACACACAATATATAGACAACACTGGGCCAACCAACAGAAATCCCACTTTCTTTCCAGAAGTGACAGGAAAGTGGCATTGTTAATACTCTTTCCTACTTTGCACAGCAGTCCCACTAGGACATGAGAGGTAAAATTACAGTTTTTCTTTCTATTTTTTTTTTAAATTTTCAGGATTAGCCAAAAAAGCTTGAGAACAAAGAATCATTGTCACCTATTCTAGCATACTGCTACACAATCAAGCATGCAAGAGCCACAGAACTAGAACAGGCAATATAAATCTCTAACAGCATTTTTAGAATACTCTAGCACAGGAAAAAATGAAGTTCTCATCCTTCCCATGCAGTGCCTGTAAAATTGCACAAGTATCTTGGTGATCAGACAGCAAAGAAACCCAAAATATGCACTGTTAGAATTTTTTCACCCTACTATTGATGTCTTTGTAATGAATCATTAATATATAAGTCACAAGAATGTTGAAATCCTGACTTCATATAAATCAGTGGAAAAAACCTCATATTGACATTTATGAGGCTAAAATTCTACTGTAAGATTAAAATACAGACACATGCCCAAGAAAAACAGTGAAACTCCAGAGCAAATTTTCAGATCAATATGAAAACAATCACATAGTAAGAATTAGGGTGACTTAAAATGAGTTCAGGTTAAGTAATAGATCTTTGTAACTTTCATACAGACAAATAAGAAATTAAACAGAAAGTATTTTAAATTAAAAGGTTCTATAAAAGAATTCAATTAACAGAGGACATATTTTGCCCATTGTTGCTTTCATTTCCACGTATTTTTTCCCCAATAAATACTTGATCATGATAATCATACACAACATTATCTGTCCCTCATGCAAGTAATAGGATTTTGCAAGGGCTGACTCAAATCCTTATAAAATATATCATTGCTGCTCTCTGCTGGTCAAAGGAATTATTCCTTTATTTAAAGCCTTGTAGAGGAAATTCAGAAAATTTTGTAGGAAACACAATAAGTATCACATGAATAGGAAGATCTTTTATGGCATTTAAACAAACATCTTAGTCATCACAATGATTTGTTTTCATTGGTATGTCTGTATTCCTGAGGCCATCAAAATTAGTAATAAATACTGGAATTACACAAATGAGACTCTACCTTCAAAGGCCATGGCGTTTCCATTCATAGATGTGCACATCTCGAGTGACTCGCAATACGGAAATTTTGAAGTCACACACAAAGCAGAGCCTAATTCCGCATAAATTCATGAGGCAAATGTAACATTCTGAGGTTCACCAAACAAAATGAGACAGCGCAATGTCAGATCCGAAGACCACTTCACAGATCAAAGACAATAATTTCCATTGCTAGTTCACAATATTCATCATAGTGAACTGTGACAATATCAGTGTGTATTAGAACAATGTAGATCGTATTTTTTGACTGTAATCTGTTTGCATAAGCTACTGTCTGAAACTACACTGCCATCACAGAGGGTTTACTTCACTTTTACATTATTAAAACAACTGTTAAAAATTTTATTTTTTAATCCTATGTGTTTTCTGCCGTCAGAATTTGTGGTATACTTGGCTTGTATTTCAGTGTTGCTTTTTTTTCCCAGTTCATCAAGTAGCATTGTAAAATTTTCATATCATTCTGTAATGCAATGTGGCCCAGTGCTAAACTCAGAACTGCAATAGTCCAGAAATACAGAATTTAAAATTCTAAGTCACAGTTCTGTAGGAGTGTTCAGAAACAGAGGATAACTGTAAGATGTATTCTTGGCAGATTAACCATATGGCACAGAAAGAGTAAAGTTAGAATGAGGGAAGAAAAGTGAAGTGCAGAGTGCAGTTGTAGAGAAGTCTGACTGAGAAACAAATTGGCACTTAATGGAAGACAAAGCATGAAGGATGGTGAATGCAACAGCACAGAGGGTTTGTGGTGCAGGAGTCCAATGTGAAGAGAGTAAAGAAAACGCTTAAGGACATTGGAAGTTCAAGCCCATTTAACAAAATATATTACCCAGCATGTACATAAGACACGAGTAACTGTCTGATCAGCATTATCTTGTCAAAACCTGCCTTGATTCTTTACCTCAGCTAAAGTGGCAAAGAATTTTGTCAATAAAGAACAAACAAATATAAGTTTCCTACCATTTCTAGTTTCAAACATCGTTAAGACCTTACTGGACTGCTTAACTTCTATTTGAATTATAAGTCTGGAGCTCTGAGCCAGGCAGTCCTTAATTAAGGGGTCCCACTGGATAACTATTGCTCAATATGAACAGAGGTTTCTAAAGCAGCTCCAAAATAAACAACATCAATTTACCACAGTGTGAAAATTCTCTTTTCATAAAGAAGCATAATATGGTAGGCTAAGTTAATTTTAAAATTTGCTCAACAATAAGATGAAAATTATAGCAAATCAGTATATAAAAAGACTTGCCGAATCATATCAAATATCTCTGTATCTAGTAAGAAACAAAACTCAGTTTGTTCAGTTTATCAAACAATTTATTTAGCCAAGTATAGAAATATGAATAATTTACTTGTTCTGACTGCAACCTCATGTTTTTCTCAATGAAGTATCTCAGCAGTTGGGCAAGGAGATATTTAGCCATAGTCTGCGTTTACAGAAATTGAATCAGCTTTGAGCCCAGAATATTAAAAGAAATTGCTAGCTAAAGAATATATTTCCAAACAGCTTAGAGAGCTTTACTTGAGGTCAATGCACTTCATTTTATGACAACATAAATAAGATGCAGAAAAAAATTTTGTGATTTCTATGACTGCTTTCTAAAACTATGCTTTGGATTAAGTAGTTTATAAAACATAATGAAGCAACTGTCCAATATATTGCTGCAGAAAGAAATCTCTGGGCTTTTTTGTACAAATACATGTGCATAATATAAAAACTTACTTATTCCAAAACATCACTAATGGCTAAAAAAATGTACATGATTAGAACAAACACAAAATTATGTTTTCCATCTTTTTCTCCTTTTCACTTTTATGTTGTCATTGCAAGTTATCAAGACACTGACTCCAAATTTTTTAATATTAAAATTTAATAAAACATTCATATGCTGGCATTCTTTAATGACAGACTTCAAAGTCTAAGCCTCCAAACTGTATGGCCATTTTCATTTCTTAGTGCAAGGAACTAGGAACTCAAATCTAAATGATAATTCCTTTATCAAACTCACAAAGATTTGTCCTATCCATCTCTATTAAGCAATGTAACCATCTCTTCTACTGGGTTCTTTCTGAATGTGTCTCTTTGCCAGATTCCTAAACACAGCAAAGGTAAGCCTGCTACAACTCTACTTCACCATTTCTGCATCATCATGGTCAAAGAGATTGTATCACCTCCCTACAGCTTTTTTTTTTTAACTTGATTTTTTTTTATCACTACGTGCTCATTCAGAGCAACAGCACAAGGGCAAGCCTCTGGATGTGATAGAAGTGGTAGACCACGTATACTAAAAAAAAGCATAGCGCATGTTTTACAATAAAAGTTCCATGTTCACCAGCAGTTAGCAAAGAAATCACAACTACTCAAAACTATTTTAACTTGATTTGATATATCTAGGACTAGATAATCTGGGACTCAGCTGTAAAGAAACGGCACCCCTTTTTATAGCCACACAGCTGAAACAACATGTTAATTCAGCTACTTCTACCCATGCATAAAGTTACCTTAATACCCAACTAATAAACAATGATATTTCCTTACCAATCTTTACTCCTTGGGACATTTACCACTCTACCGTTCACCTCAAGCTGATAAACCATTTTGTGCCAATGAAGTCTAAGCTCAGCATGAACTGCTTAGGGAGCGTGAATTGTACTGTGCTCTGGGTTAGACTCAGTGATTTTAAATGAGTACTCCAGCAGACATTATGAAAGAACTCGAATAACTGCTTTTGCCATTATCATTTTCTGTAATGATTTTTGTTGTGACTGATTAGCTTCATCTAATTGAGAGATATGGCAACCACTTCAAATTTCTACGTGGAGAGAATGAAAGCCTACTGAGATGAGAGAAATGTAACTGAAGAAAATTGAAAAAAGAAGAGGGAAAGCTTCCTGTCATGCTCTTAAGTGTTATTCATCATATGTTCTCAGGGTGTTTTTGGGATAAAGGCACAAACTTCTCAGTGGAAATTCACTTCTTACAAACATTAAAAACAAAAGCTTAAAACTTCCAGGGGAATTGTGGGGGAAACAGCGAGGAGCTGAGGCTTCAGCAGGGATCTTAGATACCTTTAAGATCCTGTCTCCTCCACACTTAGGACATTCCTCAAGGTGAGAACAAAGTGACAGTGACTGAGGATGGGCTTTCCTCATGCGTTTTTAGGAACCAAACACTTGCCCAGGAAAATGCACTCACTGTAATGCTGCATAAAGGGGCATTTGCTATCCCCCAGCACCCACCAGTGATGTAAGGCTCCTTTGAGGTTTTGAGCAAGTTCTGAAGGGCTTAGCAGACCACAGTGAGAGACTGTGAACTCATAGTCAACTTATCAAATGTGCACTCAGAATCAGCTGCAAATGAAGCCACTGCCAGCCAAGGGAGCTGTGTAGATTGCTTCATACCAAGGACAAATGTAAGTGCCAAGGGCTCCCAACTACACTGATCTCACCAGTGCAATCAGGATGGCCTAGACACAGCCTGAAACTTCTGAACTGTTTTGTTGTATAATGCCATTATTGTCAAGACATCCTACGTTGACTTTACAGACTAACAATTTAGTAAGTTAAATGTCACGTGTAGTGCTTAAGGAAACCAAAGAGGAGAAAGTAAAAAAGCTGGCAATACATAATGTGAGACTTAGAGTAGTGTGGCAGATAAAAAGCATCGTGTCACTCAAGATAAGTTCCCACAGGGTAAAGCTCACTTCATCTTATGTGCTGGCACTGCAAGTTAAAAAAAAACAAAACCACAACATTGAATGCTATTTTATTTACATCTGCATTTGTTTCTGGCTTCTTATCTGCAAGAGAACAAACAGAACTGTAGAACTACCACTGGTCTGGGCTGAAAAGCCTGGAAGTGCTCTAATACCCTATAACTCTACAGCACGTTTTCTTTAACGTTTTATCAAAAGTGAAGAAATAACATGCTGCAGATTGACTCTCCACCTCTGCCCTCACTACAATGCAGACATTAAGTTTTCTCTGACATCTTCCATCTTTCAACACTAGTTGGATGTAACACTTTAAAAAATTTTAACTAGGGAAAATACTGAGCTGGAAGTGGGAGCTTTTCTCTACTTCATCTTTGAAGACAAACCAGATGGGTTCTTTGCCTAATCTCCTGATAAATATGGACTTCTAAAATTGCAGCTAAAAATAGCCATCTGGATGCAGTAGCTTTTATTTCCACTGCATTATTTTAAGCCAAGAAAGCAAATTACACATTATACCTTCCACTAAGAAAAAAATTCTTTGACAGTGGCCTGTAACAGCAGTTCTTCATTCTGCTGGTGACAAAGAAACCACCAGAGTAGCCCTGAAGACTGAGAGGGAGGAAAGCAAATATCCACTTCCTACACGGGGGCAGAAACTGTTTTCCCTTTGACAGAAAAAGCCCAAGAAACAAAAAGCTGACCAAGAAATTTAGGAGCTGTTGGTACGTACATGGCAGTCAGTGGGTTGGTTACCTTGGTACGCTAAAAGTCGACCAGAGGTTGGCTGAGTATCACCACAAAAGCACTACTGGATTCAGTGCTCAGAAGCTGAAGTTAAGTAGAATTTTTTGTAACAGCTGAATGATAATAGCCTGAAAAGCTATCAAAACATATTAGTGTGAAAGTCATGTAGAGATGGATTATACTAAGGTTAGTAACTACAGAGGTCTTGAATTATATGCATTTATTCCAATACACAGAGATATTGACAAAAATTTGCCATTGAAGTGACCACTTATTTATGATGTTTTCATAGTGGGCTTTTTAAGATTCAGTGAAGCAAGTAAAGCATTATTCCCTTATCTGTTCTCCAAGACTCCTTAGCATATCACAGATAATAAGGTTATTTGTATTGTTTCTTGCTGCTGTTACACATACCTGTTTCCTTCCTTGATTTTAGCCTTTTTGATTGTGTAACATTAAAGCAAAAACATCACAGAGAAAAGAAGCAAACAGAAAACCAAAGAATTAATGAAACATCTGGCATAAATAACTTCTAGAAAGTTGTGGTATTAGTGGCAAAGATTGTGGGTTGTTGCAGCTCAGATGTGATGTGATGAAGCTGTGCATTCACATAACATTATGTGATGTAGGACGCAGCTGGTATTAATGGAAGAGCTAAAGCTGCCTTATCCTTCTCTGGCTCAATAAATCAGAGCCTGAGTTAGACTAATAAAAAAGAAAAAGCTATTTTCCAGGCAGCAAGCATAGTTACACAGCAGGTTTGCCAAGTCTTCAAGTCTAAAAGGCACAAACAATGAGAAACTCTTCCCCATGAGCATTTGTTTTAACCCTTTTTATCTGATTGTGTAGCAATTCAGCACTTGCAACACATTTAATCCCATCCTTTACTATCTCAGCACTCATTTTACTGCATACACTTGTAAACTGAAGAAGCTGTTTCAAAAGCTACTGACTTCTGCAGTATGTCAGGTTCGCAAAATTCTGCTTAAAAATAAAATTGTATTAAAAACATAAATAATCACTTTGATAACGTTCTCCAGCACTCTACATGATTTGAAAGCGAAAGAAAACCTCATGTTCCATCCATGTATAAGCAGGTCTGCTTTTATATAAATAGGTGCGAATATCTATTATTTCGATCTAAGCATATGCTTTCAGCATTGATTGCTTTTTATCTAATTTTCTTCTAACTTTTCAAGAAATAACTTTAGTAGTTTCCCTGAGCCTCAGAGCTGCAACAACAAACATCTGAAACATACAAGATTAATGAGAAATACTAAAACTGTTACCTCAGAAACAGAGTCCTGAGTTTATTTCAGGGGACAGAGAAAAGTTAAACTACTTCCACAGGCAGTGGTATACACAGAGCAGATGTAAAGTGTTAAGCTCTCACTTCCATCCAGTTCTTGGCTTCTGTGCTGAAGATGACACGAATTCTAGTTAGGGACAGATGTTCATTAAAAGTTGGACTGACAGTGCCACCTACTGTCACAGGGGCAATTCAAATGCAACTAATCTGCAACTAATCTAAATTTCATCTAATCTAAATTGCAACTAACCCGCTTCATTTGCGAGCCTTTCTGTCTTTTACTGCTGTTAGCATGATAAGCATGTGTATTTCAAGAGGCATTTAATAGCCGAACACTGGAGATCACGAGTTGCTCTTGCTGTTTGTAGATGCCTCAGCCTTTGAGACGAGCCTGACCCGCAGTGCCTGCACTGCCTGTACCTGTGCTGGTTCCCAGCCTCCCTCACAGCTGGGATGGGAGCCATGCTGCAGGACAGTCCAGAACCCTGGCACCCAGTCAGAGCTCAGTCAACCTTCCCTCTTAGACCTAGAGCTGGTCTAAGCATCCCTTTAAGTGGAAACAATTAGGTTGGTTTAATGCAAATCCTTTGTATTGCAATAACGTGAACAAAGCAAGAGCCGGATCAGATCCACCTGCTCTGCTGTAAAACAATTACAGAGAGCTGCAGTTCTCTCCCTCGAGCTAGGTGAAGGCTCATTTTCATTCAAATCTCTGTGGTGGTGCTTTAATTGTTCTTAATTGACTGTGAAGGTCAGTACAAAATATTGTACTATCATGACTAAATATACGGTCTTTTAAAATGAGCACCTACCAATTAGCTTAGAGCAATATGTACATTTTCTTATGTCTCAGCTTCCTGTCTGCAAGAAGGCAAACAGTAACTCATTTATTTTGTTGAAGCTCCAAGAGACAGCTCTGCCAAGACCAATAAAGAGCATACTTACAGTTTACATGTTTTTTCTATGTTATCTATAAATATTGTCTATACTGCAGCCCCTGTGGTGCCATAAATTAGTGATTCTATATTAAGAACACATTCTACCATAACTTGAGAATTTCCTTCTAATTAGAAGAATGACAAATCTAAGAAAACATTAAAGCCTCTGACTTTGAACACATGGCTGTACAGAGAAAACCAGTCCAATACTTGCTAGCTAAATTGGTTTTTTTTCCTAAAGAAAAAGAATCAAAACTATAACGTGACAAAATTGCCATGGTTACTCACCCTACTGAAGAGGGATACTACTAATATATAGCCTAAAGAATAAACATTTTACTACTCTAATAGTACAGAAATGAGTAAGATTCATTTTAAATGTGCCTTAGGGTTCCTGCAAGTCATGGTCTCATAAATTCAATCGTAAGTACAAAGCCAGAACATTCTGCTCTCCATCGAAATACCAAAGGAAAAACAATTGATTATCATTCAGAGCTTTCAAATTCAAGTCAACTTCAGAAAGGAAATATATGACAGATAGGTTAAGACTAAAAAGGCACTGGAGAGCTTAAAAAGCTAAACAGAGCAATATTCCAGAGAAATTACTCTTCAAGCTTTTTAATTTCTAAGGAAAACCTACACTCATTCAAAGCCATTGACTTCAAGGTTCTCTTTAACTGAATTGTCTTGCAATCAGTGACGAACCAAGTGCTGTTTTCTTGTCATGAACTATTTCTTAGAACTGTTACAAAAGTGATACCTCATTCAGACTGTCTGTGTGAATACTTAACTATTCTGCTGTTCAGCAGGGGGCTGAATATCAAAAGGACACTCCCCAGAAAGAATGGGTGCAACCCAGAAATACACATATTCTAGCACATTAGAGAAACATGATCAAATTATTTCCTTTACAATCTTTATTAGGGATGAATTTTGAATTTACCTCCATGAACAATTTCTATCTTTGAAAGAGGTTTTCTCATTATTTTGTTTGGCTACATCAGGCAGGTGCACAAAGTAGAAGCTAAAAATAAAACATAGTAAGTGTACTGTTTTCAATAAAGTGTAGCTAAGCCTTTTAAAATCTGAAGCTCAGTGGGTTTTAGCAAGGGAGACACTTGTTTATATTCTTTTCCACCCCCACTAATTTTATGCAAATTAAAAATATAATTAAAGTACTGGTTTTTCTACTAAATTCAGCTTTGTTTATAATTATTTATATAAGATCTGTGAATGAAAAAAATAAATATTTGGAAAGAGAATGCTGCAGTTTTCTTACCAGAAACCCTTCCCTAGAAGAAAAAAAAAAAGTTAAAAATAGACATGTAAGAGAATTGTTTATGAATGTAACAAAATACACAAAGATTGCCAGTGTAAGTTATCCCTGCATACATTCCTTTCTTTGCCATTTAGTATACTCAGAAGCAAAACAGCTCCACAGGAAACATTAAAAGTCAAGTGAAAAATCTTAATACAAAGAGGAATTTATGATACAGTGCACTGATATGGATGCACTTATAACATTTATGAGTTACTTGCTCTTCAGGTCAATTTTAGGGATTTCTGTAACTGTGAATTCAAATCAATTCTACCTGGCTTTGCAATGCAAAGGAACAAATGATTTGTCTTGTTTTGGTTCTTTTCTTAACTGAAATTTATTTCCTCACTCAACACCCTCTATTACCCAGTTTCAGCAGGGATCAGGACAAATACATGGCATGAAAAATGGGCCCTATTAAAGACAGAGGGGGTTAGGATTAGGTGCACTTAGAATGACGGGAGCATTTTATACCTGAGTAAAACACAGTGAAATCACACTCATGGTCCGAGTGGACTTATTTCCATGCTAAATATCTTTTTGTTCTTGTCAGAAGTAATTCAATGAATGGCAGGTCACTGATGATTAAGTTGGTATTTAATTTTGATTGAACATCAGAAAGAGTTCTTAATATTGAAATTATTCCAGTTGCCACAGATGACTTGTTCTTCACAAGAAACATCTGATGCCAGCACAAGAATGGAAATGCAGGTCTGGTGCTTGGTTACGTGGAAGGTTATGGAAAGTACTCATAACTACCACTTCATTCTCCTTTCTAACACAGTTCTCAGAGAAGTACTAGACCAAGGTAATAGATCGTAATAGACCAAGGTAGAAAAGTCTTCATTTATTTTTGCTTCATTGGTCTTTTATTTAATGTTCCTACACGTATCCTTAAAACACTTCATAATTGTTGACTGTAGACAATAAATGCTACAGTTACTGTGTGGAATTGTGGTCAATGAAAGTACAAAATACGTTAACAGAATCATAGAAAGTATAGCTGAAAGATAATCTGATGGGTCAGAAAACCATTCATTTCATGAAGAAAAAAAATCAATTTACACTTTGGTAATTGCTGACTGTCTGATGTTTTTTTCTTTAAAATCCCCTTTAAACAATGGGGTGGAGAGTCTATGTGCCAGATACATTAATTGATCCTTCTATTAAGCTTTAATACAATTTTAGCCGCAATATGAGTTCCAAGAAAGTTGTCAACAACTTGAAGCATGATTGGAAGACAGCAAGATTTAAGACTAGAAGATTCAAGGACTGGGAAGCTTGTCCTAGCAGGAAAGACTGAAAGTACTGGAATTATTTAACCTAGAAAAGAGATTGAAAGAAGAGTGGGTGGGTATGATTAAAAAATTGCCATATAGACCCATGGCACTCTTTAAATCCACAGCACCCAGGAAAATAAACATTTGCATTAAAAGTAAAGGTGTAAAAACTCAGTTTTCATAAGTGAGAATTTTTCTAAAGTCAAACATGGTGAGTCATCACTATGACCACTGAATCTTTACCCAAATATTTCCACGGACAGAGGCAAAGACAGTTTCTTAATCTTTCCTTTATTCTCTAATTTAACTGAGTTTGTTCCATAATTAACAATGCAGTTGCAACTAGGGCCGCAGTTGTATTAAACTGTGTAGTTAGAAAACTGCTATTTTGCAGATGGAGATGAGCATATAGTTAAATTTTCAAATATTGTCAACAGAAGTCTGCAAAAGAAGAATGCAAGTGAAAAACTTTACTTAAAAAAATTGCTATGTCTGTCACTGTCATAGATCTTTAGATTAACAAAGATCAGACTTAGATGTTTATTCTAGAATGATACACTAGTGCAATCCAATTCTTTTATGAATCCATTTTCTAACAGCTTGCTATTAGGTAGTTTTAAAGGTCGTCCTTTCCCTCCACTCTCTCGTCTTTATTTCTTTTTTCCTTTTTTTTTTAATTATTTTTTTGGTGTAGTACAGCTGGACTCATAAGCCAAGAAAGATTGCTCTGAAATTCCAAACCAATATAATATGAAGAATCTAATGACCTTGTTGGCAGCATGATTTGAATGACATTTTCTCTAAGTAATATTTATATGCAGCTGGATAAAGGCTACTAGAGAAGTCACAGGAGCCATTGCAATTCTTGTACATGATTACATTTTGACAGGTGTAATCATTCAATGTTGGTTGTTCTCTTCTCAAGCCAAGCTAATTACCACTGCACAATTTTCCTGCTACCAGAATGCATGCAAACATCCCTGCATACACTCTCCTGTGCATTGCAGGTATAGGCATAACACCTTGTTCAAAAGTATATTTTATATATATATGTATATATATATATATATATATATATACACTAAGACTTTATGAAACCTGGGGGAAGAAAATGTTTAAATAGCTTCAAGCTCTCTTCTGCACTTTGGATTCAGGTTGGTTTTGACAGAGGACATGTCAAAAAGAGAAGAAAAGCTCTACATGTAATTACTGCTAATGATTTGACTGGTAAAACAAGATAACTCTAAAATTTCAATTTGTGAAATTTTACCAGTATGAGCTTCAGTCAGTGTAAAGAATAATACAAATTTCAGTAAGACACTCAGTAACCATCATTGCAACCTGAGCTTTGGATTGTGCTACTGAATAGCTCCGTTACATCTAACTGGAGTAATTAATACAAAACTGTTCATAAAAATGTGTGATGTTCAGCTTAGTAAACATATAGCAGCATGATTACACACAGCAGATGCAGCTTTGTTAGCACATTGTAAAGTGACCCTTGGAAAATCTGTCAGTAAACTTTTTCCTACAGGATACAGACACATTAGACAGCATCTTTTAACACAGGGATTAAAGCATTTTTAAGATGGTTGGAAAATTAATTCTATTTTGAGAAGTATATTTGATTGGACACGATGCAGGAATTTCTTAGATGTCAAAATCACCTCTATTCCGGATGTCCTCATTTGTCCAATTATTTTTCTTTGACTCCAGGCATCTGGAAGATTTAAGAGAGACCTTTAATGCTGCAGAATTAACTTTGTGAAACCCAACCAGCTTGTACTACTCTTACTTTGTCCTGCAGAAAATACCATTTCTCAGCAACTGTATTTCTGAGGTCAGTAGCTAGCGCACGGTGAAAACACTTCAAAACCACAAAGACAATAGATGCCAGTTAATAGCAGAGTGGGGATCAAACAATAGGGGCTTTAGTAATCAATACCAATCAGAAAACTATTCAAGCATCCACTGTGTTGATATGTGTTACAGGTTTAGTTTTTATGTGGATTCTAGTATCTTTAGAAAGAATAGAATGCAAGTGAGATTAGTGTAATTTTGTCAAAAAGCATCAGCTGATAAAACAATTCCTTTTGAAATTAAAATCCTTCTGAGTTCTGTGGGAATCAGACCCTCAGGTGGCACAAATCAGTGCAGCAAAGCTATGGTAAAACAACTAATTGATGACTTCTTGACAAAGGAGAGTTCCCACAAACACAAGTATGTTGAAAACATGACCTTCAAGGCCATTGTTGCACAGGAGAACTGTTTATGCAGTGCAGGCTTACCCTTTTGACGCCAGCTTTAACAAACCCACTTGCAAAATTCCGGTATTTGTGCGAACTCGCCTCTTTCTGCAGTGCAGAGGTAAGTGCACAACGTGTGGAGGTGATACACACAAAACCATGCTAGTTTTCTTTACTTATATCAGAATTCACAAATCATCACATTAGAGACACATTTAAGTATTGATTCTTCCTCCATTAAGCTGAATAGAAAGTTATTGATGAACAAGACTGCCTATAAAATAAGGCTGGCTTCCTAAATATTATCTTCATTTAGAGAACTTGATTCAAAGTATTTTATTTCTCTGTGTGCAGATCAAAGTCATTAATTCTGCTTCCACTTCATAAGAATGTTGTAAAGGATATTTAATGCCCATGAAGCAAATTGACTACATCTTTATGATTTCTGACCATAAAATTGATCTTTGTAGTAATCCCAAACCTTGTCAGATGAAAACCTGAGTTACTCAATACCTTCTTTGCCTTAGTCTTTCCTGATCACATCTGCTCAATGGCCCCTCTGGTCCCTGGGCCAGGGCCAAAGCACAGGACAGCTCAAGGCAGAGGATGGGTAGTCCTGAGGGAAGCTAGGGACCTCTGAATGCAAACTGGATATGCACCACTCTGTGGAACTCGGTGGGAAGTTTCCAAAGCTAAGCTAAGGAGAAGCTGAAAACACTGCTCTTTTTCAGCCTGAAGCAGAGAAGGTAGAGTGTAGCTGATGCCTTACATTGCCTAGTGGATGGCTGGAGAGAAGGGGAAGGCAGGCTCTTGGAAGCAAGCCAAGACAGGACAAGCGATAACAAACAAGGGGTAACAAGGAAAATTCTGATCACATGGAAGGAAAAAACTGTCCGTTATTAGGCTGCTCTGACACAGAGACAGGTTGCCTAGAGGGGTTTGGACATACTCAGACCTCAACTGAACAACTCTTTAAGAAGTTGGTCCAGTTTCAAGCAGCAGGTTGGACAAGACAATCTTTGGAGACGCTTTCCAACTAAAACAGTTCTATGATTCTCTGATTTTTATGGACTGAGAGCCCCATTTTTCTGGGACAAAAGGTTATATAAAAATTCAATACTTTTTTTTCTATGATATATTTGTTTCAATTGAATAACTTTTGTATCCTCTACGTAAAAAAACATATGCAATTTTTCAGTTTGTGAAGCTTTAAATTCATCTGGGGGAGAGCTTCCATCCTAAAGGTGCAACTCAGGAAGTTCTGCTCCTGAAGCACTGCATACACAGTCAGCTGTTCCAATATTCAAAGAAATGTGATCACTTTCAGCCCATGTTTTTATTATTCATATTGCCTTTACCCAGAGCATACATATATAAATAAAGAGAAGCAGCCAAGGTCCAGCAGGGGCAAGCAAAAGATCCGATGAAAACAAGAAACAGTCAATACATTGAAAAAATATAAAAGAGCAAGCTGTCACAATGTACTTGTTCATAGTACGAAGAGGAAAATAACACCTGGTAACTGTAGAGCATCTCTAATTAAAGCCTTTGGATAGTTCAGTTGGCAGCTGAAGTGAGCCCTGACATCTTAAGGATGAAGAGATGGTAAAGCGGTGTAAATGGATCATGTGTATAATTATCTCAGAGGGCTAAAATACTGTGGCAATTCCATTACTTCAGAGATCTCAAAGTCACCCATTATTTCATCTGTTGAACAGACCATGCCAATTTGGCACATCTGTGCTTCAGTAGGGACAGCCCTAAATTTATTTCACCTGAAACTTGTAGTAAAACAAACTAAATGGCTATGGTGGCATTCTTACCAGTGGTGTAAAGAAGGCAGAAAGGTCTGGACTGTACTTCTATATAAAATACAAACTGTCAAACCAAAGATCCTTTGTTTTGACTAAGTACAAAAGGAAAAGCTTTTAGTGACTGGCAATGAAACCATTTTAGGAGCATAAAGTTACCTCTACAGCTTTTTGGTGGAAGACATTTTCTGGTTGTATTTCACATTCACCCAAAACATACACCATCTTGAATTTCTTCTATTTGCATGGCTTCCTATACAATAGAGCTGTGCATATTTGGGTTTCTCAGGACACTGTCTTTTTTCTCTGGGAAGAATTTTTACCTTTGTACAAATTCAGGATAATATTGCTATGTTCTAGAAAGACTGGTATGTCAGCTGGAGCATGAAAAGTGGCTCTGACCATCCATGACTGTTGGACACCTTACAGTCCTGCACACAGTCACTGCATGCACTTCTGTCAGAGTGGCAGAGCACTCACAGTTAGTTCAGTGTTCTATAAAAATGTTGATGCTACAGAAAATGCATGTTAAGTTCTTTCTGGAAGACCTCAGAAGGAAATACAAACATTGCAGCTTCACTTAGCAACAGTTTTCTATTATGAGGTACTCTAGCAGGTCATACGACTGCCAAGGGGGTGGAAACATACTTTGAACTGATTAGTCTAATAATGAAAAATGTGAAAAACACGATAGAACTTAGAGAACAAGTCAATAGCAATAAAATTATTTGAAACAGCCTCAAAAGAAAGCTGATTCAATCCAGGATCCTATTTACCAAATTAAGTCCAGATCTCTTAGGTCACATAATTGCAGCAAAGTTTAAGTACAAAAGAAGCTCCTTAAAAGGAGGAGATAGACCAGTAGCGTCTGATATAATTTAAAAAACTTTGCCTTCCTCATCTATGAGAAATTCTGTAAGTAACTATGAATAATTTTAGCAAGAATATTAAAAACTAATTTCAACTGATATTGTACAAAAGTCACAAATCAATCACTAATCAATACTATTAAAACAGCGCTTCCTTTTTGGTTTTAAAGCATTAACAATTACACAAGTGTGTGAAAAGGGAATTAACGCTCAGAAAGTTTAAGCTTTTTGGAGCTTAAACTGCAAAATAAAAGTGCCAGCATAGCATACAAACCCATAAGGACTTTGCAATTCGTATATGCTGGACATTATGGTGTCACATTTGAATACTCTGAGGTGATTACAATTTAGAGGGGTCTCAAAGCACTCAGATATGCACACACACACTTCAGGACAGAGTACACATGTGTTTCTGACTTGTCAGTAAATAAATGGGACATGTTGTCTAAACTCCACCAGAAACAAATGAATGCTTTAATAGTATGAAGAAGGACAAATGAAAGTTAACTTGTAACTAATGTCCAGGAAACAAAAAATAAAACAAAGCAGAGATCAAGGTCAGAATAAATAGAGCAATGTCCTTGCTTTAGACTCTATTGAAAAATTCCCCAGTCACAAACAATTTTGATTGATTAGCAATAGTTCATCTACTGCAGGTCAGCCACTTAGCTAGCTAATTTTATTTATCTGTATTTGCCACTAGGATAGTGTTTGTAATATGTAACATGCTTTAAGCAAAAGTCTAACTTTACCAACTGTAAAACAATCCTGACAATTGAGGCCCCAGTGACACAAACTATTGTAGGTGGAGGGACTGTATGGAATCAAAAACTTCCCGCACTAAGACTAGTAGTTATAAAAGCTACAGGTGGATATCAATAAAGTGAGTGTGAGGAATAAGACTAATGGTATGTCCAGTTGCATATAACAAGCAGAATTTAAAAGTTTGAACATTCACCTCTTTGAACTAAAGAAAATGCTTGGAGTGAAAATACTTGATGTTGCAAACACATGGGCAATTTTAAAGTTTGGAGAATGAAACAAAAGAAGTAGTGAGGAGAAAAAGAAATACAGAATGAATATAGGAAAAAAATGAGACAAGCAAAGCAGGTAGCTGCAATATGAGAGTAGATGTTGCAGATCAGAGAGATGACTTTAAGAGAACAAAGCAGAAAAATTTGATAATATCTGAAAAAGTCAAAACTTCTTTTCAAAAGAGTAGAAATGGTAACTTCCTTAGAGCTAGTTGAGGAAAGGCAGTTTTACATACAGATGTCATAGCTAAAATTTCAATGATGAAGTGAGAAATGAGGCAACAAATCACATTGTTCTGTTTTAGTTTTGCTCCATAACACAGACACATTCAGGGATAAATTCCCAAAAAAAAAACCTTCAGGGAAAGCAAGCTGTACAAATCGTGCAGGTGAAACAGTAGCACGTCAGAGTTTCACTGTACAGCTTCATGCTTCAGAATACACATGTGAGAGGATGACACTTGACATGGCATTTAAACAGGACAAAACCTGGCTGCATTCAGCCAGGCTGTCTTGTCAAGACTATGTGTTGATACACCTACATGTGATTTTCTTTCTTCTGACAGACTCATCAGAAGTCAGTCACACACTTACCAGGTATGTGACCTTTCACTGGCTCCGGAAGAGGCAGGTGAGTCTCTTGTGAGCACTGCTATATTTGCTTCTCCAATTTAATGATCATTGTGTCTAGAGTAACTCATAAAAAGAAAGCCACCAGTAAGAAAATGACTCAGTCTTACATTCCTTACCCATATCCAGGAAATTCAGGCTATTCAACAAATATATAAGGACCAGGGATGAGTCAAGCAAGGAAATTATATTCCCAACTCAAAAATTATTGGAAGTTTTACTGCCTATGCTTAATCCTCATCTTCAACTCAGTACCATGCTACTATTGTAACTAAAGTATAATTAAAAAAAAAAATCCAGAATATTACTTCTTTTTTTCTTTTTAAAGGATGACTAAGAAAATACTATGGACTTTTAATAGTAGTATTTCCCTCTTGCAAACTATATTAATGGGAGAAGTGTATGCTTTACTATTAAAAACATGAGATGGCAGGATGGAAGAGTCAGTCCCTATTCCTCAAGGCTTTCTGTGCTGCAACTTCTGTCTTCAAAATAGAATACCGGGGTTGCCATAATTTACTCATAACTGGCTTGTGGTTGGTATATCCAGACACAAAAAAAAATATTACAAATTAATGGCTAATAAGGGACATGTGCATACACAGAAGCAGTAAAAAATTAAAAACTCACTAAAAGTTATGGGTCCTAACCCTTTGTAAAGTCTTACCTCTCAAAACTAATACAATTATCAGTTTATAATCTACCTTTTCCAATATGCCCAAATGATACATTGAAAAAATACAGCGACCTCACAATTACCTGTAAGGGTTTATGATCTTGTTTCCAATTCAAAAATCATTAATCTACTTTAGTTATAGGATCTTCAGAATATCTGGAATTAAGTTTAGCTTTTAAATGTCCCATGCACTTGTCATACATTTTGACACTTAACTCTTAAGCTTTAGTTCCTGTATACTGTAAGGAACTCACTGCATAAAGATTAACTGCTGAGTTCCTTTTGGTTTTGGTTTTGGTTTTTTAAAAAGTGCAATACTATATTGAAATGCAGTGTCAAAACCAGAGATGAAGTGCAAGCCATGAATGCATGCATATTTTCTCCTCTTTCCAACAGTCAATAAGCACACTTCAAATATTTGTTTTAAGGCAGCAGTTAGATGTTCATAAAGGGTTTTGCACTTTGTGCTCTTGTTTTACTCATGAGCTTCTTCAGCTCTTGCCGATAGAAGCACACACTGCACCGCTGAGCACTAGTCTCAGTGCACGTATCAGATCAACAGCTGAGAAGGCAATTTTATTTATTATTTATTATTATTATTATTCAGAAATAAAATTGTTTTAAAATTTAATTACACTAGCTTAAAATCAGTCTTAGAGTTGTAATCACATTTCTAAAAGCAGACCAAACTTCTAAACATTCTAATTCCAGTGATTAGGTAGAGAAAGTCTTATCAGAAGCAAATTCTCTTGAGCTTTGAGAAACTTTGGCTCAGATGAAGTTTGAATGACATAATGCTTTATAAAATATTGCACAGAAATACATTGTTCACAATGATGCAGGTATAACCTATGTATTTCTTTAGAATTTGACCCACACACACTAAAAATTTATTAGGTAAACAGCTGCGAGGTTGATCATTTCAATTCCATGGATTTGCTGTAAAGAGATTCTGTGGCTAATAGATCTCCCTAATTAACCACTGTCAAATATGCCATGGGTCAAGGACACAGTTGTAAAAACTTCCTAGCCTCGAACTATATGGATTCATCTATTCATTTACTCTAATGTACATTAGGTCAGTAACATTTTGTTAACATATTTTAAAATTAAATATGAAATGAATACAACCACATGATGTGAAAAAGATTTGAACAGATGGCTAACAATGAATTGCTGGTCACAAAATGTAACAGCTTGACAGATGACAGATTGTACATATCCTGCCAATTTGGCAATATTACCTGGACTGGAGCTGAAACTTCATGGCTCAGGATGCTTTATTTATTTTGCTTTGCCTCCTGCTTTCTTTTCACTTGGAAGCTAGCTGAAATTTTTGATGTAGACCAAACACAAGCACTAGTAAAATAGATACACAGCATCTCTCTAGTGCAAAATCATTGTATGGTTCACAGTACTCTACTAGTTACAAGAAATTTAGTAGTCCTAAAGTTCTTTTACAGAAAATACATCATAAGGAAAAGTTCATGGTCAAAGATAGAGTCTGACTTTTAGGAGTAGCTGAGAGCTACCAATGAGTTAAGATTTCTGAAAAATCAAGTTTTCTCCCCTTTTCTTATGATAACTAATTTTTAATTTTTTTATTGATGTTAAAGAGAATCAAAACGTATTATAGCCATTTAATGGCCTAAAAATTTTTTCTTGCACAGCTCTCAATTTGTTACTCAATCTAGAAAAGTTCAGACTGTATTTCAGACAAATTTGTACAAAATATGACTTTTCCAGTAAAACACTGTTTTCATTCTGTTAGTGAAAATCACCTTAGAATACAGTGAGAATCATTGCTTACATGATTATCACAAAAGTGAAAGAAAGTTATATCAGTCTGTTGGTCTGAAGGGAAATTGGGTGAGATCCAGATTCAGTTTTCAAAGGAGCAAAAGGAAACCTGAGTCATCCATCCAATTTGTGAAAAGTAATGTTTGTCCAGCACAGCACTGTATATTTGGCTATATTTTTCTGAGTCATCTATCATAGTAGATACTTGATTGATTCTGTTATGAGTAAAGGTAAAAGAATGGAAAAATTAAAACCTAGTAAAACAATGCTCTCTATAAACAGCAAAACCTCAAATCCTGTACAACTAAAAATATTATTCCGGTTCAGTTTTCTAGCAGTTCATCTCTCAAATTTTAATTCTACCTTAAGGTCGACTGTGTTTGAACCCAAAAATAGCCCTTTTCATGTGCCATGTGATAGATTCAGGTTTATTTGATTAACAGATAATCAACATTTGGCTCAAATCCAAAGCTGGATGCGCAGAGCTGAATGTTCACTCCTGTGATTGGATTCTAGATACTACAAACCAAATGCTGTGGTTTATATATTAAGCATACACATATATTTTTTGTTGTCTCTGTAAAGTGAGTTCAACATTCAAATAAGAGGGGATAGTGTTAAAACCTTTAATAGAAAATTGTGTATCAGAAAATTGGTACACCATAGAAAAACCCCACCAAATTAAACCTAAATAAGTCATGTGGACGTGCTTATCTATTGTTAACACTAAAGAGAGGCAAAAACATGCATACATGATTTCACACACTTTTTAATAAGGAAAAATAAGATAAAGTAAAACATCCACTTTTTAATAAACTGAATTCTAAACCATTTATTGTTAGGATGTTCTTTCAAAGCCTTAGTTATTAACCTGTGCAGGAACCTTCCTGTACATTCCTTGTTTTGTATTACACCATTATGCAATATTACATAAAGTTGACTTCATCACCAAGTTAAAATCATCAATTCCATACCTAAACCTTCAATATGAAAAAGAACAAAAGCTAACAACCAATAGTTATGCATTCTGTTGATGCATTTTATTGTAGATTCCACATTTGGATGACCAAACACGGATTTTAATAATAATAAAATTATTATTAAAAAATAAAATTGACCTCTGGACAGCTTTTCTCCAAAAATTAATCTAAATTAGAAAAAAATCAGGAAAACATAATAAATATAATCAAGTATCACCCTCTGAGGTAATATTTGGTGTTTTCAAAACATTCTTGAAAACAATAAGAGTTGCTTTTGTTGGGACTGTCTCTGTACATAGGCGTACAGAGCTTCCTGCTCAACTATCCAAAAATAGCAAAGCAGACAGCCTGTGAGCAAGGCATTATAATCTTATTTACTTCTTCCTAAAATTTTTAACTTTTGAATTGAAAAGGGCACAAGCACTGTGTTCCTGCAGTCACCTTTTCCTTTCCACCTTTTCCCTCCATATGACTGTTGACAATCCTTTCCAAACTAGCAACTTCCTTCAATTAAAAGAAGCACCTCCAATTTCTTTGCATGTTTCCAGTTTTCAGTAACAACTTCCTTCAGCTTCATCCAAACCCATACGAAAGATACACCGGGTTAAGCCTTAAGCTGCCCTTTCTGAATTATTGAGTAAAATATCCCACGTAAAAGACCAGTGGAGAACAGCATACTAGCAACTAATGATACAGGTTTTTCTTTCTATGACTCAGTGGCCCCCGAGACAGTACTTTTTCTAGACTCAGTAGAATAGTTCTTCCTGCAGACTATAGCTCCAAAATAGTAACCTGCATTATTTCTGGAATGAAAAACAAAATCTCAAACTGACATGAACTATAATCACGCTTTATTTTGTCTTTTAATGAAATACATTTCATTTAGCAAATGCAGACACTACAGTAGTAAATACAAATCTTAAACATTAGGAATCGATGTTTGAAGATCTCAACTTGACAAATACTTTATTGAACAGCTTTAACAGCCAATAATTTTAACAGCCAATTCACACCTCCTACGAAACAACTACAAAATATCTATAATATTTGTAACATCAGTTTTTTCCTCAAGTGAATATTGAATGGCTTTATTAAAAAAAAAAAGGTTTCTCTAAAGCACCATACATAGAATTTTCTCTTTTATTTGTACTGAAATATATGTTTGTCTAGAAATCAGTATCGAATGTGTAAGATTAAAAAAGGAAATATTATCTATAACATCTATAAATCTTTCCGTATTGAAAGATGCACGAAGAATTAGCATGTATGCATGTAAACTTTGGGACTGTTATCTGCAATTTCTTTTATATGATCAGGTCTCTTCTGTCTAGTTTTCTTCTGTTCTGATAAGACAGTTACAAACACTTGTGCTTAGCAAAGTATGATTTTCCCTAGTATGCATTTTGACATTCCAGTATATCATGCTGTCATGTTAAATCACATGCTTTTCTCCTTTCAGATGCAATCTCAGTCTGCTTACACTGCCTTTAGTTTTAAACTTGGAGTCACTATTAAAGCACAGTGGGGAAATAATTCCAGGATATACCAAGTATCAGGCGAAATTTACCTAAGGACTTTGCCTAACTTTGCTTTTTACTTAGAAAATACACATTTAGTTGTAGAAAATTAATGACTGAAATGCCCGCTTTTCTGCCTCCTAGTTTCTTACTTTTCTCTCTCCATACTGTCCTCCCCAGATACACAAAATAATTCCCAGTTAATAAGAACAAATACAGAAGGAATTCCCAACTTCAGAACAGTGCTATTAATGCTCCTGAGAACACAGCAACATTTCCTGCAGCCTACAACAGAAACACTTAAGACAGAAGAAAAAATGCTATGCTTGTTTTAATTACATACAGTAAGTCCAAAACATAAATTTTACCTGAAAGTACTAATAAATGTATTATTTAGAACTCAAATTGTGCTGTACCACAGAGATCACTTTGGAAGGGGCCAATTTGCATGACACATGCAACTGAAAAAACTGGCTAGAAAGCCAGAGATGTCTTTTCAGTGACCATGAAAATAAGAGACAGGTTACAACCTGTTTTGCTGTACAACCTTGCTTAATCTTCATAAAGCTGTATAAACAAGAAAAATGCTAATTATCAGTTAGACTAAACTGCTGAAAAAATTATCTGTACTTTAAGTTAGAAAAAGGCTCAAAATGATATGATGTGAAGAAGAAATATAATGGCTGTTCCAAGAGAATAACAGAAGAAAATTAGCAATTAAAAACCAAACGTGATTGTTGGGTAACAGAGGAGGACTGACATATGCAGTCCAGAAAGTGCATTTCAATTTCTGTAATGGATAATTACATGTTAGGCTCTAAAGCAAATTCCTTTATAAAGCAATCTCTTTATCATTCATTATACATCCCTTGCAAAGAACACCAGGAAAAAGCTCTCCTTTTTCTCACAATGACTGAGCAATTACTTCTATATGGAAATACTGGAATTAAAGTACTGCGGCAAACAGTGGAGCTCTTATGAGTATTTTTTGCAGTAAGTCAAAATTTACTATGAAATCTATGAAGACTACATTAACTTTAAATAACAGTCACATGTATTGAGATTTTAATTAGAATGGTGAAGTCTGAAGACACACTAGTAAGTTCAAAGTTATAACTAGTTTCTGCTTAATTTTTTGGTAACCTTTTCATATTTCCTATATACACTCCTTCTTTCTAACATAGAACTGAACATCAGTGGAGATGTACTTGCTTGTCAGAAAGGTTGCTTAGAGATATGAAATTCTAAGGCAAGTCCTGGATTTATTTATTTTAATGATGGTACTAAGTCAGAGCTGCTGGCTATCTGCTGCTCCTAAGACCACCGTATTCCACAGACAATTTGCCCAGGATCTCCAGTTTGGCTCTATTAACTTCTTTAATTCAAAACCCTGCCTTTGAGACCCTTTAAAGAAAGCAACTAACTAGCTAAAGGGTTGTAATCAGATAAAAAAGGAAGTTTTCCAAAGAATTTCCATGTGTGAGACTGTTACACGTAAGAGCACAGCAGATCCTATTACAGTGCATAACAATTTGTTGGGAAATCACAATGTCAGAATTTGCTGATACAAATTCCTTTGGGGACAAACCTACCAGTGTTTTCTCCCATCATAAAGAAAATGCATCCTATCAGAAATAATTGACTATTGCAGCTGTTTCAGTCCCACTGTCCCAGGTGATCTACTAAAGACTCCAAAAAGCCAACATGAGAACTGCACACATTTTTACACTTAGAAAAGTGTGGGCAGTTATAAATTCCTCTCAGATTCTGCTTTGGAGAACAGTTCTGAGCTGTTCCGACAAAAAATAATTAATCCCAGTGTAAATACTGACAGCAAATAACACTACTGCTGCTGTTTTAAAATACTGGCCAAAAATAACAAAGATCCAATCCAGAGAAGCGAGTAAAAGATACATGCACGCAGATTGTGATATTGCAGCATCGCTGCTGGATGGTGAAGGGCATTTGTGAGAAATGGAATGCAGAGACCCCATGGCACGGATCGGCTTGTCAGTACATTCCATCTCCACTTTCGGTTTGTCACGTTAGTGCCGTGTTTTCCCGGTACCTGTACTGTTGCTTTGTACTGATGGAGAAGGACACATGGCACATTTTAAAGAGGACACTATTACAAATAGTTACAATAATTCAGAACAGAAGAACATACAAAATATCCTATGCTGAAGTAGCTACTTCATGATGAGATAGAGATTGCATATTCAAGGAAGGCACTGTCTGAACTCAGATGAAGCATCAGTAAAAAAGGTACAAACAAATGACTTGTAGCAAATTATAGCAAGCAGGATTATAATCCTTTAGTCGATGATGTAGTGGGAACTCTAGTACAAAATTACAAAATCTATACTGTCTATAGCATGTTTCTTATGCCAGACAAACGTAGCAAAAAAAGGCAGCAAATGTAACACCAACACTTAAGATGAGCCTGGAGAATTAGTAAGACTAGCATACATTGCTTCTCTGAGCTTTGTACACCATGGTCAGAGACAGGCTCCAAGATGGTCCTTTGGAGTGACCTAAATATCTAATAATTTTGAGTATAATTGTTTTGCTTACTCAAAGTCCAACTGAATTCAACATCTCTCCTTCCTAATACTTGTTTGGAGCAGCTTGAAAGTTATGCTTCCTCCAATCAATTCTGACAAGCACTCTGTGGAAAGGAAACACTCTATCATCAGTGTGTGTTCTACAGACATTTCCTCCCAGGTGATGAACTATGGGCTGTATGTCTGTGATTAAGCAATTATTGTCAAATTCTTGGCAATCGCTGCTCAAAATAAATATTATAGCTAAACACAAGCTAAATCAACAAGAAAGACCATTACCTCTCTAACATGTCCAGTGATCATATTCATGTGACTGACTGCAAAAGTACAGCAGATGAAATTGTCTGAGGTCATCACAGAATAAAACTAATGAAACCCTGTATTAGAGAATGATTTGTGCTTGAACCATATCTGGCATTGCAAAAGGTTGTAGCCATGTGAGTTGAACTGGGGACCGTGGGATTTGAAAACTGTTAAGTCAGGTTATGGAAGTGTTGTTTAAACTGGGCAGCCGGTACAGATGTGATATAAGGTAAAAACCATCAAGATTTACATTACAGAGCTATGATCTCAAAGGAAAGCACAAGAAAAACATCAACGCCATAGATCTAAACAAAACAACTGTAAATTGCAGTAAATGATAAACCACAAAAGAGGCTCAGAGGAGAACGGCATTTGCAAAGGCATATCTCACTGCAAGTTACTTAGTTGCTCTGAGCAGTAAGTATACAAAGCCATTTTGCCAAATCTAACTATTTGGAACGTAGATAAAAGTATTCCCAAATGGATTATGGATGTCATTATCTATATTGTTAATGTCTTTGCCACATCAAGCAGACAGCCATAGGCTAATGGATTAATACTGGACAGTGATTTAGAAAGCTGTGTCCCTAAATCCATCTGCTTTTTACACTTTGGTAGATTTCTATCTGAATCTCAATTACACTTTCAGATGTTTGAGGAACAAAAACTTTTTACTTGCTTACTTGTGCCTTCCATGTCCTGCTAAATAAGCTTCCTTCCTCTTTAAAGTGATTGTCAGGACACAAATTCACTGCAGGGAGTAGAGCATAACCTTAGAACATGCTGCAGTACAATCCCGTAAGGGAGAATTTCTTCTCTGAAAAGGCTGTCAAGGATTGGAATGGGCTGCCAAGGGGAGTGGTGGAGTTACCACTTCTGGAAGTGTTCCAGAAACAACTGGATGTGGCACTTAGTACTATGGTTTAGCTGATACGGTGGTGTTTGGTCAAAGACAGGACTCGATCTTGAAGGTCTTCTCTAAATGTAATGATTCTATAAAACTAGTTAAGCCATTACAACCTTGATACCGCCTAGACATTTTAGGATCTTTCAGATTTTGAAAGCTGTTCCAAGAAAGATGGAATCCAGCTGTGGGAAAGTTCAGGAAACAATCTTACTAGTAATAGTAATGAAGCAATATTACTTACTAATATTGCACTAATAATAGTATACAGAGCTCTTTGTGCCCTTCACCAGGAAACTTTTAACTGTTTCCATCTGGGTCATACTACCAGGACACTGGCAGAGGCATTGAAGACTCAAATGATAAGACACATCATAAAGTGAAGATACTTCCTAAACTTACATTACCACACATTTCCTAAACCTACAGTACAACATATAGTATGTGAGAAGTTAATATATTAAAACCAATTAATTCATCAAGAAATGGACTTGTAATGATTATTTAATAAAGATAAAAATATAAATAAAATATTTGTTCTCTTTAGGCTCAAGGGAGATGCTGTTTGACACGTGAAGTGTCTGCTGTAAATATCCTCCCTCCTGAAGTGAGTGGGTATTTGGTTCCTAGCACTGGAACATTAACTTCCTGCTGGTGTAAGCATCCCAGGAAAGAACTAGGATAAGTGGTGAGGAGAAAAAGAAATAATAATCACATACACCCAAGGGCACAGATGTCAATTTTCTTAGAGTCTGACGTTACTTCCACACTTTTGTACAAACATGAAAGATTTGTTGTGCTTGTTTACTGTATAGTATTAACATACCCCTTTTCTGCTGCTCTTGACATGGGTGGCTGTCCTAGAGGCATCACAATGGAAATTCAGAAACTTGACTCCTGAATACAAGTGAAAATGTGTTGTAATCTGAAATTGAAATGAAAATTACAGGTGGATTTAGAGTGTTTAACTCTTGAGTGTTATAAGTAAAGCGGACGAGAGTGGAAGGTAGGGCTGAATGGACCTTTGCATTATCAATGTTAAGTGATGTATAATGGTACAATCTTCCTGAAAGCATACAGTTCTGATGCCCCCAAAATAATGACACGGAACTGTTGGAGCAAGTCCAGAGGAGGACCACAAAGTTGGTAAGAGGACTGAAGCACCTCCCTAAGGAAGATAGGTTGAGAAAGTTGGAGCTGTTCAGCCTGGAGAAGAGAAGGTTGTGTGGAGACTCCATGGCAACCTTCCAGTATCTGAAGGGGCCCTAAAGAGAAGCCAATTGGGCTTCATTGCGAACTGTCGTGATAGAACAGAGTAATGGGTACAGATTGAAAGAGGGGAAATTTAGGCTAGATATTAGGAAGAAATTCTTCACCATGAGGGTGGTGAGATACTGGAACAGGTTGTCCAGAGAGACTGTGGATGCCCCAAAGCTGGCAGTGTTTAGAGTCAGGAGGGATAAGGCCTTAAACAACCTGCTCTATGGGAGGTGTCCCTGTCCATTGCAGGAGGGGTTGGGACTAGCTGATCTTTAAGGTCCCTTCCAGCCCTCAACATTCTGTGACTCTATAAGGCCTTTTTCAATTAGAGAGGAAAAGTCTCAACTTCTATCAGGTCAGGAAAATCCCAGCATTTCTATATATGCTGAAGATATTCATGGGTATAATGAGGATTTAACTCCCAACGGATCACAGCGCAGAGGAATACCAAAGCATATACTTTCATTTCTGTGGCACTATTGCACACACTTCTCTCAACCTTAAAGTAAGATGTCACAAGAGTAGAAAAGATGTATTTCTTTCATGAGTACAGGGACTCAATAACAGTGATCTGTCCTTAAGATTATGGCACTACAAAACACAGCTACAGATGAGATTGATTCACTACTTGTTGAATTTTGCCATTCACTAGGATAGCCCCTCACAGCCATGTCTGCTGCTGAAAAATAGAGGAGTCCAAACCAGGTCAGGCTGAACCGGTGGTTGACTTGTAGAGAGGTAATCATTCCCTTCAGTGATTATTTGAGAAAAGACCTGATACTGACAAGCTATCTGATGGATGAGGGGGGATGTTTTTCACCTTGTATCTTCACAGCAAGGGCAGTGCTCAAGGTCTTGAATCACTTGTCAATTACAGCTCACTCCCAAGAAACAGGCTGAGGTCAAGACTGTAATCAGCTTCAACTGGATTCAAATAACCAGGTACTTGGTTACCAAGACCATCATATTTTATACAATGGAAAACACTTAATACCATGATAACAAAAAAAAAAAAAAAGATTTCATTATTGTTCTTCAGTTATAATAGAAAAAGCCCTCTCCCCAAAGAAAAAAAATAAAAAAGAAATCTGATTTAATCCAAGTAGTGATACTGACAGTACAAGGTGTTGAAAATGGTACTTAGAACTACAGTCCTATATTTCCTTATTCTATGCATCCATATAACAAAGTGATGTTTAAAAATGTTAGTGAATATAGAAAACATACCAATATTGAATTTGGTACTTCATCATGTCAATAAATATGCACTATAGAACTTTGGAAAAATAAAAATCTGTGAATGAAAATTACATTTTATCATTTTTCCTCAGTGCAAAAATATCTCTCTATAAATTAAGAGTTGTGACACTGCAGGTTTATCATCAAAAGGAAAATCTCCAGACTGCATCTTTAAGAAAGAAGAAAAAAAGATAAAAAATGGGAGGAATTGGGATCTTCCAATGATGAAAAAAATATATTCACAAAGATAAGTAATTGCAAGTAATTTTTTTCTAAAACTTAATTTGATAACCCAAAACCAAATGGAACAGTCCTGAAGTAGTACTACTAATCCAATATGTTATTTCCTTTTTTATGGTAGGTTAATTTAAGATGAATGAAAACACAGGAGGTGGTACACTTCTACTAATGCATATCAGGCCTCACAACAGAAGGGCATATAAAGTGGTTATTTCAAATGTAAAAATAAAACTACCAAAGATTTTCTAATTAGCTCCCCTAATAAAAAAGAAAGGAATTCACCCTTGTCTTTATTTCTGTGTAGAATCATTAATGTGACTATCTCTATTTTGCATGAAAGTAAAAGATGAGCTAATTATTGCTCAGCTGTATTAATGGTAAATTATCAAATATGGGCAATTTGGGGATATTACTTCTTACTTCTGATTTTTCTGAGACCAGTTTTGAATACTGATCCTCTAAGAAGTGTATTAAAAACTCAGAGAAGTTTGGAAAAGAACCACAAAACTTATTTTTTAATCTGGAAAACAAATGGTATAAGTGGTAAAATAATTTTACTTAGTTTCTGAGAGAAAAAGGCAGAGCTCCTAAACACAGATTAAAAATTAATCTACAAAGATTAAAAATATCAGAAGCCACACAGAATGTTAAATATAGCAAAGAACAGGCAAAGGTATTATATTGGTAGCTCTTTGGCTAAACAGCAACAAAAGCCTAAAACAGGTATTTTCCTGGCATTGAAAGTAATCAGTGCTGGCCCAGCTTGACAAAGGATATTGTGATGAACCTTTAGCTTGGGTTTTTACAGTGAGATTACTTTTTAAACAGAAATGTTTTGGGGGTCTATCAATCTTTGGCTATGTCAAAAAATTGTAGCACCCAGAAAGTGAGCTTCTTAAAACGGTCCTGTAAGGGACTGGTAAGGAAGCAAATAGAAAAATAAGTAGCTTTTAAAGCATAACTTTAAACAGACTGATAACTCAAAGGTGAGTCATGTTCTCACTGAATGGGTCAGCATCTGAACTGATTGAGAATACTTTCCTGTCTTAATGACATTTTTATTATTGCTGAACTACTAAAGCAATTTTCATTGTCAGCAAATGAACTACATTTTGTCATATCTCTATTATCAACTTGCTAAACAACAATTTCAGCATCCTATTCTGCCTTCAGTTACACCTCTTTACTTCAGAAAACAATTACTCCTGTTCTGGTAATCTGGTTGGTCTCAGATTACTTATCCAGCCCTATAACTGATGAGAATGTGAACTGTGATGATGAGTAAGACGAAAATTAAAGCAATTTATATTGATATTTAATAAAATATACATCATGAGCATACTAATTTCTGTCTGAATGTATCAAAAATTTACAAAATTCAACTGTGTTCAATTTCTTTTATCACCAGCTGCGAGTTACAATTGAAGCAATGCAGACCTCCAATGCACCTCTTATCCTTGTGATCTTGCTAGGTGTTCAGTGGCAAACTTGGTATTTGAAGGTACAGGCACTCTTACTGTCTTGCAAATAGAAATTTAAAACTCAGAATTCAAAGGAGCTAACTCAGATGACATGTTAATGTAATTTCAAAATTTAACATATATATCCAAAGGCTAAATAAAATCTGACTAAGTGTGAAAAAAAATAAAATTCTTTCTAGTGAAAAAAGAGTCAAGGACTTTTCTCAGATGATAGATTATTTTCCAAGCAGACAGACTACACCCTCCCATAGGGCAGACCATGGTCTGGCTCTCCAAGGGATATAACACTGACTGCACTTGAGTATTATGGATTATCTGCAGAAATGTGGGCTTTCCAGAAATATCAGGTTCACTATACAGGCACTACAAGATAAATCTCTGCCTGCTTTTTAGGTGCAACAGTTAAGCATGGGCTGTTACCATCAGAGAAACTTATGCAGACTGTTTTGGTTCTATTGTTACTGAAAGTTCCTCAGACACAGGCAAGAAGCGGCTGTATATAGATGACTTTTTTCCACCAGCAGAAACTCTTTTCTGGTTATCTACAGCCACCCCACCCCTTGGTAGAGACATAGGAAAAATGCTGATTGAGCTTCTACTACCAAAAGAACAGATCAAATTGTAGCTGGCATACGAAATCCTCAAGCAGGTATTTTCCAACAAAATGGGTCTTTTAAGCAACAAATACCATGTGAGCTGCAAGACTACTGTCTGATCTTCTGAAAGGACTTTGAAAAGCAGAATGGGAAGAAATAACAATTCAGTTCTGCGCCTCAGTGACATGACATGCAGTCTCACCTTGTCAAGATATTAAAGGAAGTTGTGGATAAAACTACTCCAATACTCCTAATGGATATGGCACATAAGCACACATAGTTGTATAATTATCTTTAATACAAGAGAGGGCATAAAGTTTTCTAAATGGAGATAATAGTACCAATTAACCTTGAAATGTATTACATTAGCTTTGAAGTATTTGTAAAGTAGGGTAAGTTTGTTTTAATACATGTCCTCACAATGCATTAGGGGACTCAGACTGTTTTTCAAATGCTACTCTTGGCAACAACAGAGTTTGACAATACTGTAATATAGGCACAACATTAATATACAAGTTGAAGCATTCAAAAGTAGAGGTAGTGCTTACAACTACTTATGTAAATTAGATACTTTAGGTAGAAAAATGGCATGCTTGAGGACTCAGGTATGAGTAGTTTCTACAAGAGGTCTCATCAATTAGTCCTTTGTGCTAAGCCAGAGACAGTGATTATGGGTAAAGTAAGGGGTGCAAAAGGAATCTCTTCCTATGTGTCTCAGCAAATACTCATGCAACTGTGAGGTGTGACACTCCTTGCATATTGCACATAACTCATCTTTTTCCTCACCTTGCAAGTAATATATTTTACAGCTTTTGGGTTGTGGTCCTTAGGACATTCTCTAGATCTTTTTCCCTTCCCTCTCTCACTGAACACAAAAGGTTGTCAGGTTGACGAAAAAGGGTAAGAGGGAGACCAAAAAATCCAGTATCAGATGGATTTGATGTAACTCAATTCTGCTTCCCTCCAAACGAGATATTTAAATAAAGCTACTTATAGGAAACATAATTTGGAAATGACGTTTGTCATAAAAGGCAAAACCAAATGAGACTTAAAGTATAGGCAAAGAGAAAAGATGAAACAGGTATGTGTGGATACCTCCCTATCAAGCCTTCCCACCGTAGGGGTAGACCTTGGAGTACAAGAGTCTGCCCTTATGTATCTACAACATTTGGTGTATTATGTATTATCGTAATTTTATCATGCTTATGTCCAATAAAGATATCTTCCTTAATGTCCTAAACAACTCACTTCTCTGGTAACCCTTTTTCTCTTCTGCTTCAGATGTATGGGTTTATTTTGTTGGAGTTTTATGCATTAGAATTTGTTGTTATTAATGAGTATAAAATTTTTAGTTGTACTTCTAAGTAAAAGTACTCAGTATTTCCTGCAATAACTTTGATACTGAGAAATAAATATCTGATTAATAAACATGTATTAACCTGATCTAATCTCCTTTTCTTTCATTATCTCACACCATCAGCAATAAGAAAATAGCTGTTGTAGCCCACTTTGAATGACCAAAGTTTTGTCTGTTTGGAGACTATTTTTTGGACTATTGTTCCAAAAAATAAAATGTGCCCAGAGAACCATATATATTAATACTTCTGTAATGTTATCACAAAATGATAGTATGGGCTACCAGAAATAAAGTTTGGAAACTACAATCAGAAATTACTTTTAGGGATACTACTGGGGAAAATGACTGCAGAAAGGAAAAACAGAGATGTATCAGATTATATCATCTGCCTCATTAGATTTAGGCAGCATGCAGTCTGGCTGGACTGAGCTTTCTACCGGGTACCAAGCAGTTAACCACCAGAGAAATAGGTCACCTAACTAAAGGAAGAACTCTCCTATAAAAAACCAAAACCAAATCACAAGACCTAAAACACATGAGCTTCTTTATAGCCTTAAGAAGATACACAATCATTTGTAATCTTATATAAATAAATTTGGGCAAATAATTCTGCAAGGGGCCACAGGGCAATGTGAAAATACAAACTATAATCCTAAATAATAAGGCCATATAATACATTTTCAGTGACACTGCCTAATTTTTGCCTTTGATATAAGAACACATAGGAATAAAATGATTAAGAAAATTTAACTGACTTAATCTAGCAAATAAAAAACCCAGAAAAATTCAACTTATCTTTCTTACTCTTTGAATGAGACCATGTAAAGGTAAAATAAATGGAAATCAGCCACTTTTCATGTGATTACTGTGATCTTGGTCCTCACAGGTCTACCTGAATCAGATCATGGAATCTTCAGCAGAGTGCAGAACACAGCATATTGCTCAGAGAATAGCTAAAGCATCAAGTGGAATAACTTAAAAATAGTACAAAGCTCGTAAACATGACAGTGCAAGGACTTACTGTAGCCTAAAGCTAAGGGTTTTCAAAGGGATCCAATTACACTACAATAATACAAGTGAACTGTGATGTTAGGGACATATCATCTTGAAACCACAAAAAGTTTCTAGAATTTGGAGCTGCTCTTTTCTAAGAAAAGAGACATTGAGCTAAATATAAGTTATGTGTTAAGTATCCTAACCCTAGAAAGACATGAGGACCAAAGTGGACTGGGAGTTAACAGAGGGCTGTAAGGGCCAAAGCTGAGCATCTCTGCATTGTATGTGAGAAAAATGAATGCAGTTTGAATTCAAAGTGTGTGTATCTAATACATCTAAATCCATATATCCTTGGTGTCTCAAAAAGACTGGCATTCTGAAGCTGAGGAGTATTTTGAGTGAAGGAGATTGATGGGAAAATCAGTCAGAAAATATAAAAAAAGTTAGGAATTCTGTAGGAAAATGCATCAGATAGCCAATCTGATGGATATAAACTAGTGAGTTTGCAAAAGGTATTGTACTGATAACTCTGAGTACAGAACTATATCCACCTATTTCTCTGGCATCCCTTCAGTAACAGTATTTACCTACGCTCTGTGGATGTAAAGCAGTAGACATGCACATTATCATTGAGTGTGACAATAAGTGTTGAGAAAAGACACCTGTCAGTGGACACTCACCTGGGAACACTAGAGTTTTTCAGTAACAAAGGATCAGCTTTCAGAAGATGATTCAGAGACGACAGACTGGGTAAAGCAGGCATTTAAGGGCTGAAGGCACCTATTACAAATTCCCCTGGCTAGCAAGTTTCTTTTCATACCTATTTCTGGTTTAAAACTGTATCCACTAACTGAAATTTCTAGCATAAAAACCGGGAAGAGCTTTCTCTTAACTCATTCTGCCGAGCAGTGGCCTGCTGACCAGTCATGCAGGTAAGATGCTCACATGGGCATAATCCCAGATCAACTACAATACATGCCACTGTCTACAAATGACTTGTTAGTGCTGTTTGGGTTAAATACTTAATCAAGAAAAGGTTCAGTGGAGTTCTGTGTTAAAGATTTCTATCTACTGCTCACTCACCCACATACAAGTTGTTGTTTCAACAGCTGTTTTAATTCAATTTATCTTGTAATCTATGAAGGATTAATTGAACAAATTACTTCTAAAGAATGCCTGAAATTGCTAATATTAAAATTTCTATCATATCATTTTGTTTCGCATCCTGTCAGCTCTGCCTAATCATTTCACACATTAATCCACATTTGCTTCCATACTTCATAAATCTGTGCGTAACCCTCTCTGACGTCCAAACCAGTCTTAAGAAAAGAAAAATGTAATAGAAGTCCCTATATTTATTACAATCTATTTCTAGGATGCAGTGCTTGTCGTTCTGAATCTTCTGAAATGAATATAGAGGAAAAGCTTGACAGAGCACTGGAACAGGCTGCCCAGAGAGTTTATGGAGTCTCCTTCACTGGAGGTATTCAAAGCCTGCCTGGATGTGAACCTGCAGGGGGGTTGGACTAGAGGTCTAACTAACCCAGCCTCCAGAGGTTCCTTGCAACCCAACCATTTTGTGATTCCATGGTATTACTCCATTTCCATCCACGAAGGACACTGTGAAGAGGGACATCAGTGTGGAAATGTTGGCATTCTCAGAAGATCATAGCCTGGATGACAAAACACCTTCACTGGCTGCTAATTTCAGAGCAACCGCAAGTAACCACATTTCCAGTCGTATCCAGTCCTTGTCAAAAATAATTGTAAATATCACAAGCAACTACCTATGTGGCAATGGTTTTGTTCTGTTTTCCAGCTGATAAATGGGAAGTTGTTAGGAGCCAAGATTATTAAACTGGGATTAGAAACTGCTTTGACATTTTAGAGGAAACAAGTGTTTCAGTAATTTAGTTCAGTTATTACAATTTTAGCTGCAGAGTTCTACTACGGCCACTTTTGGGACTCCTAAGCAAGGATATTAGATAGATACCAATAATAGAGATACATGGAATCCACATGTTAGACGAATATATATTGCTACTTCTATGCTGGTTTTTTCTGTTAAGAGATACTAACTCCTATAAGAGTATTTCCTAACAAAGAAGGTATTTCTATGTAGATATATATCAGTCATCATTCAGATTTCTTTTCTGAACCTTATCCCTAATGATGTAGGTTTCAATGCTCACCTTGATGAAGTTTATTGTCCTGTTTATTTAATTAATAAGCGATTTAGCTTTTGAAAAACTATGTAGAGGTTTCCCAAGAAACTTTAGGGAAAAAAAAATTTAACTTAGGAATGGGCTGACCTCGTGGTGCTTCTATCTCTCCGTCTCCAACAATTTACCCAGAAAATTTATCATGACATACAAGGAAGGTATTCACATAGAAAACCTCTTTCACATTTTCATCAAGTTTCTATGATCCTTATACTTGAACATCACAATCTTTTCAGAAAAGTACTGAAATACACTAAAATCTTATAAATGGCTATCCTGAATATTGCATAATCTTAAAATGGTAACACACCATACATACAGCTTACTCAGTTCTTGTATCTCAATTTACTTGTGAAGGACTTTTGGAAAAACTTGCCACACAAGAAGAAATAATTTTAAATTGATATGTAGGTACGTCTAGGAACAAACTTTCCCGATTAGGTATCAATACATTACTCTTTACACCTAATAAATTACTGTTTAAAAAAAATCAGTAAAGTTTATCAAGGAGAATATAACCTAATATATGAAGAGTTAAATATTTAACCTAGAGACAAAGCCTGTGCAATCCACAACCTCTGAAAGTGAACAGATCTGTTCTGCTACTTACCACATTAGGAGCTGTCATACAATATTAAAAACATCTATTTGAAAATACTTTTGTAACAAAAGTAAAACCACTCAGCAGTCAAAGGCAACTAGGCAAAACCACAGACAGCATACTGCAATCTAACTGAGTGCAATACATCATAAAATAATATTTAACTGAGAGATAAAGTCTCTGCAACCCACAACCTACAAAAGTGTACAAATCTATTCTGCTACTTATCACTTTCAGAGCTGTCATACAATATTAAAAACATCTATTTACAAATTCTTCTCCTACAACAACAGAATCACTCAGCAGTTGAAGGCAATCGGGAAAAACCACAGAAAGCATGTTATCTGAGTGCAGTACAAGTATAAGCAAGTATACACAATATTTATTCTGAAAATACTTTATTATTTTCATAACTAAAATAATTGTATATTACTATTATTATACACATAATGTGTATTGAAGACTCTGAAGAAAGTAGAATATTACTTACACTTATGATAGGTATTATGACACTGAACAGAGAATGAGATTTTGCTCTTGACCAATTGCACCTAAGTCTTCCAAGTTAAAGTGGAAATGTTTCATGAAGTTCAGAATCATGACAATCCAGTGTAGGAAAGAAGTTATTTTCAGGCTTTTGCTACCACAACAGGGACACAACAGGATTCTGAAACCTCAAACTCTAACAAAGCATCAGAATGATTTACGGAGTTCAGCATGCATTCTGCATTGGGTACACTGTGTTTCTGATTACCACTGACTCTGATTTCCAGGTAGATGTAGGATGTGTTTTATATGTTATAAACTACTAGTGTGTATGAAACATGCAAAAAGATCTCATTGTGATATATTAACTTTGCGGGAGGAGGGGGAGGGAGGGAAATAAAAAAAGAAGGGATATAGCCTATCCAAACCCAGAAAACTACAAATGTCTGTATAAAAACCAACATTTTCAGAAAGCCGTTACCAACTTCCTCACTGATTTCTGGACAGTCACATGGATAGTCTGACTACATTTGTAAAATCCCTTTTTTCTTAACATTCTACTTAAAAACTTTTCTAACATTTGCAAAACTTTACAATATGTGCACTTTTCATTCATGAGTGGAAATTAATAGCCTTGATACTTATTAACATAATACAATTTTTTCAAGTCCCTTGTAAAAGCATAAATATCTTTTTTTTTTTTTTTCCCCCTCCTGTAATCAGTTCAGACCTTTAAATCTCAAGTTTAAGGAAAAAATGCGGTATAAATCTGCACTGGTCCTGAACTATGAGGACAAATATTCATCAGCCTGTGAAATTTAGCTAAGGTCCACTAACACACATTACTGTTTGTGTCAATTACTAGATTCCCATGTAACATGCCTTTGTTGTCATTCACAAAAGTTGAACATCACAGAGGAATGGGGCATGTATGTCTTCTTGTGTTTTCCTCTGGCTGGCATGCAGGAAACCTGTCCTGCACTAGGTCAGAAGGAAGTTTAAGACTCTGTGCACACACAGACTGCCAGACTTTTGGCCAGTGAGGCAGGCAAAACACGCAGCTGCACAAGAAACTTATTGAAATCTTACAACCATTTACAGGCATCTGCACTATACTTTTAATTGTCTTTTTATTATCAGCTTCTCCAGCCATAAAAAAAAAAGAACAGACAACAATCAAGCAACGTATTTCAGCAGGGACCCAACCAGATGTGGCAATCAAACTCAGAGCACACCTGAACATGATGAACAACCTAAAAAGTAAATATGGATTTTTTCCCCCCCAATCTCTGCAGCCTCTACTGCTAGAAATAACTTTTATCATAACATTTCTCAAGTTGATTGACATTTCTATTTACAACTGAACACAGCACAAAAAGAAAAGCAGAAGTTCATACATTTGAAGGGAATTTCTCTGTTGTCATTTAAACTCAATAGAATGTATTATAAATTCTTTATAAAAATGCAGTTAATAATATATTTTTTCTATCCCTGCAGAGCTTTAAGATTCTGTAATCAATACTAGCAAGTCCATGTAAGACAGCAACACAGAGAACCAGTTAAGTGACTTCCTTATTTAAAATCACCTGAAGAGAAGACTTTCTTGAAAGGGTTACATAAACAGGATTACTTTAGACCGTTTCATAGGAGCAAATTTTGATCATATTCTTACATGTTAACACATGAAACCACAACCTCTGTCAACAAAGTTCTCCCTTTCATAGGCATAACTATATACACTGTCCTCAAATGCTAGCTTACAGGAAGATTTGAGAATACAATACTCCTTCAGTATTTGAGAAACAGACCATTTCATACTGGAACCTAACAGAACACTGGCATGCAATGATTATCATTACATTATCAACCATGCTCCAATCACTGTTTTCTTTAGACTAATTCTTCATATGGTAAGAATAAAAGCACTCTTAGAAATAAGGTAAAAATGATCAATATTACACTAGCCTTCACATATAGAAAACACATATAAAGCATAAAAAATAAAGCTGCTTGATTTTCATTTTTACTGCTTTATAAAGAAATAGTATTGCTAATAAAGGAGGCGCTCTTAGAAAAAACAAAGCATCAAGCAACAAAACTTGCACTTGATTGCTCTGAGTGAATGTTAAAGTTGCTTATTTTGAATTTGAGTATCAGTTCTTCCTCAAGCACATTTTAAAATGTTAACAGTAAATTAAATATTCAACAGGTTTTTAAATACTATAAAATACATATATTTGTCTTATAACAATTCCAGTACAGGTTATGTTAACATGAATAAATTACAAAACAATTTTGACTAGATTACAAAACAATTTTAAAGCAATATGACTGTATTTGCCTTTTAACATCCTGAAATCTGCTTTGACCCCTGCTACTTTAAATTTGCACACTTCAAACAGGAATAAGAGATTCAGACTTCAAGGCAATTATCTTTGTTTAACATCTAAGTTTACACTGGCAGTTTTCAGGATAGCAGTTTATTTTTCTTGCAACATTAAACCACATCTCTAACATCCACAACAGCCAGCCACTGACGTGCACGTCGCTCTCGAGGTGGCTCAGGTAGTGCCTTACATCCAGTTTACAGATAGCTCTTGCCCCACTGCAAGAATAGCCAGAAGAGAAAAATGACAAGCCACTGAAAAGCACTCCCTTACCTTCTAAACCCGATTCAATCAGCCCAAACTGTTCCAACACTTTCAGAAAAAGCACAATCACGATCAACACCGCTATCATCTCAAGCCCTTCCAAGTTCATGGTGAGTTAGGTCATGGTCTGACCACCGCCACTGAGGAAAGTGCTCTTCTGCCTGGCTTTCTTTGCAAAGCCATTAAACTAGGCGCGGAAGGCTCCTGCGAGGGAAGGGGGCGAGTAGGAGGGGAGCGGCAGGGAGTACATCCCGGCTACCCCAGCAGAGGCCAGGAGAGGCGGGGGGCTCAGCTCCGGCCTGCCGGCACACCCCGGCAGCCGTGGGGGGGCCGGCCGCCCGGGACCCACCCCCGGGGTCACCCGGGAGATGGCCCCGGGAAAGACAAACACACGATGCTGCGGGAGCGCCGGCGGCGCATCCCAGCGGGCGGGGGCAGCGCGGGGCGCGGAGCCTGTTGCCGGGCAACGCGGGGACCGGGGCAACGCGCGTCGGGACACGGCCACGGGGACCGGCGGCGGGATCGGGATGGAGCCGCTCCCGCTGGGAAGGTGCACCGGCGGGCAGCCGCGGCGAGAGTCCCCTCACCGCACTCAGCTGTGGCTGCCTCCAGCTAGGCTGGGGAGAAGGATGTGTCGGTGGGAGACTCGCCGACTTGAACTTGTCCGTGAGTTTCTCCGGGTGAAACGGCTGCCTTTGTACGATGAGATTCCACCTGTTGCATGTGGCAAGTAATTTTATATATAGCAGCACATTAAGAATATTTTTTTTTTAATTATAGAACAAAAACTCAAGCTGTCTTACGTTCTTTAAGGTTTATTCTGTGGGCTGATTTAGAAAACAAAAATTGAAAAGAACAGATTGAGAATCATAGATGGAATCATAGAACGGTTTGGTTTGGAAGGGACCTTAAAGATTATCCAGTTCCAAGCCCCTCGCCATGGGTAGAGGCACATTCCACTAGACCAGTCTGCTCAAAGCTCCATCCAGCCTTGCTTTGAACACATCCAGGATGGGGCAAGGAAAAGAAAAAGCAAGCTCATTATTTTTGATTGTTTCTCTCTTTAGTAATATTTGCTAAACAAAGTATTTTCCATGGAAAACATCAGTAGTGAAATCCAGGAATACTGACTGCGGGACTGAACCAGTAACAGCCACTGGCGTATCTACAACAGTCTGCAGTACTGGCATTGCCACATGCAGTATATTCATGGTTAAGGATTTACTCTTTAAATCCCTTAATAAATTAGCATCTAAGGAGGAATTTACAATAGAGAAACAGTGCCTCTATTGCAGAAAAAACGAGCAGGAGTACAATCGCAACAAATTTAATTCTATCTGGTAGAGTACTGTCCCCCCACACAGTTGAAATCAATTACTGCCAAGTGCTCAGGTTTTTTTCTTTTCTTAGATAAGATTAAAAAAAATTCATTGTGTCATGTGAGAACTGAGAGCAACTTCTATGTCCCCAGGTATACTTGCATTATAATGGGTGTTGTCATTACTGAAAACAGTGGAATGGTGTGGGAATAAGGGGGCTAACAGATATAATATAGGTACCTTTTTTTGTACAGTGGATAGATAAATCTATATAGTGTACTGTTCAGATGTCATTATTCTGTTATTTTGCCTCCAGATTGGACTCCCTGAAGCTGCTTTAACTTTTTCTGTAATAAAATCTATGATTTAACACTCTATCCTAAATATTGTATTTATTTCATTTCTGCAGGCAAGTTTTCCTTGGGTATCTTTATTTGCTGCAAACTTTCTCCTTACATTCTTTCTCTCATTCAATCTTCATTCCAAACAAGACTAAACGTCTTTTCCCTCTAAACCATCTTATCAATGGCTCTAAGGAGAGTAGGTCCAGCTTTCCTTCAATCTGGGACTAAAATAGACTAATTTATCAGCATCAGCAACATAACTCTGCCACCTGTATGCCTTTACCCAAACGGTTGATACAAGTTGGGTTTGGATACATGCAACATCACCACCTCAATGGCCATATTCACTTTCATTAATAACTTTCATTAATACTGGTCTGCTGAAATGTTAAAATGAAAACTCCTTTTTTTAAAAGACACAATATTTACTGCTTTTTTTTTGACATTCAAACTTTATCAGTGCTGAGAGCAGAAAAGAGGAAAGCAGAGCTTGTGATGGTGGTTCTACAAAGAAGGCAAATGCCATGGCCCCACAAACCTGAACCCCAGGGCTGTCAGTGACTAGACAAACACACACGTGGAGTTGCAGGCATCTGCCTCCTCAGGTGTCAGCAGAGTGAATAGTTTTTCCCAGAGGTGTAGGTCTAATGTACCTATGGCTAATTATGACTCTTCTTCCAAGACGCAGCAGAGAAGTACAGAGTAAAGGAAGAATTAGCATTACTACAGTTTTACAAATGGATGACAAAGCACAGTAAAAATGATAATGTCCAGGGAAGGCTAGGATTTTGCAAGAAAGCTGTGACTAAACTCAGGTTTCTCAAGTGCTGTGACCCAGCCATGAGAACCAGCCTTTTTTTTTTCTCCTTTTGATATACATATAGGTAATCTAATATGCAGCTTAATATGCCTTTCTTCATTAAGTCATTGCTTTTTATAAAAACGTTACAGAACCTCACAATATTACTCCAGTAGGAACACAAAATAGCATAAAGCTATATCTGATCTTCACATTCCTACCCGCTTAAAAATGGAGCTCACTCTATTGACAGAGTTACAAACAGCATAACCTTATTTCTCTCTCCAAGTACCTTACCAAAAACAGAGAAGTGACCTCTTGTTTTATTCTTTGCTTTCTATTAAAAAAAACCTATACAGTTTTATCAAAACTTGACAGGAAGAATAGAGCTAATAATTGCAAGTATTGAAACCCTATTTTTTCTCTTGTCTAACTATCCAAGCCTTAATGTATTGTAGAATTAAGATTGAGAAAGGTGTACAAGTAGGAATGCAGGAAATAGGAAATGAGAGGAAAGATATTAAATAATAAATTACATGCCATATAGGTATTTTAAACACAAGAGCAAACAGCCTTGTTTTTCTTATGTGTAACTGCGAATAAAAGGTTTCAGTCTAGAAAGTGTTATAAATTCTGTCTCCTTTTCATCAAAGCATTTTGCAGCATTATTTTTTATCATGAGAGTAAATATATTAAACTTAAGTCACTGGTTATATTTTGAGCTAGGAACATATCTAAATGGTCACTTCTCATTTTATGATGGAGCTATAAACCACAACACAATGACTCCATTCACATTACTGTGACTAAGATCCTTGATACCATTAATCTTACTTCTATTGCTTAATGCTGTATATCATGAAATGTTAATGTTAAAAAAAGACACAATCAATTTAGACTGAAAAATGATGAGTTGGTCTACAGATGGGACTCCCAGTAATGGTTATATTTCTTCCTTACGCTTCCTTTTCTCATGCTCTTATATTCATCTGGATACCACTAAGCCACTCCCAGATTTTCACCACTGCTTCCATGGTGAACCACTAACCTCTGATATTCCTTACCAACTATCAAAGTAGTTTATGGGAAATCTGGCCTGCATAAGTCAAAATCCATTGGATTTTGTTTAAAACATTCAGATTAGTGATCTGAGCTAACCTTGGTGGCTTTGCATAAAGCAATGTGGGATGCACGTGTGCACTATCAAATTTGGGGAGGACTATTGGTGGTGGAGGCAGTTAGTGGTAGAGTTAACTGGCAGAGCTGGCTGCAAATAGGAGGTCTATACACTGCAGGAGAAGGATGGAATGGAATAACACCAGTGGGAGTCCTATGTCATACATAAAGTTCGAGAACAAAACCTGTAATAGAAGATACAATTTCTTGTTTTTAACTGAGAAAAACTTAAATAATATTTTCTTTTAAAAGTCATGATGTAGAGCCAGAGCAATCTAATGATTGCTTCAGAGCTGGTGCCCCTCCAACATAATTTTCTCCTATTTTTAATAAGAACAGTTTTGAACAAATATTCCAACATACAATAAAATCACTAAAATATGTATTCTGTGTAGATATTTAGAAGAAGTTTATAGTTTTTTTAATCGTAAAAGGGGCAAACCCACTCTTTCCTTCCAATAGAGAAAACAGGCCAGAAAATCTTGATGTATCATAAGTGCAAATACTTTATTATTTCAGCAGCTAGCTGTTATTACTTTTTAGTCTCCCTTTTTCTCTCTCTTAAATTTACTAGTATCATTATAAATCAAGAGAATTAAATAAGACATTATTTTAAAATAAATAAATAAATGAAACCTAGTAAATCTAATTCAGCAAATCCCTGGGAAAACCAGCCAAAAGAGACAAACTTGCCTCTTTTATTGTAACCCACTTTCTTAGTATATATTTAAGGAATCTGAAGAAAAGATACAAAATGCTATGATGCATTCAGCCACTGTAAATGTAAAATCTTATAATGGCCCACACCTGGCAACTTTCCTATAGGCATTGAGCCAGCATGGCTTGACTTCAATAGCTTTCCCAGATGAACCACTGGAAGAAAAGGATTACAGCATTCTAATATTACAGTTCCTTATTTCTACCTTTTCACAACTTAATGAAAGTTTACATCCTGAACTGTGTCCAAAGTTTTTCACTTGTCACAACTCAAGGAGCTGCCACAGTTCAGTCTCGATGATGCTTATGTGATGTCAGAAGACTACTTCCCTGTCCCACACAGGAAGCCACAGTCACAGATACACACGATGACTCTCTAAACCAGTTCAGCCCCATATCAGCAGGTTTTATGGGGTGGCATGGAGGTTGTATCTCACCCAAATTGTCTCCCATTGTGGAAGCAGGCCAAGACGTAGCAATGAAATACAAGTGCTGTTTCTTCACACTTGGCAATACGTAAATCCTGTGCTTTTACAGAACTAATTAAAATAGAAAAAAGTTATGTCCTACAATATTCATAGGCAGGCTTTTCAAAGACTGACAGAAAACATCCTTACACGCCAACTGAGATATAGTTCCAGTTGGAAAGTACCTGAACATAAGGATAATATTATAACATCACTCTTCAGAAGTTTTGGTTGCTGTAAATGTCAGAAGCAGCAAAAAATTTGTCAATATATCAGTTATTCTTAATAATCTTCTGAATAGTATATGTGTATTCTGGAGCACTTAAAATGGAATTCTATTTCAAGTTTATCCCTTTCCATGCAGTGAAAATATGGCTCCCTGAATCTGGTAGTGTATATTTCTGGAAACTATTACACTAATTGTGGCCATGGACTACGTGTCATTAGAAGACAGAAATTTTCTCATCGCATTCCACTCTGATAACTCCATCTTTGCTAAAGGTCTTTAAACCTCATTAAAAGGATAAAAAAACTTCAAAAATGTTCAATGTGTTAAAAATGTCAGACAACTGTATCTTAAAACTCTTTGTGAAAACTGAAGTTGAAAAATACTTTACTGTAGTAATTCCACAGCTGAAGCTCAACTGTTTCTCGTGATTTGTTTTTGCTACCTCTTTATTATCAAAGATTTTTGTCCTAAAAAACTTAATGATTTTTCAAGTGTTTGCACTTGAGAGAGCATAATGATCATTTTCCAAAGTACAGAGAAAGTCCTGTCACATAGAATTACAAGAGAATTGTTAACTGTCATTTGTAAAACTCCTATGCATCTGCCACAACAAAGAACTAATGCAGCAAGCTTAATTTCATTTTTTGAGATAGTCACAGCATGTCAAGGGATGGTGCTTTATGATACTTGATTTAATTTTCTCTGAAATGACACATGGACTCAAATAGCTCATGTTCGATGCCTCACAGAGCTGTGGTGAACCACAGGTGGTAGCAGTCCTCCAGCAGCTTATTTCACCTTGGTTCATCGGGCCTGTTGGTACAACATGACCCACACCTCCAGTACATTCAGTATTTAAGAGACTATGTTATTCTTCCAAGGTGTAAGCATGTGAGCTAATACTCATGACACAAGTAGTTTCAGAGAACATTTCCTAGCCATGTCAGTCCTGCAGCCTTCTAACTTGGATATCACCTCTAACTATTTCTCCCTTTATACTTAAAAAACTAGTGTATATCTAATGCCCTCAGTGCAACAGCTCTAAGATTCAGTGTTTTTTCCCTGTCGGGCAACTAAACATTTAATTCAGACTTTTCTGGTTTTGCTCCTCAACTATTGTGACCTTGTCTTTTCTGTCTTCATCAAATGCTGTCTTGCTCCTCTTTATTCACTGCCACAAAGATCATCATTCTGGCTTACCACTCCAACTATTTCAATTTTTTCTTTGCAATTCTAATGGATCCACATCACCATATGCAAAATATTTACCATATCCTTAAGGCCAGTCCTAACATACTACTGCCATACCCAGTCACTGTTGGCTTTTAGAAAACATTGAGGTGTTAACGCACTCAAGCAAAAATGCTTGCCTTACTAATTAAATAAATTAGACCTTGTTCATGAGAAATGTTGCTGGCTCTAATACAGCCCTCTAACATTCTGAAATATTACTGTAACTGCAATCCCCGTACTTCAAAGTGTCTATGATACACCACATGTGGATGCTGACATTTGTTAAGCCACAACTATGGACAGAAGATGAGAAATTTATGAGACAACATGGTAAAATTTTTATCCAGATAGCAAAAAGGGAAGACACATCATTAATAATTAGAAATCTCATTAATAATTAGAAATACATTCTGTGTTTTGCTACCTTTTTTGCTACCTATTATTGAAAAACTGTCAAACTTCCTGCAGACTTTAGCTGTGAACATTGTATTAAGTTGACTTTATCATAAATATGATAAGGAAACTTATCTGCAGCTTCAAAATAACTGACTGACAGAAGAGTTCCTCCAGTTCAGCTGATGCAGCATGTGGATGTTTGCCAGACTTTTACTCCTAATCCCTTGTTGGTTCATTAGTAGCTCACTGCTGACAACAAGAGACTGCTTTGCCAATCAACAGTAAAAGTCACAGGAAAGCCTAGCTCATACGCCCATGGAAAACAGCTTGAGAGATTGGAGCAAGACAGCATTTTTCATAGGACTACTTTTGAAAGCCCAAACAACCACAAAACAAGACAGTACCAAAAAGTCAGGGAAATCTGAAGCTGATGTCTATAGAGCCTTACAGCCTGACTTAAGCCCTAGAGTGCTATTAGTCCAAAGGGTCAGCTCCTAGTTTGCCCAGAAGTTTTTATTAAGACAGATGACAGAACAAAAGAGTGACAAGTTCATTTTTTTCTTTGTTTTGTTTTCTTTTTCAGGCTGGTTATACAAAGCTAACCAACATCAATAAAATAAATAAGGCAAGCAGACAGATACACTCAGTTTCCAATTCTGCCCAATTAACTGACTTGGAGCACCATGAAGAAATCCAACAGGTTTCTTCCCAACAATCTGCCAGTCTTTAAATTTTTTCCTGCAGATCTCTACCATGTATGAATCTGATACAAACAAATCCATGTGCCTAAGCAAAGCTCATTTTATGTTCAAACATCATGGTCTCAGTTTTCCTAAGAGTTTTGATTTGGTAGAAGGGTGATCTTGTTAGAGAAACTCACTGAAGGGTGCATAAGGGTGCCTGAAGAATCACAGGGAATTGCACCGTTTTTCTCATGGTGAAAGAAACACAAATACATATAACAACCATATATTCAATAGTAATTTTTACCTCATTGATAGTCAATGATTGTTAATGGTTGTTTTAAATCATCTGACTAGGATAGATGGACAGTCTTTTTATGTGAACAACTGTACAGAAACACACACTTGGGTTCAGCAATCAGTCCTAACTAGATCAGTCGCATGTGCAGTCTTTACAGAACAGGTTTAAAGAACATTAGTGAAGCAGTCCAGAGATATAAAGCATTGACATTTGCTAATTAAATGAACAGATGATTTCTGTGCATTGAGCACGAAGAATTAGAGACTTTCAACATTGCTAAACTCAGCAGGAATACTCTTAAACTAATAGGCAGGGAATTCTTGTTATCTAAATTCTTTCTCCCTTCCCTGTATGCAATATAAACGTCTGTATTGCCACTTCCTTCCTCATTATTACACTCTTTAGTTTCCAATGAATATTTTTCTTTATAAAATGGTTATTTGCATACAAAACATATAACTTGTTTTTAAACAGATTCATAATTCTATTGATTCTTTGCTGATTAAAAGCTACTTTTCTTGAAATTCATATTTGCTCTACTGGTCTTGATTTACACCTTCCCTGCTTGAATCTGTAAGGTGAATGTGTTTCTGTGTGAGCTGGTAACCTTCAAAAATGGTGTGAAAACTTCTGGAGCAAACACAGACTCAGTGGCGACACAAAGAACAAACAAGACAATAAAATTTGTTTACATATTAATCTTTAAATGTATCAAGAGAATGTTGCTCTTTTGTTTTAGTATCTTATTAGAATTTCTACAAGAGGCCAGGTAATACTAGCCTTGCTTTTATATTCACTAGCAATATATCATGAAGAGAGCTCCAAATGTTCCAGGGAGTTCAGAAATGTAAAACAATATGAAATATGGCATTTAATGCACTTCATTTGTCAAAACAAACAAAAAGCAAGTGAGACATCTGCAAAGCTTTACTAGGTATTTCTTTATTTTTCTTTCTCTGAATACCTCATAAGTTATTTGATTGATGGCCAATCCCCACTGACCCACATTTTCTCCTCATCTGTTGAAAATATACAAGAGCTTACTCAAGTAACAAGGTTGAGCACCTTAAGGACAGGCATCAGAGGATGCATGAGGTGCATGATGGCCCAATAAAAATCTTGCACCCAGCTGTCTATCAGTTTATATGACAAAAAGAATATCCACAGGCTGTCAGCTGATTAAAATATTCTGCAGAGTAAAACAAGCAAACAAAATTTATTGTTTCCCTTCACATGAAGGACTTAAAAATACTAATAAAGCAAGTAGACTGTGTCTGTGTTCTCTGTCTGGAAAAGTACTAATGCTAAAATTGTGCTAGATAAGTTAAAAAGAAAGCCATTTAAAGAGCTCATGATCAATATTTCAAGATCATCTGCAAAACCAGTAAAGCCTAAAACTAAACAGCACTAAAGAGTGGTATGGAAGAAGGAAAAGAGATTCTGAAACACTTTCTCTTCCCCAAGCTGGGAACTAGATAGAAATGGCATCCTAAGACTGCTACCTAGAAATTAATTTTAGAACGTAATGTAGATTTAGCCTTATCAGAGGAAGGAGAACTGTGAAATTAAATATATACATACCCATATACACAACATGGGAGTGGCTGGAAGTAACAGAGACTCACATCTTACATCCCTTTAGCATTACTAGTATGCTTCATATGCAAAATTCCTCCTTTGTAATTTCAGATTGGGTTTTCTTCCCTCTGAGGAATATCCCTCTGACATATTTGCAGTGTTTTGCATGAGAAGAGGAAACTTGAGCTCTATTCAAAACAAACAGCAGGGTCTGGCAGAGGAAGCCCATGGGCGCAGACATCAGTAGGGAACTTTTCCACAGAAATGCAATGCAGCAACACTGATGGCTGCAGCAGTGTCCACCACTTCTTTTCAGCCTTGCTGCATGTGAGGAAGGCAGCCCATAGATAGATGGCAAGATGAGTTTGCTTCTGTTTCCCAATATCCACCTCCTCGACCATGTAGGTTCCATGACTTCCTCAGTGAAAGTAGAATCCCCACAGAATCCCACTGTCTTCCACCTCCCAGCAACAGAACCAGGCTCAGAATTTTTCCCATCATTTTACTTGTAGAAATATTACAAACCTAAAGCTGTGACTTTTTGATGCCTGTTTTGAAATCTACCTGACATGGCCTGTGTACTTGACTACTAAATTGCTGGCAGAGTTTTAGGTCTTTAATTTGAAAGCAGTATTATCATCTAGTTGCTTGCCGAACTTCTCATTTCAGTAACGTTTTGCTTCATCTTCTCCAGCTCTTTGGTATCCTTGCACTATTTCCTGATGGCATTGCCAATCACTGACAGCATGTGTTGTTCTGTAGCTTCCTCTTTTGAAGAAAGTACTTGTTACTCTCCTTTGTCCCCAGCACTAATAATTTGAAACGTGAACATCAGATTAAAAGGAGAAAATTTGCCTCTGCTTTTTCCATGTTCTAGTCTGAACTATTACTGCAGTAGAGATGACCTTGCAGTTGAGCCACAGATTACTGTACTTTGACAATTCAGTTGTGTATCAAAAGAGTGATCTCAGATCAGTTCTTCATCCATGTCACATATTAACCACCTCTTCCCATCTGGTATCTCACTGTGAATAACATACTGCTATGAAACGCATGTGATGTTCTACCCATTCAATTTTGGGATTCTGTTCTATTGTCTGTGGTCCACTATAGCTGCGTGCACCATCCTCAATACATTACCTGTGACACCCTAAGAAACATCTTTGCTGTGGCTTTCCACCATGGCCTTTTTTAATAGTTCTGTCATTTCTCCATAGGGAAATATAATATGCTGATTTTAACTATGGGAAGAACTGAACTTGTTTTTTTTTTCACAGATCCATGTATTCTTACAGATTTTATCCTTGCTAGGTGACCTTACAACATGGTAATTATGAAGTCTGGCAAGCCCAGGATAAAATGCTACAAAAGAAAGCCCAGGATGTAGATTTTTTGCTTAATAGATTTAACCTACCTGCTAGTCCCTGTAAAAAATAATGGAGTGGCTTGTTCTGATAAACAGAGGGAAAATAGCAAAGAAGTATTTGATGCAATATTCGGAAAGTACCTAGAATTACCAGTATAGTCCCTGTACTGGTAAGCTGTGAATCATACGTAAAAAAGTCTAGAGAGTCTCAGAGTATGATCTTAAGCTTAAGTATTTACTTCCTAGTTCTAACAATATTAAGTTTGTGATGTCAGAGTAATGCTGATCCTTCTTCGCAATGAGATGTTAATGTGCTTAGTAGTGGCTTTCAGAAGTCATCAATATTAGGCATTTCAGAGCTTCTCATTTTAAAAAATAAAATCAAGTCTACAGTAAAAGAAAAAACATTTGGCATATTACAACACAATAATTAACTAGGGATGAAAACTTTTGAGATGTGCTTGCAATTAAAGATGTTCTGCAGGCAGGGAGAGTTATCAGACTGTCCGGGTGGTTTTATTTCCTTTCATATGGAGACAATTTTCAATGATCCAGAATAAATTCCGAGACATTTTGAAAAACTGCACAATTTGCAGGGAGTCATTCCTCATTCTGATGACTTACATTAGTGAAACTTGTTCTGTGCACGAAGCTTTGAAATCCCTTCTATTCCTGAATCACTACTTCATATTGTTGTAAAAGCAGTAGAAGCATCAAGCTAATGATTTAATATAATAATTATCTGAAACCCGAGCAGCATTTTAGCAGTACCATCAGAGGTGCACCTAGTTCTGCTGAGAGTTAAATTCATACAGAAATTACACTTTAGGTTTCAAAAAATGGGATCACTGAAGTTGAATGAACCCATAGAAAGCATGGCCTGTGCAAGACAACAAAACCAAAAAAACCCACATGTACCCTTGGGAAAGAAGACTTAAAATACAGCTAGCAAAAAATGTTCTGAGAGAAGCATCAACTAAAAATATTTTTCAGAGAATTCTGTAGATTCCTAATTATAAAGTTGTAGAATTTTAAGGGATCTCAGAAATTCACCTAGCCCAGTCTCTTGCATTGTACTTTACTGACAGACTTAAAAAAGAATAAAAAAATAAAGTTAAAAAAAAAATGAAAAGAACTAGAGCACACACTTAGTACTCTAGTACTTCATCACTCTGTGGAAGTTGAACCCAACCCAGTGCTTGTTTCCCCGATATCTTTTGCTGCTGTTTGATCCCACTTATTCTTGCCTATGCAGACATCTCTGTCAGCCTGTCCCTCACAGAAGCAGCTCTGGTATAAAAAATTGAAACTGAAGCTTATTAGAATTCTTTGAAGCAGTCAATTTTCATACTTTCATATTATCCTACTTAGTGATGCTCTGGTACATTTATTTTTTTTTAACCTGAAACTGAGTATTTAAGATGTTCTGGCTATTTTTAAAACATTTTTTTCAAAGCTGGAAAATAAACCAACCAAAGAAAAAGTTTGGGAAATGCATTTTTCCTAACATACAAATATAGAAATCTCAGAACCATCCAGAATAAATTCTAAATTATTCCACAGCTGTGGAAAACATAGCTCTCATTAAAACAGACTACTGACTACTTTGCTTTTATATTGTACTCTTTCCTCTATTTTTCTCATTTTGGTTAAGAGCTTCCCTAGGTATTGACTGTGTTGTTCTATACATTCAGAATGTCATCCCAGGTGTATCATATCCTAAATGATAAGTGTTAATAAAATGAAGCAAAGCTTTATATTTAAGTGGAACATGATTGAACTGAGAAGTCTGGTGGAACTAAGAAGTCTGGTGGGGATATGATTTCTATTTAATCAGAAGACCACCAAATACCATTGTTTCTATAAACTTATTTGGCCCCTCAAATTCAGATCAGCATCAGTCAGCAAAATTATCTGAGGTATACATTTTTTAATGGGGGTCAGCATGTATCCCAGACTCAGGGGAATAAGTACTATGATCACGTTCACTGAAAAGAAAAAAACCAAACGGCAGCTGGAGACTCGCAGTCTGTTTGTCCATGGCACTGAGAAGGAAAGTCCTGCCAGAAACCCTGCAAATACCAAGAATGTCTGGCCACAATGGTTTTGCGTTTTGAGCACTGCGCTAATTGAAAGAGAAATGAAATTAGGTGTAGCCATAGAGTTCCTGACTTGTTAAAACAATTACTTCTTTCTTTAATATATAAAAATTTATACTGTTTACTCAAGAAAAGCCAGGTGTGTTTCTGATCTCATGAACTCTTTTGGAGAAATTCATTGTCCCAGCAGAGAAACTACTCTGTACGGAGGGAGCTGCTGCCAAATATTCAGCATATAAATTATTCTACCCTTGAATGTGTTGATCCCTCAGCAGAGATGAGCCCTAAATAACTGTCTCATTGCACGTTAACAGTTTATGCCTTTCAATTCTGTGTAATTTACTGAACACTAGAGAGCTTTATTACAAGGTTCAGGATAAATTAAATGAAAATCAAGTACAAATGAAGCATGGGTCATCCATGAGCAGAATTCAAAGGGACGCTGGAAAGCAGGATAGCATCTGTTACACTGTCCAAAAAGACAGATGGATTTCCAGTGCATCTGTGTGCAGAAAATAAAATGGTTTGGCTGAGGTTTGGTGTGTCTTGTTAGAAAAGAAGAAAGATGTCCTAATAAATTGGGCTAAGATTGATCTGGACACACTTTTGCTTCTGCCTTAGTGTATACACAATCCCATTTTGAGTAAGAAAGAATGAGAAAGCATGAGATTTCACAGAGATCAGAGGATTAATATGTGAGAGAATGTCTCTCTTCTCCTAAGTGAAGGAACTCAGCTAAAACCAAACAAACAAGCAAAAAAAGCAAAAACCCCATGCAATCTGTAACACAATCTGTGAGCAACAAGATCTACATAAATCAGTGGTCCCAAAGGTACTGGACTTAATTTGCTATTGGTTTGTAATACATGGTCCTTTACGGAAGTACAAAATGGATGTAAAAGTTTACTAGTTTAAAATTATACTTGACATTTATTTAGTACTGGGGTATTAAACACTATGCTGGCACACTTGTATTTAGTATTTAATATGAGTATGCCAGCATTAGAAAGGTGACCTGGGTCAGCCGAAAACTGCAAAGCATGACTTTTCCCTTTTGAAGGTGATGCTTACAGTTTTAGCCTCAAGATTTATGTTTGACTTAACTAACTGAAAATGAAAGGGTAAAGACAGAATGAGGTATTCTGTACTTTTTCTCTGCAGCTGTGTTACGGCCTTGCAGCCTGCTGGCTGTGCTTTTGGAGAGCATATGGCAACATGGAAATGTTCTCCGTGGAGCACTTGTATTAGTGGAGCCTGAAGGGTGGGGGCTGATTAGTCTTATCACAACTGCTACATATTCCTGTGCAACTAGTTATTAACTGATGCAAAGGACAGATGATGAAGTTGTGTCTAGTTACTAACTAGTTTTCTAAATTTTATGTCTTAGCTTACCCAGGGGACAGGTATGACTTCAAGCCTTCTCTCCCAGCTTGTGTGATGAGGGGAGAGAGAGGATTCCCAGCTGTTAGCATCTGCATGAGGCAGCATAGACCCCAGTGGAAGCCTGCTTGCCATAATTCTCTTTCTGCAGAAACAGATAAGCAAGGAACTTGCTTTGAAGAAAGGGCCTTTAGTCATTCTGAAAACAGACACCTCGTATTCTAGATAATTGTAGTCAAATAAAAAGTTTATCTTCCTAAAGTATAATTCAGTTCTTTAAAAAAGAAATCACAAGCATCCCACTCCTCTATCTCGCCAGATCCCCCAAAACCCAACTTGGATTGAAACCCAGTACCTTACTTAGGCTGGGATGTTTTAATGTGGCAGATAATACCAAATAAAGGACATTCACAAATAAAATTCAGCTCAGTGCTTCTGCCTGCTTTAACACAGACTGTCATTACATTTTTAAAAATAGAAGGTACATGAATAGGCATGCACCTCAGTTTTTTAGAGAAATGAGTCACAGCTTTTCAATTATGTTTCCTTTCTTTGGTCCTTTATTTTCAATTTAAGAAAAAACCTTATTTGTGCATCCTTATCAAAATCCTGTGAACAAAGTTAATCTCACTTCATGTGATTGGGATAACAGCAATAATAGCACTGTGAAAAGCAATAGACCTCATTGTTACTGTCGTGTATTGAAGCAGATAATGAGATCTGGTATTTTACCTTGAGAGGAATATTGACAAGTAGCACTTTACTCAGTAAATATTCTTGGCTATGAGTTGGATTCTGTGCAAAGAAAAATTCAATTTCTACAATGAATTCAACTTTATCAGTGTATTAATGTATTCTGGGAACTGCTTCATTTATATATGTATTTGTTCTTCCCATATTGTAACCAACAGTACGCAGGACTTGACACCTTCCCCAAGATCACAAAGTATTTCTCAAAAGTGTTTTGCAGGAGTATTTGTTGCTCGCAGTTAAATAGGGGAAAAAAATTAAGGGGTAAAGCACTCTTTTTCATAACGCGGTTATAGACCTAAAAGTATAATCTGTATATCCTGTTGTCCATCCTGGTATTCGGTCTGTCTGATGTAATAAAGCTTAAAGTATCTACAACACTCTAGTTTTTTTGTCACAATTACTGTAATTGCTTTAAGTATGTTATGCTGCTGTGAAAGACTGAAAAAGAGAAGGCAGAATACAGCTCTTGCTGTGAAAAAAAAAAAAAAGGTAATGTGGAAAAGGCAGAAGCAGAGTTTTACTTTATAAAATAACATCTGGCTACAGGGTCAAAATTAAAGGGTCTCCAAAGTTCTTTGAAATTTTTATCTTATAGAGTTTCTTCACAAGAAATCTCAACTAGAGTGGCTTAATCAACAGCTGAAGCTCACAAACTCTTTAAAATCAAAAGTGTGAAAAATATTCTGGATGAAGTGGCATAGGATGCTACATGACATAATGTCTTCTGGTAATACTGCAGCTAAAAATAATCAGGAATGCAAGAACTTATCTTCATTCCAACCTTTCCTCAAAGAATTATCAAATCTTGATGTAAACATTGTGAGGAACAAGTGGAAGACACCAGAATGGAGGAGCTGAATTCACTGCCTGATTGTTATTAACCATTTCTGCTCATTTCACACTGTATTATCTGGGCTAGGAAAAGCATTGGAGTTGACTTTATTTTTTTATATTCTGGGAATAAAGAACAGACATTTTAATAACACAATTTCTGACTTGATAGTAATACCAGAATCCAAACCTCAGTTCATAGCTCTCTACTAATGCTGAATGGAAGAAAGAAAAGCCTAGATGGAAGCACTTAAAAATTACAGGGTGATAAACTTTTGAGTCCATGTGCCTGTAGCTATGATGACTTTTGTTTTGAATCACACATGCTATTGGAACACCTGCTGGCTAATGCATAATACAAACCCATAAAATGTATTAAACAGATAAAAAAACTGGATTTTGCCATTCCCTAAAACTGACCCATTACTACATATACAGTGAGAGCAGTGAGCTGGGACATGTCCCACCTTCCTGATCTGTATTGCTTGTGCTCTGCAGAGGTGCAATAATTTCCGTGGCAAGGACAATCCCTTGGACTTTTGCACAGAACTGCTGACTGCACAATCACACGGGGCCTAGTGAGGACCAGCTGCAAAAAACTCACCTGAGTATGTCTGGTAGGCAGATTTCAGCTTGCCTGAATCTACAACTTTAAATGCACTGTCTGATGTTTAGGAGATTCCAGCGACTTGCTGTATACATGCTAAAGCTTTCAGTTTAAACCACTGTACTCTGTGAAGTCCAGGAGCTCCAAATAAATCTCAGATTTCTGAAATTGTATTCAGGCAAAGACAGACCCCTTAAGTCATGATGACACATTCAGCTCAGAGAAAGACAAGACCATTCTACCTAGATCTTGTTGTACTTCAGTTAAAATTACAGCACTGCTTGCCATGAGGAACAGATATAACCACTACCAACGAAAACCATGCAAAACAGAATGCACAGTTATTTATTAGCTTGCAATCAAAGTGGAGCACGTATTTTTGAGACTTAAGCTAAAGAAAAAACAGATACATTTGCTTTTCCTACCCCGAGCATTGATTTGAAAACCTGTAGTGTTTGTGTGAGAAAGCAAGATGTTGGATTATGGCAGAAGAAAGTTCTAGGGCAGAGAGAGAGAGTCTGATGGATTAATCTGTGCACTATCAAAAAGGTCAAAGGGAATCTGATTGAAAGTTTTACCTCTCTTATTTGGGTTGTAGAAAACAGAAATTAAGAGAAAAGGAATATTCCTTTGGTGCATAAGTACTGAGAAAAGTAGGAAAACTATCCCAGAAATGAGACACTCTAAATAGTGCCATTTACCTACCTGTTGATATGCCATTTTTAAAATCTTTAATCTAAGTTTAATGGAAGAAAAGAACTGGAAAGAAGGCACAATCACACAGTTCTTGTCAGACTTCACTGTTACTTGGTTAAAAAAATAGGAAGTTAAAAAGGAAGAAGGTTCCTATCACTGCATCTACTCTGGGTATCAACAACTGGGAAAACACTATTTTAAGTCTTGAAAGCCATTATTTTCTTCACACACTGCCTGTGAAAATGAAAAAAATAGAATTCAATATTTGTATGTGGAAGAAACTGACGAGTGGTTTGTGGAGGAAGCTGTGGGATGACTGCATTGAACAAGGAGAAATTAAATATTGTATCTTGCTGAAGGAGGAAAACATATTGAAATAACAGAAAAGGAAAAATGTTCAGAGTTATGAGAATATTCTGAGGACTGACTGAACTGAAGAGTGGGTAAGAAATGGAATGTTTGCAGACCACAAAGAAACCAGCTGAAGAGACTTGGGTATGAGAGTTCATTTTTCCTTATTTTACCTGTCTTTAATTTTTCCGTCCTTTTTTCTTTCCTCACTGAGGATCTTTTCCTTACATTCTCACCATTTAAATAAATTTATATTTACACAAATGAGCATTTCAAATTTGCACGTCTACTGCTTTTTTGCCTCAAGACCTTGGCAGATATACCTCCATTTTCCCATGAGAATTTATGGAATATACATAGCTCCTTAAATCATGTCTGACAGCTTCAGTTAATGTGGGCAGGTAGATTTTACACTATGAAATACATTTCATCCATAACAATTAAATTGTACTGCACAAGTTACATGAGCAAGAGACAAAGGGAGTATAAAGAGTTAAGGCTTCCATGGTAACCTCTCAGCAGTGACGATGCAATTGGCTCGTCTGGTTCCTTGTCTTGATTCCATGCCAACAAATCACGAACTGTCTATCATTCCACACATCTATTTTTAGAGCATCCTCAGCTGCTTCCAATAAAATGATAAATGATACATGTTCACAGAGGGCTAGTACTGGTCATAGGCAGGGCTGTTTCCACCTGAAATATATGATGGAGCTTTGGAGCAAAACAACGTGACAAAGGTATGACCTACAGTAAAACCAGATTAGAAGTTTTGGTCAAACTGCCCTTTGCTTTTCTTAGCAGCAACCTGTTCCTACTAAAGGTAAGCAAAGTCTATGCCAAATATGATCAAATATGCTTCTAGCTAATAAGGGAATTGTTCCAAAGGGCTAGTATACCTGCAGAGTCACTCTCAAGTGAGAGACATTTAGTAATTGCCTCATCCATACTGGAGTAGATCTTTTGTGCTTTAAGCAGGAAGGTATGCTAAATGTGTTTAAATAATGATATATGACCGCTGCAAACACAGAATCTTTAATAATGCGTTTCTCTGGGACACAGTCTATTCATGCAGGATGCTCAGTTAATACATTCAAACAATGAACAGGAATTGCTTATGTTGAACCAGCAATTAGTTGGACTGTCTGCATTACTACAACAACAATAACAACAACAAGCAATATGCATATGGACAAATGGGGAAGGAACACTCTGGAAGGAGAAGCATGAAAATAAAGTCATTTGGTGGTCAGATCTGCACCAGATGATCTCCACCTAAAGTGCCCTCAATGCCTACAGATGAAAATGCCTTAAAGAAGTAAGGCAATTCCTCAGTGTCAACACTCTTCATAATTTTGCTTTTCTCTTTTTGCTTAACCTTTGTCATGTTTCTCCTTATTCTGAATGCTCTGCACTTAGTTTGCCTTGCCCCAGTAACACTTGCTATACTTAACAAATATCTCCCAGGCTTCCAAGCCAATTATTGTATACAAACTCGGGTTTCTGTATTATTTTGTAATATCTCCTGTTGCCATAAGGGAAAGGAAAAAACTTTCCAAGACAACTTTATGTGGGTAAAGTAGAGAAGAGTTCTTTTACTTATAGGGATTTGGGGTACAGACTATAAAGGAGTATAAAAGAGTACATAAAGTATTTAAAAAGAGTATAAAAGAGTACAACACATGTTGACAAGTAACAGATAGAAAAGACCGGTGCTAGGTTGAACTCACAGCCTCAGGAATACCATGTGAGCTCTTTTCCAAGCACCACCGCTTCAAAACATGCAGAGTAAATTAATCCAAAAGGCGCCCCTTTCATTCCCGGCTGTACCAGCCAACCTCTGAGCCACTCTGCCATGCCTTACCGAGGCAAACAAGGAACAACAACCTGCCCCTCCCAGATGAAAGACCCTTTTACCCACAGGCTGGGAAACTGACTCTTGCAACATCCGGGCCCAAACCAGCTCACCTCCCAACCCACTATAAACAAGGGAGAAACTCCCTTTTGCAGCTGCTTCCCTGCAGCTCATCCACCCCCAGCAGCTCATGCTGGTACCCATTTCCCATTACCGGTCTCGTCTTCCTTCAAGCAGGACTTGAGGTTCTTGAGGTCCAGCCCAGAAGGGAGGGGAAACATCTTCTCCCCCCACCTTAGGAGAGCAAGGGAGGCAAAACCCCCCTCTGCAAGCAGAGCTCTTCTGAGCTCCCCCCACCCTTTCGGGTGGGGCACCACACTAGGCTGGGCAGCAGAGTGTGTGTGTGTGAGAAATGTTAACAAGGTGTAGAAGCTGGGAAAGCTCTCTATCTATGTGGCAGCATACTATTTTTATAACACCACTCAATTATCTTATCTAAAGGTTGTATCCAATCTAAGGAATGTCCATACCCAAAACTTTCCTTGGGTCCACCCCATGGCACGCCTCTCCTAGAACTGAGTTGGAGGTCTTAAGACCCTTACTTCATCCTTTATCATCATCTTCACGGCACTTTTCCCTTATTGGAGCTTCTCCAAGGTTGCTGGGCTTTGCTTTCTGGTTTTGACTAACATGGTATCTAATTGTCTTAGCTATGGGACATGTTTCCCAGGCATGGTGTTCTAGCTGTTATCTGACCCTTAAGACAGCTAGCACAGGGTTAGAGGTTGTTAGCTACTCGAAATGTAAGAAACTACATAGAAGTATAAAAATTCACAAATTCATGAAAACCCTAAGGCATCATCCCAATGACACACAGCTCCGTCATGTCTACGCACAGCGAATTAACTCAATATTTTGCAGGTTACAGATACTGATTAGCAACTAATTTTGAATGACTGCTTATTCCCATTAACTTTATATAATTTAAAATATGGAGTGAAAGGTCTTTGGACAAGAGAGTGTACATTTCTAAAGCTGCAATCAGTCACAAACTACAGAAATTTCACTTTTAAAGTTTTTTTCTAAATAAAGTCAATTTTCTTTTAGCGTTCACACATTTTTCATGTATGCCAATGTACTTCTCATTACCTGCAGGCTAGCAAACTGCAGTTTTCACATGGTTTTCCTGACAGAATATATTCTGAAAAATCACAACAGTAATTTAATTTCAATTCTTGTATTTCATTTGCCAATATGCCTTTTTACATGGCAGCAGTGAGCATTTTAATACAAACAGGTAAATTCCTATTTTAATGCATTATGTTAAGAAGCAGAAAAAATGCTCATTTTTATTAATTCCTTTTCTATACATTTCTTGTCTGAAAGCAGTAAAAATGTTCATAATTGAGGTATTATATACTTCAAAAATTACAATTTGTTTTTACAAAAGTAAAAAAATAAAAAGATAAAACTGCAGCACTGATTTTTTAAGAAGTTTCAAAGAAAACTACTGAATTTTTTTTTGCTTTATCAATGTTATTCTCTTATTCTTCTACAACAGAAGTCTCCCTCAGCTATGAACAGGGCTCATTTTAACATTTAAGAAAAGATTCCTTTTTGTTTTCAGGCTACTGGGAAGCACTGGAATTAGACATGCCAAAGACTTTTCAAAAGAATGGTTCACTTGGCAGTTTTCTTATTCAAGACATGTTGCATATACTTGTAATGAAAATAACTCATAAACTTACAATTGTTTAAAAACAAATGGAAAAACCCCAACGAAGTCCAGAAAGAAAAAATAACCAGAGAACACCTTTCCAAAAACCAGCCCAACATTTTAATAAAATCAGCTTATCAGCTTTCTTACAAAGCTAGTTATAAGCACATTCAAATGCAATATGCCCTTAGTTAATACATGAGTAGAATTATGTCAAATTGCTTTTCTCTCAGTCATTCCATATATTGTTTTAGCACAAGTAAGAATTAATTTTCAAGTTCACTAACAAGTTTAGGGTTTTGGGTTTGGGGTTTTTTGATTATTTTTTTTTTAGTCTCTTAGGCCCTTAGTATTAAGCTGACATAACTACATAGCAAAATAAGCATCTAGCTCATTAGTAAGATCAGCAAGGACAGAGACACTTTCACCATATTTATAAATACCACGTTTATACTTCAGAGAGTCACATCCATTGGGGAAACTGCAGAACCCAGGCAGGCATAAAAGGGCCATCTCCTGGGAAATGCCATGGCAAGAGGTGGAACAAAATGTTCCCCTATAACTCCTTGTCAGAGGATGTTGAATTATGCTGAGTGGATGCTTTGATCACACAACATCTTCCTTCACAAAATTCCAGTTAATTTTTCTCACTGCCACTGCCAAAGCTCTAAAGGGAAGCAAGTGAAAGAAGGGAGAAAGGAGGAAAACAGAAACCTGTTGTGCTGTTCACAGGTCAGGGAATAGCCAAGTGGATCTGCTTAGCATTGTCTGCTCCCTCCTGCCCTTCACTCAGGTACCTCCTCCAGGGGAGAGGAAGGGATTTCTGACCTCTTTCAAGTCCCTCATGCATCACCAAGGAACACAAACACAGCCAAAGGGGAATTAGCAGTCAGCCTTTAGAAAATAGGTATTTTATAGATTTGTATTTTTTCTACTCTTTGATATTTCTTTTTCATTCAATGCAAATGGAAGTATTTGCGATTTAAAAAAATATAAACATATAATCACTTAGCTGCATGTTGGCCATTCTGTCAGAGCTTCTTCCTATACTCCAAAGCATTCTGTGAAAATACTGATGTACAACTGATGGAGGTATTCATTTATGTATTATTGTTACAGTACATATGTATAATTTAAATTCATAGGCAGTAATTCCTTGCTCCTCAAAACATCTAGATTTAAAATGAGGCTCTTAGAAAAGTATTTCCTTGAAAAAACAGATAAACATGACCCTACTGATGCTATTATTAATAATTTGGAATATTTGCATAAATGCGAGCGAAGATGGATGACTTTAAACAACAGTCACTAATTAAGACACTGAAAGAAAGGAAGGACTAATAACACCTTATAACCCAAGATAAGCATATTAGCATACTGTATCTCATATCATTGTGGTAATGTCAGAAAGACAAATAATCCTGGTTATATCTGAAGCAGTACTGTAAATAATGCAATCAGTCACAGCAAGGAACCTTTGCTTGCCGTTCATTTTTTACATAAACTCTGATTTTTAAATTAGGTTTGTTGCTGAAATGTATGTATGTATGAGAATGAACAAAATTTGTTGCAATAATATGCAAGCTAAAGGATCTCCCTGCAATGGAGTTACTAGCTGCCATTTTCCTAAAAGTAGCTAATCATTATGCAGACTTCAATCTAAGTCTTACTCTGGGAAGAGAATGGCAGATCATTAGTAAAGTCCGTTTTTCAGATTTCTTGCCAGAAAAGCTGCTTGCTTTTTACATGACAACAAAATCTTTTCCAACTGAACATTTGTGAGATTTTTTTTGAATTAGCCAAAGGCTAAAAAATTACTCACAAGGAAGTAACAAAAAGTCATTTACCTTCAGTTAGAGCTGCTTGGTGCTAATTAATGTGTTGCTACTATTTTGCATTATATGTTTTGGGACAGGTGTTAAGTCCTGAAAACTAGCAGAGAGGCATGAGCGAAATTGAACTATTGCAATAATTTTTCTTTGGATGAGCCTCTGAAAAGCAGTGGTCCCACTTTGCAAGGACTTCTCAAAACTAAGGCTCTCTCATAACTTAATCCTGAACTTATTGAACAGTGCTGGCACCATATTTCCCATGCACAATTAATGATGTCAGCTACTGTTCTTAATAACAATCTACAATAATCTTATCCCTTCTTAGCACAGTTCTTGTAGTACTTAAAGGATTAATTTTGCCTCCTAGTAAAATATAAACCTTAATGTTATATCTCCTATACAGAAACGAGGGAGGAAAAGAAGAGGGGAAATGAGGACAGGATTCAAAAATGTCTTTTCTTTCTCAATCTCTGTTCTCAGTGACCATTCAGGATACCTTTCTAAGTACTTTGTCATTTTCTCTGTACATCCATACCCTTGTCCTGGGAATTTGGCTAGGCAGTGGAAATCACTGCATCCAGGAAAAACAAACTAAAGTGCATATGTTAATTGCTGTTGTTCCTTACTCACAATAGAAGGTGGGGGCATCCCTTTCCCAGGCTTTTTAGACTATACTTTGACCAGACTCCTTGACCTGTATACTGACAGCACTCCTCTTTTTCCTGATTGAGGAGAGACCGTGATAGTTTTTCTGCAGCAAAGTTGTGTTGTGGAAATACCAAATTGTTTCTTCTCTGATGGCTATATGGAAGTGCAAAAGAAAAGTAAGTCTCTTAAGGTAAATTCCACTTAGAAAAAACATGTGCCAACAATGTGTCAGTAAGACAGGAAGCCTTCAAGGACACTGTTTCTCGTATCTTGGACAATCTCAACATTGGAATTTCAAGCTAATGATTTCTTCCCACCTCTTCAAAACATTCTATATCAAACAAATTTGACCAGTCCTGCATAGTTATGTAGGTAGGTAAATACTAGTAACAGCAGAAATGTAATTCTTGAATTCATTGTACTGTTATATGTGGTTAGAAAGATTTCTTTATTTTAATGAAAATTTTAGAGTAGGCTAAACACTGAAATGTGCCAATAATCAAATACAGAATATGATTATTTCAAAGTGAAAATTACTTAATTTCATACTGTGTAGGAAAACTTTAGTTTGATTTCAAGTCAAAGAGTGAGTTTCAAATTCAGTTGTTCCATTTTATATGTCTCCTAGCCCCAAAATCCAAAGAGAACCCCTTAGAAGGCAACACAATGTAACTTGTGGATTTTGGAGGCCAGAGAAAAAGAGCAGTATTTTGTAGATGCTCAGTGACAAATGTTCCCAGAATGATGCCATCGGTTGCATTCCAGGTTCTGCCTGGAAAGTAAAGAAATAGAACCCACTACCAGTTCTGTTTAGTTTACCTGTCCATAGCCATGAAAGGGAAAAAGAAAAACAAGAATTAAAAAAAAAAAAGAAAACAGAATAGAGAGAGAGCATAAGGCACTGCTGTCTGAGAGCCCCCAAAATGTTCTCTTGCTCCTGAAAGTCAGATATTACCCCAGCTGTTAAAATGTTCAGCAAATACTAGAAACAGCAGTGTAAGTCACTACATCACTACTTCTTCTTGCACTGGCTCTCGCCAGGAAAAACTGAAATGTATATGACAGCTCTATCTTCTATTTGACAACACTGACTAGCAGTGGCATTTGGCACATTTGCAGTGGTTCTGAGTAATGCCAGCTCTCACTGAATATGCTTATAAAAAGCAACACCCAATCTGACTACAAATCAAAGGAATTTTTTGCTAGCTGAGACACTCACAAAACAGAAATATATCTGGATCAACTGAAAAATCAGAATTCATATAGAAGATGATCCTGACCACAAAGAAATCACCTCCCTCTCAAGTATTTCTGCTCAGTCTCTGCACTTTAGCACAAGAACATGCAATTACCCATACTGCTGGCACTCTCGGGGCTCTCCATGTGCTTTTTAGCACCAGCATTTTGGAAATGCAGGCGCCTGAGAGAAAAACAATCCTTTCCTCACTCTAGATCAAAGAGGCAAAAGAAATGAGGAGTCAAGTGCCCTGCTTCCTCTTACTTTCTGCATAGATGTAGTTACCATCCTCTCTGACAGAAAAAGAATGATGCAGGGCTTCATCTCTTGCTGCTCCCTATTACTTTCTGAGCTGAAGGGCAGAGCCCTTCAGAGCTCATCCAGTGTCTTCACATCTATGTGGCTTGTGCTGTGCCAGGTAAAGGAAGTATGATATACTGTTCTTTTCCATTACTTATTTAACAATTCCTATAGAAAGAAACTAAGTGGAGAAAAAGTGTCCTGCTTCTAATATGGTCTTTCTTCTCAAAAATGCAATTATAAAATCCTTTGCACATAGAGTGAGTGAAGTTCAAAAGACAGCAAAGCCTTATCTCTCCTCCCCACCACTGAAATCAGCTTAAACAAGAAAGAAGTCTGTGCCTGCTGTTTTGGGAGAAGGAAGGAAAACTCTTTTGAGAAAAGTTGTGATAATGAATCCATCCATGCTTCAAATCACCTTTCGTCTTCAGCCCTCAATCATTTCTGACTCTGTTTCATCTCTGCTCTTTCTTCAGTTATTGGCAGTCTTTGCTTTCCTCAGTACTGGGCCATATCAAATCTCTAGGAAACTAAACGTTTATTGGTTTAATAAACACTAATTGACAAACTCTTGTGCAGGAATTTGTGTTATGAGCAGAAGGATACATGATTTTTACCTCCCTCGGTACTGATCTGGTACTCTGGTTTGGACCTCACCCCTTTAGTTACAGAGAAATAATTTTACTTTTACCATGCTAAACTGACCAACATTGTAAAGAGCAAGGAAGCTCCTAATTACCAAAGAGTTATAACACTACCTTCAACCTCTCCTCTCTGCCATAGGTATTTCAGCTGACTTTGTCCATAAAACATAGACAGGAGTTCTTTTTCTTGCAGGATCTCTCAGAATTTCAGCCACGATTTTCTGAAGCTATATTTTCAGTCAAAAACTGTGTCACTTTCCTTCTACATTGGCGAGGACTGTTTTAAACTGGGAAATTCAAACCAAGAACTTGGTAAACAACCTTGTAGCTACTCATTGGGAACCAATGAGAAAGTGGAATGGGAGAAATGATTACAAGTAAACTTACCAATTTACATGTAATAGTAGAAATAAAACTTCTTACCCAGTTTGCTACATATCATAGATTTAAAGAGCAGTCTCTTAAATCTTCTGCAAGATAAACTTTTCACTAAAGGGTAGAAAATATTCAAGTAACACCTGAGATAGTTAAGACAGTGCTGTGCCCTTGAAGACCTGATAACCTATTTGTGTTCTCTGACTTGTTCAAATTAATTGTAAGAAGTGGCTCTTCATTTTAATAGCTTTTTGTGGGTGAACTATTTCTGATTATCTCATAAGTACTTAGCATTTAAGTTTTGACTGCAGCCTACAACATTTATTAATGAATTAGCAATGCAGGTTAGATGTACTTTGCTTGCAAGTTGAATCTTCAGGTTGACAGCCATGAAAGAATCAATCTTTTCTGAGCTATTCCTATGGCTTCTATGGCATATGCAAGATTAAGCACATACACAGAAATAATACAAAATTCAGCATTTTAAATGAATTACTAAAATTAAAATATACAAAGTAAAATGATAGCAAGCATCATAAATACTATAGTAAGAAAAGTGTATGAATTAAGTGGCATTTCCTTTGGGACAAATCTCTTTTTCAATTTTAATTGAATAGCATTCTTAGCTGAGGTCAGTAAAGTTGATGGACTTATGATATCTTTTCAAATTCTTAGTGAAAATCAGTTAATTAATACTGGATTCTCAGAAAATTCTAAGCTTGTTTCCAATAATGATTCTGAATGATTCAGGAGCTCTGCCTATACTTCTCATTAGAGAAAATCTGTAGAAGTATTACTTTTGCAAAAAAAGAGTGAAAGAAGAAATATTAGAAGTATGTGATTACAGAATATGCAAGGAGAGTAACAACCAGGCAAGAAGAAAGTATGAACATCATAGAATGCTTGCCAAGCTGGTGAAGAATCTTCTTGGAAACTATGCTAAAGTTCATGGAAAATAAGGAGGTGATTGGTGACAGCCAGTAAGGCTTTACTGAGGCAAATGGTGCCTGACAAATCTGGGGGCCTTCTATAATGGGCTTACAGCATTAGTAGATAAGGGAAGAGCAACTGACATCATTCACACCTGGACTTGTGCAAAGCATTTGACAGTGTCCCACATGCCGTCCTTGTCTCTTAATTGGATAGACATGAATTTGATGGATGGACCACTTAGCGAATAAAGAATTGTCTGGATAGTTGCAATCAAAAAGTTATGGTCAACAGCTTGATGTCCAAGAGACAGAGTCCAAAGGAGCCCACAGAGATGGTCAGAGGGCTGGAGCACCTCTTGTATGAAAACAGGCTGAGAGAGTTGGGGTGGTTCAGCTTGGAAAAGATTCTGGAGTGATCTTAGAACAACCTCCCAACACCTAAATGGGGACTCCCAAGAAATCCAGAGAGAGACTTTTTACATGGGTAGATAGTGATAGGATAAGGGGTGATGGCTTTAAACTGAAAAGGGCAGATTTGCGTTAAATATTAGGAAGAAATTCTTCACTGTGAGGGTAGTGAGGCACTGGAACAGGTTTCCCAGAGAAGCTGTGGAAGCTCCATCCCTGGAAGTGTTCAAGGCCAAGTTGGACAAGGCTGTGAGTAACCTGATCTAGTGGGTTGCATCCCTACCCATGGCAGGGGGGCTGGAACAAGATGATCTTTAAGGTCCCTACCAACTCAAACCATTCTATGATTCTATGAATAAGAAGTTACCAGGTTATAATATAAAAACAATTACACATTTCTGGCCATATAATTCCAAGAAAAACTAGCTTGAACTGTGTCAGAATAAGCAAAAAGAAGAGGACTTCACTCTTCTTTGAAATCCTGTTCTCTTCCATGAAGAGACAGACACTGCAGACTTACCCTTTGTGAGAGGTCAGGAAAGGTTGGATTGCTTGTTTTATGGTAAAATGATGGGTAACGATACTAACTCTGACAATAATTGAATATGCATGATAAATATGAGGAAGATAGGTAAGTTATTTAAACTGAAGGAAGCACAATGATTAAACTGTCCATGAATAAGTCAAGGCAGAAAATCAGAAAATTTCCTTAAGAGTTGCTGAAGACTCAGTCTTCAGCAGACATACTGCTTTTCTGTTTTCTTCTCTTCTTTTTTTTCCCCCTTCAGTAGATTTAAGCCTAACTGCAGTCTTTCTTGCAAGGTTCCTACCTTTGATAGATATTAAATTAAGTTGTACCTCTTTGATTCTGTCCAGATTAAATACATTTAAAGCACAGCATGACACAATGAGACAAAGGAACCAAAGGTAATTACTTTGTCTATTTTTGTCTCCTACATGGTTAACCATAATTTAAATACTGAAAGAAAAAAAAAAGTTGAAAAAACCTAAGCATCTGGACAGAAAACACTTGTTCACTCATAAAATTAATCCAAAAAGAGATATACAGGCTCTGAAAATACAGCAGTACATATACATGCTACTTTACAATATTATAAGCTTGATTAGAGAAATGGAAAACCTAGCTTTTCTCAGATAGCAGAAGAATGAGTATATGGACAGAAACAGTTTTCTGATGTGATAATGGGAAACATTTAAAAAGTAAAACAGACCTATAACCTCATTCCTTCCATTGTTCTGTTGAGATCTTCCTTCTTGTGAAGAGATCCAAAGCCCCACTTTTTCAGAAAGTTTAAATGAGAAGCTTTTATTAGTGTGATTTGTGGCACTGATGGTAGACTGTGTGCTTAACTCTCTGACTTGTGTCTCTCTACTGAATCACATACACACACAAAAACTTCAAAAGTAATTTAAAATGCTTTCTTGATAACTGTCCCATGTACAATTTCAGACCCAGATTTACTTGCACAACAGTGCTTTTTCAGGTCTAGGTCTTGCTGTTAATTAACATTTTGACATGGGCATCAAGAGGACATTTCTTTATCACAATAAAGCTGTGATGATTGTAGGTATTTGCTTTTGACAAGTCAAAATGCTCTTATTTTCAATCCTGAAGACATTGTTTACTTGCAATGAAAATCATAGGGCAAGTCAAATTTTGCTAAGGGAGCATGTCATGAGTTGCTGTTGACTGTGTCACAAATACATCTCTACCCTGTAATTTTTTGCTATTTTCCCACTAGCTCCACTAGCTTTCATAGTTACTGCTTTTAACAACTCAGGCAGCTACTGAATAGCTGGGAGCCTACAGAAGTGAGTATTGAATCACAGCAGGGTGTTCAAGTAAATTGGGTACATGGGTGTTTTGCTGAAAGTGGGAATTATCGTTTAAAAATGTAGGTATGATGTGCATTATTTTGAGAGGAACTATCATAACAATTTGTAATTCCTACCTTAGTGAGAATAGGGGATGATTTCATCAAAGAAAAATGAGTGTTTCATATTTAGCTGAGAGTTTTGGGAGTCTTCCTCACATCAGCTAAAATCACAGGGTGTGTGCTGAGGCTACTGCCAGGCAATTTCACCCAAAAGAAAGGAGAAACATTTTACCTTACCCTGCACAGCTTATCCTTACCTTATTCTCTGTGTCATAGCTCAGTTTTTTTCAAGGTTGAAACTCTTTGGTAACAAGCTGGGAGTGTGCATCCTCTGCAGGAGCTTTTAAGCTTTTCTCTTATGTCTCAGCACTGAATTCCACCCTGATGCTACAGAAGCAGGAGAAAGGAGCTGAGATTTAGCTCCCTGAATTTGAAAGCAATATTTTCTACTGGCTAGGCGTATATATTTTAAGACCCCTTCAGCACTGAGCACAGACTTTCAGTTGTGCCCAGTGGCATTCATTTGGTAAAAATGTCCAAAATAAAGACCCCTTTATAAAAATATTTTTGAACTCATAATCTGACTTCTAACAAAACAAAAAAAAAAAAGAGACATATAGTGTACCATTTCTCTTGCTTTAACTCCTACATTATTCCTATATTGTTGCCTTGAATGGCAGTATTTCTTGAATCTCACATGCGGGAAGAAAAGCCACATGCCAATAAGTCAGACATTCAGGCTTATTCAGGTGATATAAATAAGAAGTCCAGTAGGTTGACTATTAAACAAGAGACAACTTCCCCTGCAATACTTTCACTCAAAGTGCAGTAGTTTAGAACTTGAGCTTCTTCTCATTTTTCTCCAGGTGTATTTAGACAGGTACATGAATCAATATATTAATGCTGAAACAATTTCAGAGTATCAAAAGCGGCTAATTGATAGTTAAATGTGAGCTTATTTTTCATGTGAAACTGCTGTACTGTATTCATTGTTGAAATAATGGTAATCATTTTCTTTGTGACATTCTCCTGAGAAATTTTAAACAAAGCCTTCAGTAATTGCTTTGTTATTTCAGACCTGCCTAGTAATTTTCCACCATATTAAAATGCATTTGTTACTGAGAGTGATGGAAAAAATATACATGTCTGCTGGATGGAGCTTTTAGTTATTTTCAGTCAACATAATTACCTTTTATTAACACACCTGATATCTGAACAAAAGCAAACTTTTTATTTATTTGACTAATACTTTCATATCTGTAGGATATCTATTCCCTTCAAATTAGAATGAACAAACAAGATTGGTTATGTGGGCAATACAGCACTCTTAGTGTTTTTGAAAAAAAAATCCCACTCACAATTAAAAAATTTTGATTATAAGCTGTTTTAGAGGAAAATGTAGTCCAGGAAACTGAATTCTTAAGCAACATTTAAAAGAACAAAACAGTATGAGTAGTAGAAAACTTATTTTTGTAGCATTTGTATTATACTCTGGTGACTTTGTAGGGCAAGCAATATTACAAAAGGTATTATAAAAGCCATCTATATCATTAACTATTATGTGATCATCATGGTTTAAACCCCAGCCAGCAACTAAGCCTCACACAGATGCAAGCTGAATTTTTTTAACCTGCACCCCCTGCAGCAATTACCATGAGGTCAGATGGGAGACCTCAGAGCATCAGCTGTGACCCAGGACCACACCAGAGTGAGCTTCAACAAACAGAAAGGGAGTCCTTGTACTTTCAGCCACTCATGGCTTCATGAACTCTATAAAGTAAGTCCTGTGATGTGTTCTGAGGCTTCACAACAGTAGATGGCTTTTGGTACACAGTGCTATTACTGACCAGCTTTTAGAGCTGCTGCCATGCTTACATGGATCAAAAACGTCTTCCTCCCTTCTGCCTCTAAAAGATACCCCAGCCCACACCTGCAAGAACACACTGTAATGGTTTCTGCTTTTCTCTCTGTGTCTCATCTGCTTTTGTGCAATGGGATAAGCTTTGTTTGCAAAGGATTTGAAGTCTCTTGTAAGGCACTGGTTCCACAGTACAAAGTCCCCCCAGCTGGGAGGAGTGTGTAAACCTGCAAGACTGCCTGCTAGCAGGTATATGGGGTAGACAGTGGGTCTCTAAACATCTCCTTCCAAAAGTTTTTAGGCACCATAAGTATGAGCAGCACACTCAGGTAGGTTTAAGTGATAGCAGAGAGTCCAGCTCCAGCAGCCTAGCTCCAGCTGTTTCACTGATGTCTACAGGTTATTTCAGCAACTTGCCATGGTCTGGCCCAGAAAAACAACCTTATCTCCCTAAGTCAGCAGATATGCTCTATCTGGAACAATCCAGGGAGCAGAATGCCATTTCATTACATTTACTGAATGCTCAAACACTGTTCCCTTGACATATTACTTATTTAGGACCATTATAGCACATTTTAAAATGAGTTATTTAGGAATATTACAATACATTTTCAAATTACAAACAGTACTGTTACAGAAGGAACATAAAAAAAAAAAAAAGGATTCAAATTAGTGTCAGAAAATTCCTTTTCCTTAGTAATTTAACTGAAAAAATACAATATTTTTATTCCCGCATTTGAATGCAACCTATACAGGCTCATTTTTCATTTTCCTCTAAGCTTTGGAGTTATAGATAACTTTACTTTTTGATATTACTTTAAAACAACAAAAAGGAAGTAAAAAATATACCTAAACCAACAATGAACAGTCTACATGACCAGAAGCAACCATTTACCATGGGATGCATTTGTATGACATTTCTCATATTCAACATCTCATTTATAATATATGCATTTTATGAGGAGATGCAAAACATATTCCAGAAAAGGTAATTCCTGACTTCTCAACATTAAATATATTTTCTTTTCCACCTGTGAGTTCAAATTTTAAAATCCACATGCTTTTTTACTGTGTAGAAGAAAAATCTGAATTTATAGTTAAAGAATATAAGCCAGTGAGCCCATTCCATTCTATTCTAGGGTCAGTGCCTCTTCCACTAGAATAATTTTCTTCTTTTCCTGCCTTTTTTTTTTTTAACCACGAGCAAAAGTTTCCAGAAGTTACAGTGAAAAACAAGGTCCATTTTAATGTACAGCTGTTCTAAAGATACAGCATAAGACAGTCCATAATATATGAGAAGCATCAGAAGGGAAAGCAGAGATGAATTGCCTCTAAACATGAAAGCTTCAATTAACATTGCAAAGAGATTAAAAATTTAAAAAACAGTTAAAAAATAAAAATAATATCTTTAAAGTGGTAATTTGTCATAGGTCTAATTAGTGATAGTAAGTTGAGTTCTTAAACTCAGTGAGTTTAAGAACGCATGCAATAGTTAAAGAAAGATACAGCCATAGGTTTTGAGCTACTTCGCTAAGATGCTGGAACAAGGGTGTGTTCCTAAGGTTGGCACAGAAGATCAAAATCAGAGGAAGTACTTCACTGAGTCAGTTTAAGTCTGATGTGTTGCTCTCCTATGGTACAGCACTTTATAGGATTAGGGTCCCTAAAGGCTCTTTCCTAATAGTAACATAACACCTTATCGTCTTTTTAAATATACTAACCTGTCTATCTTGGTAATCCTAAAGTTTCATTCACTTACATTCTGGGCACAGCATCAATACTGGACAAACAAGTAATTATTTAATTTTCACAAAGAAAACCCTGGCCTAATGATTTAAGCACTGCCTCTTTCTAGGGACAGATTTATGTTTAAATCTTGTTTAGCCACAAATACCTCCATCACTCAGGGTACATTGTTTAGGCTGAACTCAAACTCACAGTTTAGGTAGGAGATGTCCATGTTTCCAAAAAGCAATTTGATTGCCCAAGCCCTTTCAACTGCTTGATTCCTCATTTGGGAGTGCAGGAGACTCAGCAGGATCAGCTGTGGTTTGGAGGGGTGCAGGGAAAGCCTCATTCACTCACAGCTGGGGAGAGAATCCAGCAAAGTACTCCACTTTCACTTGACTTTGCAAAAACAGGATGGAGGGAGGAGAAAAGGAGGTAAGTTTGTTTTGCACAGTAACTGAGTAGATCAAGCAGCTGTCCAGGAAGAGATGGTGCTGAAAACCAATTCCATTTGGCAGTTCGTAGCTCCTGTACAACAGGACCTTGATTGCCAGGCTAAGGATGGGACTCTGGCAGTGCATTCCTCACCTGCCTGTTGAATCAGACTCCAGTTTAGGACAGTAAAAGCCACCCTGTTAAAGAGCAAAGAGCATGGTGTCCAAAAGTTTTCCTGCCATAAAGAACCTTAGGGCTCAGGTCTCTCTTTGCAGTTATTATTTATACATTTTATTCACTAAATCTTCAGTGATGCTATCAGTTGTATTATTTTTCATTCAGCATGACTATAAGGCAAACAGTATTATTTGACTGTATTCCAGTAATCCTATTAGTGGTAATAGGCAGCAGGAAGATGACTCTGGCTGTAGAAAAACGTATTTTCAGGAATGTTCTATCTATTAGCTTTGCAATCATTATTTCGCAGTCACTTTATAATTTCAATCTTTCCACTGAAAGTGGTTATTAGTTTATATTTCTTTCCTAATAAAAGCATTTTTACTTCTAGGAGCTTCTTTGCTGCCCTCTTAAGCCCTTTGCTAGAACAGCAGAGCTGAATGAGCAAACTTTATCATGTCAGCAACAAGGCACTTCAGATTGTTTCTGCTTTGACTCTACTTCCAATAACAAAAATATTTTTCTGATTATATAAAAAAGTAGAAGTTCCTTAGTTTTTTAAATAATATTGTGAGTATAATATATCAGTATTATACTGTATTATATTATTATTATATATTGGTATGGTAATTTTTCTTATATTAACTATTATGAAGTTGTAAAATAATAGGGAAAAATTGGAAATTTTTTGTGAGCCTATTTTTATTATTTTTGTAACACTTTCTTCATATATACAACAAGATTGTCTGTCAATTTTAATTTCTGGTCTCTTTTAATTTCTTCCACACATATTTCTTTCTTAGTGTGTCTTTCTGAAGTAAAACATACTAAATAACTTACTAAAACTTTCTCAGGAAAGAAATTATGGATCCACTCATTTGTCATTTTTTTAATGCCATGAAAACTTACAATTGCTAATAGCACAGAGAAAAAGACCACTGTAAGTACTGGGGAAAAAAAAGGTGTAAAAGCTGGTTTTATCCTAAAACTGAAAAAAATATGAATTGATTCATATCCATTGTTTTCTGTATTAACTAGACAATTTGCTGTAAGCTGAATCCTCAAACTAGCTTCTTATAGAGCAAAAACTAAACCCACTTACTTTAACACGCAAATTTCCTTGCTTGCTTTCAAATATTCACTTTAGAGGCCAATCCAAAGATCAATGAGAGGGAACAGAAAGGAAGATTCCTCACACTTCCAGTTGAATGCCTGGTCTTACAACCAATAGTATACTCTCTGTCAACATAATTTATAATTCTAACTTCTTCAGTCTTTAGTTAGTTAAACTTGTCGCTGCTGAGCATGTAGGCAGAAGGAGATATTAAGGCAGATTTATACAAATTCAAATACCAACCTAAACACGGACAGCAAGTAAGTCATTGCAATCTAATTGTCCAAAGGTCTTATCTGTGGCACCCTGACTGCTGAGATTACCCTTAAGGAAATTAATGGAGAGTGAAACAGTGGAGACACAAGTCTTCATTCCAAAGTTATGCTTTCAACCCATCTGTGTCCCTGCAGTTGAGAAATACAAAAAGCAGCCACTGAATAGCAGAGTAACACAGTTAAGATCATTGAGCAACCTGGGCTGTCTTTCTCTACTATTCTACTATTGAATCAATGTTTGTTTATGATTTTATGCTTTTGCTATTCAGTCAAAAATCTAAGAAACGGATGGAACAAAACTCTGGAAGACATTTAATTTCTCACTACCTTTTATGAAACTTGGTGTAATTTATGAGGTTTATACTTAATCAAAACTTTATGTTTTGGTGACCCTCTAAGAACAAAATCATAAAGATTTAGGAAGTTATATGTTTCACATAGTAGCTATGCTATAACAATGTAGTTTATAAACAACTTTCTATTTAAAGTTCTTAATTAAAATAGAACAATTATTAAATAAACTGGAAAATAATAAACATAAATTGATTATAACTTTAATGTTATAAAATGGCTTAAATCCAGTATTTTAAAATCACATTAGAGAGGATATGAAAATTATATTCCCTTTTCCAGGCTTTCATATCATTTAAACACTTTAATTAAAATGCAAATTCATCTATACAGCAGATATAAAGACAAAAGCTTTGGTGAATATGGAATATTTGAGAAATCATTAGCCAACATCATAGTGCATTAGATAGCTGCTACTGAATTGGAAATATAATGTTCACTGTGACAAAAAGATTATAAATCAAATCAGATGGCGGTACCACCTAGTGCTTTAATTTCCTTTAATTTCTGCAAACTTCATTCTGAAATGCTTTTACTCTGAATAATAACTTCCATCATCATGAAAGAACTATTAAATCCTTAAAACACTGACTCCTCTTTGTGTGATTTTCCACCAAGGAAGTCTTTCTTATGTCATGTTCTGTCACTTGGCAAGCAGTGTAATGTAATGCAGTTGATGTGTCATATATATGCTTACATAAATAAACTAATGTCAGGAAAGTGAAACAGTACTTCCTGGGCATGTGAAAGCAAAGGGAACAAAGTGATGGACTCAGGGATGCACTGGCTTTCAACAGATTTCATTAACTAAGCAGTTTGTAGCCATGAATAAGAGGTCTACAAACACGCAGGCGATTTCTGTACAGATGTGCAGACAGATCAGCGCTCATTGGTACCCAGAGCCACTGGAGCACGCATAGCTGGGTTCATGCTGCTCAGACCACACTGATACCCCACGGACAAGGTTCTGAGATCCTTACAGCAACTGGCAGTTCACCACATTGTTCTCTAAACTGCCTTGTTCTCTAAACTGCCATCATAAATGGTAGTCAGATGTAAATATTCCTGTGCTTTTATCCATATTTGTGAAGACTACATAACTAGGTGACGTGACTGGACTTCCATAGATGACATCTGAGCAACACCTCCCATCTTTCACTCACCTGCCTGTATCTGCCCACCATTACATATCTCTCATTTATGTGAGCACAACTGTTTGTGACTTGCAGTGAACGAAGCTGTGAACTGATCCAGGTTAAAATATAAAGTGCTGTTCTGGGTAAGGTGAGGGGACAGCCCAGGCTGCAAGCCAAGGTGTGCTTTCCAAGGCACCTGAGCCTGTTTAATAGTCCTCCTCGCGGTGGCGCACAAGGCCAGCTTCGTCTGTGAAACACCTCCTGCTACTATTTTTGACTTTGAAGCTCCATACAACAGCAAGCCTAGCCAGACTTTCCAGGTTATCTTCAAAACTTAAGGCACTTTGCTTTGGAAGTTTATATTAATACAATATCAGAGCCTGTTATAACTTTGCTACATAGGTGACCACAAGCACAGACATGACTTTTTAGTGTTTGGATCACGCTGAGTGTTGACTACATTTAGTTCCTACTATCAAACTCCTTAGTGCTCATTAATTCACGGCATCCTTTAAAGCTCAGAAGTGCAACATAACACATGGTCTGGTGTAGGGAAACACAGCCATGTGTTACATCCCACATATGGGTTGTGCAATTTAAATGTAAATGCCAAGACTGACTGTTTTACTTTGGGGGTTTTTTTCCCCTCATGAATGAGCATGCCAATCTCAGTTAACCCACAAGTTTTATTTAGAAGTTAAGACCAGTATGTGCGGCATTTTCTTCAAAAACAGACAACTGCACTACAAATTGCCTTATATCACTTTTCCAAATATAAAAGTGCTAGATGAAAATACATTTTAACAGAATGGTTCCAGTTTTTATGACTCACTCTGTCTTTGCTGACAAGGGCAGACTGTGGCATTATTTGTGACAATACTAGCTGTACACTGCACTAAGATTTCAAAGGGCCCTCTTCAGTCATATTTTATACAGCTATTGCCTAATAAAATATTTGGTACACTACTGACATCAGCTGGATGTAAGGAGACCTTACGCTCATAATCTTTTGTAAAGTAAAACTCAGCCTAGGATGTTGTGCCCACTATAACCTAAATACAGCTGTCACCCCCACACAAATTTGACTTACCATAAAGCAACCAATCGCAGCTGTTTTACTCATGGTGTTAGCACCTTTTGATTCCCTGCTCTCCTGTCCTGGGTCTCTTCCCAGCCTTTGATCTTCCCTGTCTGCTCTCTTTGCACAACACTTCACGCATCTGGGTGGCTCAGGGATGGTTCAGCTGAAAGACAATTTTTTTCCCTTTCCTTATATTTCGGAAGCATTAGTTACCTGATCTAGACCACCATGCGGGCTGCCTCACCATCACTTTGCCTGCAGTAGTGGAGTATGAGCACAAAAAAGCTGGGGACTTGACGGTGTTGGAGAAATTGAATAGCCTAGTCTGAACTTCTCTTAATTGTCTGGATTTCCTCCTTTCAGTTCTAAAGCAACCTAGGCTGCTGGCTACATATTCCATCCCATCTGCTGTGGAGCAACACTGGCTGCCATGGCTGCCTTATGAAGCAGAACAGAGGATGGATTTAGCTGAAAAAATAATTGCTGTCAAAAAAGCTGTAAGAAACTTTGATATCTTTCATGAATGTAATAAAACTAACCACAGCTGGGTAAAGCAAAGACTCAAAAAAGAAAATATTGTAGGAAACAGTTTCCTCTGCCATAAATGTGGGTAACAAGATGGCTACTTATAAGCCTGTAATTTTCTACAAGAGAACCTCTGTGAAGAGCCAGATATGAAAAGCTAAATATATAAAAGGAATATAAAAGAATACAGATATCAATTAAAATGGGTAGCTACTCTATTTTTCCTGCAATTATCCTCTATTTGTATAGACAAGATTATTATTATTCTTATTACCTTAGAAAGGGAAAGGATGTTAAAAACCATCACCTTGCTATATTTTACCAACCACACTAAAATAATAAGTAAAGAGAAAATATTAGAAGCCTTAACTCATCTGAAATATTTAGTGAAATACTTAGAATTTTCTAATAGAGACTGAGAACAGACAATTATTTTACTGATTACTTGGATGATTTATACCATTGTTAAGTCTTGCATGTTTGTTATAAAGCAATTGTATACTGGAATAGACTTGAGTACTCTATATGATTGACTCAGATATGCAAAAATTCTCAGTTAGAGGTGCTCAGGTATCTTCATCATATACCAATCAAGACAAACACAGCCCTAGATAGTTAGTAAAATCTCAAAAATATGACGCTCTTGCTTGAGCTGCAATTTGCAGCTGTTTAGACACTCCGAAGTGATATTTGATCGATCCCCTTTCTTGTGGCTTTTCCATCTGCACAGCCACTAACAAGCTTCTTCCCACCACCAATCCTTAATTTTCATGAAGCACATGGAAATGTAGTACCTTTGAGGCATTCACCCTCCATCAACATGACAGTAGATTTTTTCACATGTTACCAAGTCAGACATGCCCCACACAATGCACATGTGAATCCAGTTAAAGATGTGCAGAGTAAAAATACTAGATGCTTAATTTTCATAGGTTAATTGGATTTCACATAAAATGTAATAAGAACATGACAACCACAAATTTCTAAATCATCTACCTCTTTTTTTTTATTGTTTTTGTTTTTCAATTTAAAACACGAAGCCTGTTAAAACTTCCCTCAGTGGGTGTGCTAAGGATTCCAGGACATCTCTCTTTTCATTTGTACACAGTCCCTGCAAACTTTGCTAAATTACTGTGCCTTACAAATATACTACTTCTCTTTAAACTGGCAAGCAGATAATGTAAACCATATGATGCTCCATATGGCTTGAAAGAAAGATTCATAAGAAATCTTGTTTCTAAAAGTGGCATATTTCAATGCTTTTAGAGCTGTGAAAGGCTTTTCTGTTTGCCTGTTCTCTATACCATTATCACAGTCCTGAAGGACTGTTTATCACTGGAGGATACCACCTGCTTCCAGGAACTGTATCCTATTCTTCCACGTTTCCCTCCATGGATCACCTGCCAATGAATCACCAAGGAAACTCATTACCAAAAGCACAAACTACACTGAGTGGTACAGCTGACTGCCAGCAGATAGTGTTACTCGCTGGATCACTCAAGCATGCTATTTCTTCAAATGCTGCACTTCTGTCATGTTGAATGGCTGTGCTACACTGCTTCTCATTCTCATTTGTTATTTAATTTTAATCTCATCTGACTCACTGGTGTCAGTTCAATGTCTGAGCTGCTGTCAGAAAGTCTCTGAGGCTATTTTAACAGCTATGAAAAGACAAAACACAGTTCTCATTCTTTTCACTTGTCATTTATATTGAGGAATTTGCTATTTCATTAGCTCAGCTTAGGCACATCATGTTCTGGATGAATGAAGAAGAAAGTGAACGCTTCTTTCCCACAGTTTAATGTTTACCTCCAGTTCACGTCAGGCTGTGATTTTCCTATTTTCACACTGCCAGTCTCCAGAAAGGTTCACGGACTACTTCACATAAAATGCAAAGATCATGACTCATCTCGGTCTCATCCGTGACCTGAATGCCTGCCAACATCAGGTTAATATTTTCAGTGACAGCTTGAAGACTGGTAGAATACAATATTCTAATGCTTGGATCAACTTCTGCCTTTCCCACCATCCTTATTTCAGCTGGGATAAAGCTACTTTTCTTCTTTGATAATACACTGATGTTTAGTTATTGCTAAGTAGTGCTTATTCTAAATCAAGGACTTTTCAGTTTCTCATGCTCTGCCAGCAAGAAGGTACTCAAGAAACCATGAGGGATCACAGCCAGGAGAGCTGACCCAAACTGGCAAAAAGGGATATTTTAATCCATAGAATATCATGCCCAGTACATAAACTGGGGGGCAGTTGGCTGGAAGAGGTCCTGGTTGCTGCCAAAGGATGGGCTGGGCATCAATTGGTGTGTTGTGAGCAAAAGTATTGTGCATCACTTGTTTCTCTTGGGTTTTATTCCTCTCTGTCTCTCATTTCTCATTAAAATTCTTACTATTAATTATTCTTATATTTATTCTTATATATATATTATTCTTATCATCATTATTAGGATATTTTATTTTGTTTCTATTATTCAACAGTTCTCATCTCAACCTGCAAGTTTTGGGGTTTTTTACCTGATTCTTCCCCACAGAGGGGAGGGCAGAGAGGACTTAGTGAGCAGCTGCATGGTACTTAATTGCTGGCTGGAACTAAACCCTGACACTCACCTACTCTCCATGAATTCCAGTTTTCAGTCTCTGTGTTTTGCACACCCACTTGTGTGGATTTTCCCAGGGATTCTGCCGGGACTGCAGCAGTTGGTTAGATGTCCTGGCCATGTAGCTGCACTGTCCCACTGCGGCTCATTTCTTTTTATCAAACTGGAGAAATACCTCATTTATACACTCATAGGTTTAAGGTAGAGGCTCCTTCTCATTACAAGCGCTGTACCCATTAGCCAGTGTCCCCTTACTAACCAGAGCTCACAGTTCATCAGTTCAAAGCCAATCCAACCAGACATTTTAAACCACCAAACGACACCCCTCCCTAACTCTACTGAGCACAGAGTCCTCCATGGACAGCTTGGTGACCTTTCATCCTGCTGAAGTGCTGAATGGCTTTATGAACTCTTTTCCTACTTAAACAAATCTATCATATTAGTGCAACAATTTAATACAGATTACAGTTTCAAGATTCAAAATCTCAATTAAAGAGATATTCTCTTTTTTTTGTTATAGCTACTTTCCTATTTGTCAAAAACCTTTTTATTTTAAAAGCATAGACTTAGACAGCGATGGTCCTTGTTATTTTTAAGGTTTTACCTTTCTTCATTTCTGCACTTATGTAGGGCAATTCACTACATCTGTGATTAATGATGCCAACTTCAACTTTTTTTCTGCAAAAATCTAGTAGTTGTGGACACTAATGGACACAATTTAAATGACACTAAAATTGGAGTGAAAAATGAAGGCTAAAATGGCTAAGGGATATTTTGACTAATTCTGAGAGATTCATTGACCTGAAAAGCACAGCAGAGTTACAGAGATAAAAATCTATTTAATCTATTGATAGGTGAAAAACTTAGAGAGTAATGATCATCTAACTAAACACCATAGATTTGTAATAGTTTTGAAGAAATGAAAAGTGGATTAAGATTATGATAACATTAGAAATAACAGTATGCCTATTTGGGGTGTGCATTGTATGCTGACAGATATCTGATAAGATACAGAGACTGATGAAAGTCATGTCACCATCTTATCATTCCAAATATCATCATTTTTATTAGGAGACATTCAGAGTCCTTGGTGAATACTTAAATTCAGGATAAAATTAAGCAGCTGTTTGCTATTCTTCCTATTATCCATAATAAAGCTAGTTAAGAAATGTATTTAAATCTATGGTAAATCAGACATTACTATAACAATATATAAGGCTTGGACTCTTGGACTCTTTATCAGTACAAGATCTGATGGTAAATTTATTGCTTCCCATTTAAAACAAACAAACAAACAAAAAATGAGATAATGCTTGTTTTCATTCTTTGGCCAGGCACTGAGTTTAAGAGGGTGGAAACAATGGTCCTTAGAATTAAGGTCTTAAGGATTGCTTAGGAAAGTCTGTCTGGTAAAAACCATAATTCAGCCTTCAAGCAAATGCCAAAACTTCTACTGGTCTCTCTGTAGCCACAGAGCTCATAAAACACTGCCTTTCTACAGATGCAACACCTCTCATTTCTGTAGGTCCATTTAGGTGTATGAATTTTGACTTGTCAGTCTGGCTAACAAAAATACAATAACGACAAACGAGCAGTCTGGCAGTGTCCCTGCTGAAGGCCAGATGTGCAGCATTTATTTTGAGAGAAACATCCTCCCAGGATTGAAAGTTTTAAATTGTATGTGAGGGGAGTAAGAATTGACACATCTTCAAGAAACAGACTGAAGACCTGGCACAAAGGACTTGTTTGGAACAAAGAGGAAAGCTTTGATTATGAGGTTGGGAACATTGTATGAGAGCCTTATGTCAGAGGAGTTTGGGAAAAATTTTGAACAGCCCTGAAATATTATTAGTTACTTCAAAGACTATGAATGCTGAACTAAAGGAACATTATCCTTTAATCTTTGCAATCTTTTTTTTCCCCTAGTTTTTTTTCTAGTTAAAAAAAAATTCTTATATTTATCTCTTTAGTATTCTACTTTCTTTCCTCATACATTTTTCAATGGGTTTTCCTTGACTTGAGTAATAATGTATTTTAAGACAATTAGACTGATGCAAAATATGGTATAATGTTGACAATCTATTGACAATTGCCAAGACTGTCTTTTTTGATAAGCCCTGTATTGAAAAATAAAGTAAAAAAAAAAAAATTGGCAGATTGGGTTTACACTGTCAGCTGTAAGGTTAGATCATATACCCCCACTACTCTAGGGTTTCATCACAACTGCTGTTGCTTGTCCTGTCATGCAGCATAGAGGTGACTGCAAAAACACTACCAGTCTAAATCCAGATTGTTCCTCTGGCTAAACTGACATAATATGATCACGAACCCAAGTCTGATCAAGGTACTGCTGAGTAGCACAGGAGGGCTGATATTGCTGCCATGAAACCATGCCTGCCAGCAGCTGAGATGACAGGCCATGAAAGACTTATCCAAAATCCTTTGGAAGTTATGGTTACTGTTGTAGACACATGCAAAATTTAAATTTTACTTCAAAGTTTGTATTGTTACATATCAAAAAACAGGGGAATGCTCGTTTCTTACCCATTCTCTTCTTCCTTTTGCATTCAGCCATGAATTTACAAGATGTGGTATTTACAGAGAATTGAACATCAGCTATTTTAGGATTCATTCCTCCAGTTCTGATACCACTATTTAGTGAACATGTTTTCCTGTACTTCAATTATTCCAGCCAAAGCTGTCTGTGTTTAATAATTATTGAGAAACCTAACTTAGATTCCTATTAATTTTAAGGTGATTTATGTCACTGTGACAGCTTTCTGCTAACCAATCATTAATGAAAAGTATTTCTGAAACACCAAGTTCTAAATGGCAGCAATGTTGCTTAATTAGGGAAAGAGAACATTCTGAACAGTTTGTCATAACCGAAATGTTCTAGAAGTGTATGATACTGAAACCTATTTTATCACAGCACAACCTTTTCATCTCTTAAGTAAGAAATTCACTGAATGCTTTAATATGTTTTGATCCACAGTAGCAAAGATTCTAGATGTCAAACAACTGTTAAAAGGAAAAATACCAGAAATCATTAAAATCTTTCCATTTTGAAAAAATACTCTAAGACAATACCTGCTCTCAAATATCAGTAGAAGCTACTAGAGGTAACTGAGAACCCCCTTCAACAGAGAAGATACTTTTGAATGTGACCTTAATATAGCTGTGTTTAAACATCTTCTGTAAACTAAAGTCTTATATATTATTTACTCTTTACACACAGTTACGCACAGCAATTTTTTTCATTCTGTGATAGCTGCTGAGCTTCTAGAAATCAGAAAAATAACAAATACCCTACATTTTTTATACATTCTCCTCACTAGAGTTCTTCTTCCTGAATCATCCCTTCTTTGTCCACATACCTATATGCACATGTATATAAATTTCTGCATATATACTGATGAGATACATTTGGAAACATTTCAGTATCTGGCCTGGAGAACTCTCTCTAAAATAACTTCCTTTTAAGGTTTCCCTTTTTCTTCACTTTACCTTGTGTTTTTTTAATGAGAGTTTTGCCATCTTTCTGTGTTATTACAGGAATATTTACTGCTGCAGGCATGATGAATAGCCCAACCCAAACTGTTGGTCATCAAGCCCAGAATGTGACAAGGACATCTGATTGCCTGCAACCAGAGCCCTGGCGGCCGTGACTGTATCTGTAATACCCTGCTAGAGTGTCCTTGCTGAAGTAAGTTTTGCTGTTATTTCCTTTTAGTCATGACTTTATAAATGGCAAAGTCAAAACTGAGGAAAACTTCTTGCTCAATTAGAAACCTTAAACCCATAATCATAGCTTCCTAAAACTACAAGCAAAATCTAAACAGTGTCATGGAGAGAACTTTCACTATGCTGGACCATCACTGATAGGAGAAAATTGATTGTGAATAATTTACTTAATATAGTGCAGTATTTTGCTCTTTAAGTCTACGTAGTTGGCCTTTCAAATTCCTCTGCAGATAATTAGGTTTTTTGCTTATCATAAAAAAAACTATAGCCAAAAGAGTAATTTCATTAAAAATAATGCTTAATTCTATATCACAATTTCAAAGTGTAACTCGATACAGACTTCACACGTATATACATATATATATTAAAATAATATGCAGACTTGCAGAAAATGCTTATATGCTTCCATACATGAAATAGATAAAGGTTGACATCTCCACTGCATATCCCCTACTTAATAAATCAGAAAAAGTCATAATTGCAACACTTGTCTTCACCTGCTGTCCCATATCTTGATATTCATTTGTTGCATTAGGGATCCTCTATCACACAGTGTATAGCAAATGGACTAAGATTATGAAAACAAAACCAAAGAAAGTAACACTTGTTGCCACCTGCCTTCTTATGAGCATACACCTTTTTACAGTATTAATATGAATATGCTGGGCTCTTGAGGTTTTCTAGCTTGATATAGTCCAATATAGGAGACATATTTGAGTGAGAGAGCTTGAATAGCATCCTCAGCATCTGAAGTAATTGACCTTCCCATTGCTCGGGCAACACTACAGTATTCACTTGCACACTTCTTTAAATATGAGTTCAAGTGTTCTGATGATATAAACAGAAAAAGTAGTTTATTTTGTAGTAGCCTGGGTAGAGTGCAGTATGTATTAAAATTAAGTAAATAGGAAAAGATCATGATATAGTATTGGATAGAAAAATGTAGAAGCCATTCCTTTCTGCTATAAGTTCATAGGGGAAAAAAGTCTTAAATAAAGTAATATTTTCTAAAATTTATGTTTTTCTGAATTTCATATGGCCCTACAAAACTGACATTTCATCCAGATACAATCATCAAATCCTTGTCCTTTGATGCTTCTTAAAAAGAAAATCCAGTAATTGTCAGATTCCTTTGCCCATAACTTCTGTGGGACAGAGTGTTCATAACTCCCAGGAAAACTAACAGGACTCCATCACTTCTGAGAAATAAACCCAGTAGAAATAATAAAACTTGGTCAAATATTTAATAAAAGTAGTCAGTAGATGTAAAATCCACAGGTCCCATCACTCTAGCAGAAACCAATCTCCAGCTAGCTGAATTTGTGGCAGTTATCACTGATGTAGTGTGCTTTCTTCATTGTGAGAATCACAACAGAACAATTAAGAAAAAAACTGTCAGAAAATTTCCTCCTCAGGACCTTGCTTTCAAATAGAGTAGTTCACCACAAGGTCTAGGCATTTCTGGTTTTCATCTTTAACAGCATTGCGCTAAAACACACATAATTGTTACAACTACTTCACAGAAAAAAAAAAAAAATCACCCTCAAATCACAGACCAGAGGAAGGAAATGGTTGATAATTTTAACTGCCTTAGAGCTTTATAGAAAACCAGATACTTTTAAAACAAAATAATTACACTCCAGAACTTTGAAGCTGTGCCTTGACCTTGCTCCTCATATTTTAAAGCCCTTGGTTTAGAGACAGAGTATACATTAAACATGCCTGCTCCACAGAACTGATGTACAACTGAACTTCGTATAACTCTTTTGTTTGGGTAAAAAAACTTTACTGTGAGACTGGCCATGCATTGCAATTACTTGAAATGCAAACAGAGGCATGGAGAAACAGCTGTTTTCCCAATATAGCAAACTCTTTGGGGAAATTTGTGCAGAAGGAAGCAATAAATGCATCAGCAAGCACTGACACACTCTGATAATTACTGCAAAGCAAAAGAACATCTGCATGCAAGAAGGAGTAAAAACAACACTACAGTTAATGAAAAGAAAAATTAAAAGCAATCCTTTGATGAGGAATGGAAGAAAAAAATCCACTTTTTCCTGAACAGATCACTAGCATATTACTCAAGAATTCAATTCTGAAACATTTTTGTTGCTTGATAGCAACTGAGATAATTTTAAACTGAGATAATTTATGCCTCAGTCAGTAACAGCAGCTTTCCTACTCCTTTAAAAAATCCTCCAAAAACGTACAAAACACCAAACAAAAATCCAAGCAAAAAACACCGAAAAAAACCAACCAGGACCCGTGATATGCAGTGGATTTACCTTACATTTTATTTAAATCAAATGACCATTCTAGCTTCAGGACAAGAAAATATTATGCAAAAAAAGCAAATCAAGATATACTACCATGTCATATTATCTGCCTGGATAAGTCTGCAAAAGTTGGAATAAACCAGGTGGTTGAATATCTTTCAGAGTTTTTCTCAGAAGAATAATTTAACTTTCTAGTTGTAGATTGGTTAGGTCACAAAATGCCCAGCTAACTTCTCTGATGTCTTTCTGGTTTGTCTTTCCCAAAGAAAATGGAGCCAAGGGACACAAAATTCTGAATGTGAGTTTCTGTTGAGCAACACTTGATTTTTCATTGTTCCCAACTGCCATTAGCCACCCTACCCACCCAAGATAGTTTTTCTTAGTTTTTCTACGCTATTTCTACAAATATGCTTGAGGTTTGGTTGGTTGGTTTGTTTGGGGAGTTTTTAAGTCCATAAGACCAATTAAGTACTTTTGGAGGGGGGATAAAATCATCAGTAGTTTTTCATATTTTATGTCACTGTGAACTTTACAGAAAAAGACTGTGACTGCAACTCATCCTACATCTACTCTGAACTCTTTAGGATTCCGTTCTCTGCATAAGTTTTTTTCAACTTATAAAATAGTTATAAAATCTAAATGTTAGAGTAAATGTATAGATACTGCTTATGATCCAAACAAAATTAAACATTATTAGGACTTTGTGAAGGGCAGAAATAAGTCATACAAAAAGAACGGAATAAGAAGAAACAGCCATGTTCATAACCGTAACATACAGTCCACGTTCCACAAATGTGATTCAGAATGAATGGTGATGATAGTACCAATTTTACCAGCGAATGAAATGCTAATCTTTCATAAATGTTTTTCACTTTAATCAGCGGGTATTTTTCTTTCCTTGAGAAAAAAAAGATTATGCATGAATTTCATTTTAGATTGCCCTCGGAATCTTACATGTTTAAGATAATTTGCATCTCTTTTACATAAACAACAGTCAGTTTGGAATTTTAATTTCCATGAGCCAGAGATGGGACAAAGATATCAACTCCAGAGCCCTGAAAACCAAGAAAAAAAGGTGATATTTTCTGCCCGCCAGCTGATTATTTTTCTTGTCTGCTTTACCTGTTTATATGGATGGCTCTTCCCCAGGTTTCTTTATACTTAGAGAGTACCTCCAAGGACTGAATCCTGGTCCCAGCTCATAGGCACTGCTGTAAAAAGCATGGTTAGCACTCACAAACACCAGCTACACTCTCCTAAGTTGTAACAGCTCCACTATACGCTCCAGGTTCGGTGAGTGTATAACTGGTGATCATGCTGATCTTCCCCTCAGGACCCACAAACTTTCTGATATAAACTAGAGGAATGATGAAGCTGTAATACTGATGGGGAAAGCAATAGGAAGGAATGCATGCTTCATAAAACATGCAAATACATGTTAAGAAATTTTTCGCAAATTTGTGTAAGTGGGAAAGTTAAATTTTAGTAAACAAAATGATGTGGGTTTTTGACCTGTTACAAATTTAAGATGAAGTTCTGTTTATGTCAAATTCCTCAGAAAAAAGGTATCCACTGTTTAATTTTCATCCACTCTCCCCTCGTTTTCACAGCCCCTTCCTACATTCCAGAAACTGCACCAACATGAAGTTTTTGAGCAGAGCATTAAAGTGCGCATCGCATTTTTGGTACAGCATGCATTGAATAATTTGTGTTAAATATGATTTGGTTTAATTGATTCTTTAATCACAATTTGTTTAATGCACTCAGCACAGCTTACTTTCAAAAAAGTGGAATGAGAAATTAAGCACAGCATTGATTATGTTGATATAGGAGGTGATTAATACCTTTCTTGCCACTCTTAAAGTCAGTCCAGATACACTTCAGATGCAAATATTCTCAGTCAGGCTCTTCTGTCCAGACATCTTGTTGATTGTGTTAAATTCTCTCTAGTGATCATCTCCTGTGCTTCCAAAAAACACTAGGTAATGACAGAGTCCTCAGGTCAAAAAAAGGCAACAAAGAGATGGCAGATAAGAATGAATATATTAGTGTGTGTGCCAACAGGATTTCTCCATATTAGAGATAAATGGAACTTTCTTCAGGAAAGACAAACACCAAATCCCTCCAATATTCTCCTCCTCAGCTGCCATACATCTGGCAAGTCAGCTTCCAGTTATTCCAGCAATATCTGAGTACAACACAGTTGACATCTTTGGCAATTTGTTTAGCAAGGGAGGGGAAGAAATCAAGTGAAAAAAAAAGAAAAAAAAAAGAAAAAAAAAGAAAGCTGAACTAAGCAAAATACACAGTTAGAATATGCATCCATACAAACACTCCCAGGCAACCTGCACTGACTACTCTGATTACACAGGCTGCTCTAAGCTCTAGAGCTTTAGAAAATGAAAACCAATCCTGTTTTCAAAATAATTTTCAGCCAAACTTAATCAGTGTGTTTGGATTGAAGGACAAAGCTTCTGCTCTGCTTCTGTTACTTCTTATTAGTCCAGTGTTAATTAGAGGGTCACAGAGAGGCTCTAAAACTACATATTTGTAAACTGCTAACCAGGCCTTTAGTAGAATTGCTGCTAAGAGATTCAGTTTTCTTCTCTCCACTTCTTCCACTTGGTGGAAGAATGGTGAAGCAGAACACTAACATACTGGAGATTAATCCCAGATTGATTGACTGAAATTTAGAAGTTTAGGAGTTTAGAAATTACCTTGTACTTTCACATTACATGACTAATGTACATGAGTATGTACATGACTATTTCTGGAACAAGTTACTAAGACAATTAAAACAACAATTAAATACAACATGCTGTAGCTTCAAAGTTACAATTTTTCCAGCCATATAATTTTATTTTTATGATTTATTGTAATAATGTCAGCTAATAATTGAGCAATTGACATTTTTTTCCTTACATGGTATTAAAAGGAATTAAAAGGAATTCATGGGAGAAGATTACTTTTTCACAGAAAATCCCAACAGATTTCTAGGGTTTTTTTCCATGTAAAACTTGTCTTGTTTCCAAAACTAATTTTACCCATCTCTTTTCAGGTAGGACAATTTGTTTTTCTATGCTTTACAACTATGGTTATCATAGGAACTAGTCATGAGACAGAGAACAAGAAATGTTCATCAAAACACCATCTGATTAACTGACAAATACCTTCTGTTGCAAACCTCTTTCCAAAAAAAGTCTAACCTTGAGGGAAGTATGTGAAAAGTGCACGTATTGTATTCTACTGTCTCCCACATGCTCACAATAAACCAAGATGAGTTTTACTTTTACATTTTCTAACGCCAGAGAAGTGCGTTGAATCCCTTTGGTAGCTAAATTAACACCACTTTCATTTTTTTGATTTTTAATGAGTATGCGTATTGCCGTACACAAACTAGCACTCCAAATGTTTCCCTTAGCTTTTGCCTTTCTCTTCAAAAACCTGCATGTAAAAAAAATTTTCATGAACCCTTTTCCTATCCTTAATATTATCACTTAGCATTACACTAGATAGTAAGTAGATTTTATATTTAGCAATACAGTGAATAATTTTTTCTGTATAACACATTTTTCTTAAGTTTATTTCCAGAGGGAGACAGTTAAACATACTCTATTTTTAAACATGGACACCAAGGAGCTTTGTGAAAATTGTAGTTAAAATAAAAAAATTAGTTGATTTTTTTTAAGTGGTCAAGCCTTGTTCTAACATTTCCAGTCTTACAAAGAGAATACATTACTATTTACCTGTATGAAATCCCAGTTATTTTAATTATATGGTTACCTCTTTCTATCCTTAGGTGTTCATAGTATGCCTAGATTTACCAGGTTTGAGACTCCAAAAACCATATCATGGTTTTGTGCTATTCATGTATTTTAATGTCTCTGTTAAGAACTCTTAGGCCAGTGTAGATATCAATGTCGTCAAAGTATTACAAATTAATACAATTAAATTGTGTCATCTGCATCTTCACCGTCACCTGTTTACTGTGCCTTGGCCTATGATTAATGGAGGCAACCCTTGCTTAAAGCCTGAAAGCTATTCTTTACTAATTTCTACTTTCATGTCATACACTGAAGAACATCATGTAGCCTGAAGTGCACTCCTGCTCTCCTTTTTAGCTTAGTCAAAAATATTATCAATTTTTAAAAAATTACTATAAAAGAAACTAGAAGACATGAAATAGTATCTGTGGAAAGTAAAGAAATAACAATGTACCAAATGAAAGAAGTGATAAGGGCAACAAGAAATATGTATTTCTATAAAAATCTTTTTTTACTAAAGTCTAAGTTATTCATGCCAGGAGTTGCTGCACTGCCTAAGGTCCTGTCACTTTGTTTCATCAACATCCCATGTAAAATGCAGTGTTTTTAAACTAGTAAAACAGAGAACATCTTAAGTCCAACTAGTAAGATGATTTAGTCCTTCCATCCAGGTTCCCAAGTGTAGGTGTGCTAATGGGAGAAAATAATGCTACCCCTGCCAGGTGACCTGAGCAGGGGGCAAGGCTGTGCCATCCCACACACAGCACACATTCCACCAGCTAATCATTCCCAGGGAGCCTGCAGGCAGCTCCCACTCGGCACCAAAAATTACACCATGGGCATGTGCTTACGCTTGTCTTGATGTGAAGCAGCATGTTCTCATGTGAACATCTGCTTGCCAGTAGAAATGGTGCATGGAATTGCTCACTGCTAAAAAAAAAGTTTTCCCTGGAAAACTCTATCCAAGTGCTAAAGGCAAGAACTGTGTGGTGGGTTTTGCCCATTGGTCCATCTGAGGGATTGCAAGAGTATCTTTGCTACACTCTTTTCCCATCTATTGCTAGCACAAGAAATGGCATTTTTATTCAATACTTTATGAGTTTTGAGTGCCTTTTGTATCAAAACCTGTATCAAGCGCTACCCTCAGTGCATTACACCAGGCTACCATTCTGGTCCTTGAATTAATGCTTTGAAAATGAAATGACAATCAAGAAAAAAAAAGAAACAAAACAAATCACAATAACTACAGGAAAAAAGGGGGGGGGGAAATGATGAATTCCTTTCAGACACGCCTTACACTGCTAATACAGAAATCAACACCTTGATTGTTACAAGCAGGAATCAATCCAGACATTAAAAAAATGGAAATATGGATTCAAAAGAGTCCTATCTGAAAATTTATTTTGGTTCTCTTTTTTTAACTTATTTTTAGTTTGTTATAATCTGCAATGACAGTGACTTTTGATATACTGTCTTCTGTATAATAGTTTTTATGGAGCTGTCATTTATAAATCAGAGGAATTCTTCAGCTGATTTCTATCCTTCCTTTAGTAAAATAATATTCTTCATGCTATTGCCATTGTTTTCCTGCCTTAGGGTATACAGCTAAGGCCAAAGCTGAAACTGAAATTAGATTGGTAACTATCCCACCATGGTATTTTTATTTTACAGTTCATTTTCTGTCTTTTTGAGAGGTGGGGTAGATGCTGGAGAGAGACAGGAACTCAGCTTATGTGCTGTTTGTAACAGTAGTTTAAATGGAATAAATATTTTTTCCACAGTGTGGCAGCAAAGCCCCTTAAGATGAAGAACTGACTTGTCTCATGAACTTCTCGTTAAGTGAATTGAAAATCCTGAACAGCTAAAATCAAAGTCCATAGACTCCTTGTCCCCAGTGAATTGCATTCTGCTTGGAAGATTAACCCTCTACTCTAGAATTCCAAATTACTGCAAGGTCCTTTTTCTTACTTTACCACAATTACTTCTTTTAGTGATCCTTTCATTCCATAATAGAAGTCTTGAAACACAAAACAGCTCACAAAAATTTTGAATGATACTTTGCTGTGCTATACAACCATGCTGCAGACCCATAGGCAAAAATGTGAAAGAAACCTTCTGCTGTAACGTCTGAAAGGAAAAACTTGGGAATACACAGGCAGGCAATAAGTGTCCTGCAGTTCAGCAAATGAATCAGATATAGAAATGGCACAAAGCATTCAAAGGCTAATTGTATTGTTTATTTACTTCCCAGCACCTCACATCTGTGCATGTGTGTGCAAATGAGCAAGAGAGAAGGCAAATGTAACAAAATCAAATTCCTGGAAAATTATATGTGACAAAAACATTCACAGACCCACTCTGTAATCCTCCAGATTCAGAATCGCTACTTAAAAAAAAAACAAAATCATGATATTTCTGCTATGGCTAAATGCCTCCTGACTGCAGCATGTACCAGTCCAATTTTCCATCCCATTTAAAACAAACTCAGGAACTGAGCACTTTTCATTCCTTCAACTCTCCACCCCTACTTACTGGGTACTACTTTTCTTCTAATCAGGTTCGGGTTGTCTGATTTTGAACACAACATGCCTATTTTGCTCATCACTTCACTTTTTACCTTCTTCATATCACTATTTATTCTTCCACGCTTGGAGTCAAAGGGTGAAATTCTTTCTTATAGCTTCTTAAAGGCTTAAGAGAAAATTCTTGCTATTTTGGAAAGGGCAAGAATTCTTTTTTCTAGGAAAATAAGTTATTCGTTTCAGGGTGTTTCAAAGGAATTCATCAAGGAAAAGACTGGATAGTCATGAAAATAATCAAAGATATAATTATGGCTATTGTTGATTTATTTTCTGCAATAGACAATGGAAAAATAATTATATATTAGGAAATTAGTCTAATGTGAATATGTCTGAAAACACAGCAGTGTTTGGATTATAATCAGTCAATTAAAAGTACTATTGTAGAAGGAGACAATATGGCATCTAGGATATGGGTTATTTAGACATCTGGGTAAACCTATATCTATAGTGTAACTGAATAATGAAATTACTGCAGGATCTCATAAAATACATGCGCTCAATATGAACACGTATATGTACTTTCATATGCATCAGTTGTGAGAATCTAAATCTTATTATGCTAAATTTGGATAGATAGAATATCAGACAACCCAAAATGGATAAGAAGTATGACATTAAAGAGGTTCATTTCTCCTCTGGGACTTGCTGACTCATGATTTAAATATACAGTGATAAATTACTTCTGTGAAAGAGTCTAATGGTGTGCATCAAAAAGAAGAAGCTATTAAATTCTAATATTTATATCTGCAGGAGGAAGTAAATATTTGGCTACACTCAAAACAGTCTTGAGAAAATGGGAAGATTTTTTTCTTTAATTATAAAAATGGTAATATCTTTCACCTTTTATTATCAGCAATGTCTATAAACAGAGAATGACGTACAGTATCAATCTTTTAGAAATTGTTTTACTGTTATTGTCATATTTTAGCAAATCAATACTGACTTCCTGGCTTGTCATGCTACTTATCTTTTATAATGGAACAAGTTGTTTTATCAGTATAAATCAAATTTATCCATGCTGTACTATGGTTGATTTTAAGTTCATTTACTATGAAACTACTGGTACAAGATCATCCACAATCAGCTCTTACCTTCAATATATTATAAAATGTTTCAAATTAATTTCAGAAATGTTTAATGAAAGTGATTAAAGAAACAGAGCATCATGACCTATGGATTTTAAAGCAAGATATTACTTGTGTTCAAAAGTTCATTATTAAAAGTCAGAAATTCATAGTTTTTAGCATAATTTAAAATAGGCATTTTTAGCTAACAATTTTTTTAGGTTTAGTCTAAGTTAAATTGTGCTCTGTTAAATCTTTGAATTTAACAAGAATGAGAAAGTATATATAGCCAATGTTAAACAAGGATACTCCTGATAGCTCTTACTACTTACAGAAGGGAGTTGTGGTGATGCATACAAACACGCAAATAGACTGACTACATACTTATATATATTGCACAAGCAGAATCTGGATTGACTGGTTATTTCCTGCGCCTACTATGTACTGCTTCATTTTGCTGAAATAAAGGAGACTGTAATTATTCATGAACTCCCAGAAGTACTAGGAGGGATCCTACAAGTGTGTGAAAGAAAATTGATAAGCGAAAATTTATTATTAACACGCCAACATTCTCTATGCAGTGGTCTATTCCACTGTAAAAAAAAAAATTCACAGAAATAAAATTTAAAAAACCCCTCAACAAAACAACCCCACTCAAACAAACCTGAAATCACCTCTTCAGTAGGATTCCCTAGCTCAAACGCTGGGCTTATTAAGTAGTCACCATGTATGGCCCACTGAAGTGGAAACTCTTTTAATTTAATGAGCAGTTAGAACAGGTGTGAGTCAAAAATGGATTTCTGTTTGGCTTAAAACCATGTAACAGCATCTCTTCTGGCTACTGCCTGCAGGATCAACTCTCCAGCAAGGTAAACTAAAGCTGGCATTGAAATAAAGCAAGGCCACAGTACCACAGCAGTGCAAGCTCATTAGGAAAGTGAACTAATTGTTGCCACAGAGCTCTGTGCTCCTGCAGCTGATTCAAGTTTAGCCAGCTATTCTTACACTCTTACACAGTCTCCAGGATAACTATTCCTATCCCTGCAATGTCTTTAACCACACTGTCCCTGTAATGCTTCCGATGAGTATCAGTGAATCTGTCCATCACAACCGATCACATGCTCTGGTGAGCCCTTCCCTGTCACACAGAGAAACATCACCACAGTGTTCCCTTAACAGATCGTCTCCACTTCAATATCCCTAACAATCAATTTAGAAACACAAATATAGGAATCAGGTTTTGGTGTTTAGAAGAGGCCTAAATTTCTATTTTCCTTCCCATTCACTTGAAGCTTAGCGATTACTTAGGTTCAGGATAGGGAAGTTCACTGGAAAAATTATTTTAGTTTGACATTTATAAATTGATGTCACTTAATGAAAAATGGGTTTATCTTGCATGAGAAAGAATTAGCATCTACCTAGAGAGAAGAAATTTACAGCATTCCAGGATCTTGGAAGAGATTATAAAACCTCTAAAAAGGAAAAGAAGTTCCACAAAGGGGATGTGATGGCTTAATGAAGTTCAATTCTTTTTTATATACATGCATAAATATATATATAATCTTATGTGTTTGCACATAAGCACAGAATACAATTTTCTTTTATTTTCTGATGCCACTCCACAAACAAGTATTTAATAAAACTACCCAGCTATGGTTTATAGACTTATTATAATTGTATAACCGGTTTCACAAGAGGCAAAATAAATAAAGGAAAGGCACAGAGAAAAAAAGACAAAATGTTTCGAGAGTACAACAGACAATTTTAAACACAAAGTCAGTGTTCATGAGCTAATACTGCCCTATTAGTCTACGAACTTACATTATTAGACACATCTATATGCACTTTCTATATAACATGGTAATAATATTTTTATGTTACATGGGTATAGGGGATACTGTGAAGCCAGAGCTTTGGTCTTATAGGTAATGTCACTACTTATTTGTCCCTAATTGCATAGTTAGACCAACTTCATAGAAGAAATGAGGCCATGTTCTTTTAGCGTATTTAGTTAGTTGTCCCTGCCTTGTTTTCTATATACCCTGGCCGGGGATAATGGATCCAAAGCCATCATTCCATGGGGCCTTTCCAATGGTTCTCATAACATTTTTGGTCAAGTGTTTCCCAGACACTGCTGAACATGTCTTTATACATTAAGCTCATAAAGAAAATAGTGACTTGTCTTGTCAATACAGCGTCTTGAGCTTAAAACCAGATTAATTATAAGAAGACCAAATGTGCATGAGTGAAAAATGTACTTAGACACACTCAGCAAAATTAAAGCCTCTACTCCTAAACAACAAAATATTTACATATGTCTGTAGTTACAGAGATGCTACTCTATAGAAAACCAGAACATAACCTTGAAATCTATCAGTTCATTCATGGTAGCATCTATTTTCTACATGGTTAAAACTCCACTTTCTTACAGCTCTTTAAACTATTTATTGAAGAGATAAGAGCACGCAAATGGGAGTTTACTATATTTATGGCTTTTATGGTATCTTACCTCTTAGTAAAGTCTAATCAGATCTTTCATTGTTCCTGTAAGAGCAAATGAACAGTGAACACTTCAAAAAAATAAAGGTCTAGATCATCCTCAATTAATAGAACAATGAAGTTCATGGAAGCCAGGAATATGCATGTTTTGTGTGAATTTGGAAGGAGAAAAGCTACTACTAGTACACTAGGAAACAAACGACTGAGTGTGCCAAGAATTAATTAGTACTTTCATGCTCAAAGAGGAAATAAAGCATAGAAGAAATTAAGTAGTTTGCTACAGCTGTGCCAAGGCTTTTGAAGAAATCACAGCACCTCTGATGTCTGAAAAAAACATCCAGTTTTGGCAGAAGTTAATTTGGAGCTGCAATGCAGCCTCCAGCTGAGCTTAAGTGATGTTTATGCCTCAGAAAGGAAGCTCCACGTGGCCTGGATGAACCACACAGGCCAGGCATTGCAATTTCTCCATGTCACATTATTGGACAGATAGAGACTTCCAGGGGTTTATTACAAAGCAGGTATTTCAACATGGCTGTGACACAAACACCCACTGGCACATCACCAACTTCCCTGCAGCCCACCTGTCTCATGATTAAAGTGCCTGTGTTTTGATCTCACAGCAGATGTGCTTCCAGCCATGTGAAGAAAGGTCCCATAGGAAAAAAGGCAGCTGGGAAGCACCTGCAGGTCACTGGAGTGACTCATCCAGCTCTGTCCTTTGTCACTGTCTTCTCCAGTGTTGAGCGAACCTGAAATGGACAACCCATCTCTCCCCTCTCAAGTGCAATAGGCAAGCAACTTTCATTCTATGTTAGGAAAGAACATCAAAGAGGACATATATTTAAAAAGTATTTGCAGCTCCAATAACACAAGTGTTTCACAGAAAAGGCATATTCACTTATTCCATGTTTATTCTAGTTAAGGAGGGTTTGACTCTCAGATACCTGTATTGCCTTATGAATACTGCTGCATATTTGTGAAAATAACTCAGCAGCTATTGTCCTGAAAAGTTCCACCTCAGAAAATCATGATTTGTTCTGCAGAAATTCATAGTTAATCCACGTTTACTTTCTCCTTCTTGACACTCAGAGCAGGCAATTTGAACCATTTGACACAGGCTCATGAAAGCACCGACCCAGTCACATCACCATCACTTGAGGCAAATAGCGCAGGGCACTGCATGGCTTTACAGCATTTTTTGTCTAGTGCTGATCACAGTGCTGTCAAAAAAGTGCTTTATTTATAGAAGGCTGCTGATTCTGTCTGAAACTATTCGTATCTCACAAATTATGCTCCATGACTGGCTTTGGGCAAACACGTCTGCATAATTGATAGTGGAATTAGAGGAAGGGGCTAACAACTATCAATTTCTGTTGTCAAAAAACAGCTGAGGCTGAAATGTGCTGCTATGTACTGACAAGATTATCTGATACATACAGAAAATTGTCTAAAATCCTAACGTTTACCAAATAAAAGATATCATTACAAATATGATTCCATATTATGAAGGGTAGAAGAAATTAAAACTATTTGTAGCTTTGATCCAATGAATGTTTAAATAGTGGATATTTCAAACTCAGACTTTCACATTCTGAATACTTCTTTAATAGTAGGGACTTAATCTTTTGCTGCAAAGGTACAGGAAACTTCCTTTTTGAATTATTAAACACTCTTTGAATGCAGCTAAGGTTCACAAGCCTGACAGTCTGATGAATCTCATGACTATGTTGCATTACCAGACGACTAAAGATCCATGGCAGTTTGATAAAAAATGAATTGGTCTTTCTACCAAGCAGAAGGATAAAATCTGGCAAAAAAATTAGACAAATGAGCAATTATTAGTGTTCCCAATTTTTCACATGTATTTTTATTCTGCAACAATTAATAGCCTCTAACATTTAAGCTAAAAAACAGTGTTCGCTGTAGACTGTGAATTCAAAAACTAATCTACGTTAATGAGAGTAAATTATCTCTAAACTCCTAGAACAGAAAGACATATTATAATAGCCCCTAATTTCATAATTCCAACAACTAAAAGAAATGTTTTAGAGTTAATATCAGAGAGTAATTTTCTGACAATTTTTACTTAAAGTATTACTGTTCTTCCCACAATGACAGTCATTTTAGTGTCAGTATTGTACATGCAGTTCCTACACTGAAAATAGCCTTGCCAGTACGATCACATACTGCTCAAAACATTCTGATGTGGAATTAGGAATTGTCCTCATATGTGTACTTTCACTGTTTTGAAACAAAATTTTTTGTTTTGAAACAAAATATGTTTAATGGCCTTTCAAACTTCTGTGTCTGTGACTGAAACCACCTGTAGACCTCTTAGTGATTTTGGAGCAATATCCAAGCCCCACTCACTGTTTAATCCTGCCACCTACGGCAGAGGGCTCTGGCCTCACCTCTCTCATCTCTTCAGGGTTTTATTCTGCTATGAGACGGAGAAGAGCTGATTCCTCTGTCCATTCATGTAGGATTGCAGCTACTTCTTTTCACTTCACTTTCGACTTTCCAGGTAGAATCTCTTATTTACCCTGAATGTTCTTTCTTTGTTCACTTAGCTAATCCCAACAGAGGAAAAAATCTTATGTATCAAAACTATGTGTACTTCAAGGGGAAAAGGAAATGTTATAGTGGGAAATGAATGGATCAGCAGCCCAGAAACATATAGGCACTTGCCAATTTTAAATTGGACACAAGTCAGGGTAGTGTGAGAATTAATAACAGTATCATTAAAAAAAAGGTAAGAAAAAAGAGTATAATTAAATAAAGGAAAAATAAAATTAAGAAACCTAAGTGTTTCAAATGCAGAACTTAGTGTCCAGGATTTATTTTTATTAAGTATTGGACACATATTTATCCGTATGTGATAGAAGTTCATGGTATTAGTGTCGTACTATCCCAAAGCATGTACTCACTAGGAAAGAAAAAAAGCAGCTGAGGAAACATTTGTAGATGCTTCTATCTTTGGAAGGAGTCTATAAACACTGTACAGAGCTGAGAAACAGATACCACCTTAAGGGAACATCAAAATAACTCTGAGAAAGTCAAGTGTCCACATGTTACAGACACAAGAGAGAAGAAGGGGAAAAGGACAGAAAAAAAGAACAAACCGACCAGTCAATTGACCGTTTGGTCTTGTAGAGACCCAAAAGATTTAAACAAGCAAGTAAGAACTGAGAAATTTCTCAGTCTGCAAGGGGAAATCTTGTTGTGAGAACAGACGAAGAACTGTGCCTGATGCATTAGGAGAGTTCTGGCAGCTTCCTTTAGACTAACAGCATATTTTTGTACTCTTGACATTGCTTTGGAAGAGTGGGGTTTTTTTTCAGATTACCATTTAGGTTCTGCTTAGTTTTCAGACTTTGAAAATTTGCAGGCAACTAAGTTTTTGATGGATGAAAGGGTACAAAGATCTACAAAAATGACTTTTGGATCAGGAGAGTCGAAAGGCACAACTAGAGGCTATGATTGGAAGACCAGAGCTCTTGAGCTACAGTTAAATGCACAGAAATATAAAATTGTGTTCAAAAGAAAAAGGTACTTGGCAAAAAGCTAATTGTGCATGGTATGGCCAAGTAACACCTATGCTGACATTGTCACCAAGAGGAAGAGAAGAACAAAGATCCTAATTTAGCCAAGTTCGATGCCCACATCAGTTACCTGATAGTAGTACGGGGATGTCCTAATGACTGCAAACGTTACTGAAGACTCTGAAAGAATCTAACTTATCAGTCAAAACCCACAATGACTAAGTTTCCTTGGGCACGCAGAAAGAATGGAATAACATCCTGCTGAACATGATCTGGACAAAAGCAAAAAGAATGAGAGATTATTTCACATGTGAAGACATAACCAGCATGGCAGAGCTTTATGAGGCAAAGCACTGGATGGGAATATTGGTATGGAAGATTCCCTTGTTTAGCAAGCTTTCTCAATGGACAAAAAAGGCCAATGTTGTCCTTAGTGTCAAGAACACATATAAATGCTACAAAATAAACAGATTTAATAAATTATTCTGTTGAAACTGCTGGGGAGTGTCTGCAAATCAAATAAAAGGAAAAGAGTCAGACTAAACTGAGTCAGAAAGTGAGGACTGCATCATTTTCTGTGTGGGGGAAGGTGGTTTCCATGAATGAGAAACTTGAAAATCATCTAGTGGAAAGATGACAAGACTTTAAATACTTAGGTACCACGTGTTAAAACTAAGACTTAACTGTCTGGATATTACATTTGAGGCAAATTATCATTTCAGAGTGAAGAGGTTACCATGGAGGAGTTATTTTAGGTTTGGTGCTACCTAATGGGAAAGAATGGATTGAAAAATGTGAGGAAAGGTCTTTTGGGGAAAGAAGTCACAAACTGACTTTTTAGGAAAATGAGATATAACAGCTACAGAAATAAAACAGAAACACCCTCCAATCGCACTACCACCATGAAAACCAACAGACTTCAGCAAACTCTGAAAAGTGGTTAAAGGTCCTTTAGAAAGATGACTTGAGGATAAATATGTACAGGTATGCTGGCAGTTTATGCAGGAAGGTTACACTAAATGCACAAATTGTACCAAAGAACAGAAAAAACAGTCCATTGTCATTTGGGAATCCTCAATGACTGGCTGTTGAAAAGTAATCGTACTAAAAAAAAAAAATTTATATAAGAAAGGAAGAATATAGAGAAAAAGGATATGCAACAGAAGAAGCTGAAGTAAAAAGTGAGTTTCAAATTGCAAGAGATACAAAAAAACAAAAAGAATAACTTTAAAATACAATAAATAAACAATAAATAAAAAAAAATCAAGAAGGTCAGTGGTAGCAAAAAGGAGAAAAAGCAATGCAGGGAAAGATGAATTTTAATTATCTAATAGCTTTTTCATACCAGCCTTCAAAAAATGGTGAATTTGACAAGACATTCAAGACCACTTAAAGAAAAAAAAATATATTGCAAGCCAAAGTATGCAAAGAATACAATAATGAGTATTTAGGTAAGATGAATGTATTCAAATTTGCTGCACTTTATTAAATTCACCTTAGAGAAACGAGACAGCAATTTCTGAATCACTAACGATTATCTTTATGAGCTTCTGGAGAACAGTGGAATTCCCAGAGGACTGGAGAAGGGCAAATATAGCATTTGTCTCTTGACAAAAAAGGGAGTGCTGATGGAATGACAGACCAATCAAGATAATTTTGATTTGTGGAAAGATCCTCTAATAAACCACTAGACCACATCCACATGATTTTCAGAATAGATCCCTTTTGTTGCAAACTGTAATCTTAAAAAGGAAAAAAACCCCACACGAACCAAAAATACCGGAATATATTTGTTTGTCAAACAAGTACAAAAAAGTAATTTATAGGGTAGATGGCCCGGTGAAGTATGGAAAGTATGGTAGTTCACAAAACACAACAGTAAAATATGGACTTTTGGCACTTATGCACCAAGAGAGATGAACAGGGTCCGAATTCTTCAACAGAGAATACGCCCACAAGAATATAATAATAATTTACGGGAATTCACTTTTAAAAGTGACCCAAGAGAAATACTCTAATTGCCAGGGAGAGGCAGAACTCAGAGAATAAAAGGGGGTTTTCCCCCAATAATAAACAATGTTTCATAAATTGATTTTAAGTCCAAGAGCAACTACATACTCTCTGCAGACCACAGAGGGCTAGCTCACATGGGTGCGTGCACTCACACAACTGTAACAGTTGCACAGAAACCTCTGGAAATTATCTAGTCCAGCCTCCTCATGGAAGCAGAACCAGCCTCGAAGATGGATCCATCTTCAAAGTTACGGGAGGCCACTCAGGGCTTGTCCAGCCAAGTTACGAAAATCTCTCAAAACTAACATTTCAGTCTCTCTGGGCAACTTGCTCCAGCATTTGATCACCCTCACAGGCTGAGAATTTTCCTTACTATCAGACAGAATTTCCCTTGCTGTAGCTTTGGTGCATGCACAAGTCTTGTTCCATCTTCTATATAACCAGTCCTCTCTGGGAGAGGACAAGCTCCCCTTTAGCCTTCTCTTGTGCAGGCAAAGAAAGGCCTCTCAGGTGCAATCCAGCCCCTTAAACAACGGCTTGGTCTCAGCTCAACTTGTTCCAGTTTGCCAACCTCCATGTTGTGCTGCAAAGCCCAAAGCTGGGCACAGCCACCTGCAGCGCTCTCCACTGTTCTCATAGAGCAGAGGGGAGAAAGCTCTGCTATAGAACAAAACACTTGAAACACAGAAAAAGCCAAGAATTTCTCTCATTATTGCACCTGACTGCCTGTGCTCTAAAAATCAACTTGTTCCAACCCCACATTCACTGACAGACTACAATGTGGGAAATCACTCCCAGTTCTGCTGTGAGTTCCCTTGAGGGGTCTAGCATCACAAATGTTTATCAATTCAGCAAGTGCATTTTTAGCTGGTGAAGGAAATCACTGAGTTTTAACCACCTTATTGTCCCCTATGTTTCTTTAGACTAGGATAGAAGAAGCCATCTCAGTTAAACTGCTGGTTCTATTTTTTACCTCTCTTTCATGTTCAGAAAAATAAAAATATCACACAAGAAAAAGAGCTTCTCTCTTGTACTGCCTCAAACAACCCTCAGACAAAGCAGTGCAGAAAATATCTAGTGAATTCCCAAGTCAGCACAAAGAAGTGAAGCAAGACAAGTTCTGCTTGCAGGGAGTCTCCCACAGTAGGTCTGTTAAGTGGCAATGAGCTTTCCTTCAGCTGCTGAATTCAGGACTGAATTCACAGTAACCTTATACATATATGGTTGAAGTATTACAGCTCACAGTGCATGGCTAAAGGAAAATCAACTAGTCCCTATTTTTAGACTCTGTCTCAGACATTCTGTCTATAGTCTTTCAAAATTTTAAATTACTTTGGCTCTAAAATGCATGATTTCTAGCAAAGAAACAAGCCAAGGCAAAAACATGACTAAATATTAGCCAATCATGCATCTTCACAAGTCATGATCCATATAAGCATTCTTAATACTGCACAAACCATGGACACAAGCTATTTGCAGTTCCTTTGTTAAAGCCAAAGAAAAAAATCTAGAAAAGCCACAAGGATTTGGAACTTTCATGGTCTGAAAAACCCACAATCTAAGACACGATTCATGAAAGCAGTCAGCTCTGTCTCTTCTCTAAAAAGTTTCAAGCTGAAACATTCATCCCAATAGTATTTTGTAGAGGAACACAAAATTATTTGAATTCTTTGTGTTCAACTCCTAGCACAGACTGTAGGAGCTGTAATCGGGTATGTCCAGAATTTCTAAAGAGGGTATTTCTCCTTCACTCATATGACTTCAGAGCCAGCACAGGCCAATTCCACAACTGAAGAACTTTTGTACTGGGGTAGGGCAAATGCACTTCCAACTTAGCATCCTATAGATGTCCCGTGAAGACGAAAAAAGTGATATTTCCTTCATGATATCCTTGATGTTTTGAGCCAAGGCTTTCTGAGGTAGAGATTAATTTCCTGCATAGTTGTCTTGTTGGATTTCTCTTTTATGAATTTATAAAATTGCTTTTTTAGATCCTTCTAAGCTTTGGCCAAAATCAGTATAATTTACAAGTTGTCTACATGCACTGTGACAGGTACACCACTGGTACGTTCTGAATCTGCCACAGGATAATTTCACTCCTCATACCTTAATTATGAGAAACACTGAACCTCTTTAAGTTCCTTCATGCCACTCACTGTTATAACCTCCTATCTCATCTACCGCCCTCCCCCTCATTAGTTACTTTTTTCAAGGCTGAAGAGTCCTGATCTACTTAGACATGTCCTTGTACTAAATCCCTTCCATACCTTTGATCAGTCATGCTGCCTTCCTCTATATCTTTTCTAGCTTTGTTTTGTCCTTTTTGAGACACTAGAACAGCACACAGAATTCAAGATAAAGGCAATAGTTTCATGCAGAGATATAATGATATTTGCTTTTGTTCTCTTTTCCTTTCCTAATAATTCTTAATGTCATATTTGCTGTTTTGATAGCTACTCAGCACTGAAGTGACATTTTCAGAGCATAACCTATTATAATTCACAGGTCTCATTCTCAAGCAATAAAATGAGGAACACGGCACACCACTGTGGATGTAATGGGAGGACTGTGTTTTACATGTACATTACTTTACATTTATGACTACTGACACCTTATCACCCATTCATTCAACATTCTTGTGCAAGTCTTCAATATTGGCCTTTTGCCCATATCCAAGAGGAACTTTTCCCTCCTCTGCTGTCTGCTTTTGCCAGGATTGTGATAGCAGCAATGAGGATGAGATTTATATTTAAGGGGGTCACTGCAAAATAACCCCAGTAGATATAATTCCTACATATAAAGCTTGGAAACTTTAGTTTTTCTGGTAATATGAGCTATTTTTCACCATTTGCAATTATGAATCAAAGTATCAAAAAAGGTGGATTTTTTTGTTGATGTTGCTCTTGTGGTTTTTTTTGTTTTAATTAAAGGCAAAAAGAAATCTCTGAAAAGATAGATATATCCAGTAATGGAGACATCCTTAACTATAACTCCTTAATAGTATTTCATAGGCTTTCCTTTGGCGAGTCAGCTATATGTTAACTGTTTTCTACTTTTATAGAATACTTTAATCAATATCTAAGTCTTACTGGGTAGCAAAGTGCTTTAACAATCATTTGATCCATTAGTTCACCTTTTCATGAACAAGCCCCATCTACCTGCTGCTCCTGGTATCCCTATCATGCACCTCTCCCTCCTCTTAACAATTCCTCCTGCTCACTATGCTTTGAGCCATGATTTGCTTTGGTAATTTCTCCCATTTAGTCAATTCAGTCGACCTTTGCCAATGTTGCCATTTCAGTTCTCTGAATATTGTGTGCAATGTAAAGAATCAAACAGATTCTCATTTCACAGGAGGCATGAAGATGAATAAAGAGTTCCTCCAGAAAAGACTACACTGCAGGTCTTGTTTTCAGCCTTTGCACTCTCATGCTAGATGACATTGCCTAGGTTTAGGGAGACCTAAGACATACTGATACAATTCCTTTTCATCTCACTGTAAGCATAACATTTTCTGATGATATAATTTCTTTTAAAAACAAAACAAAAAAAACCCCTAGCTCTGTGTTGAGGTTATGTACACAAGTGTTTCAGGCCTCGCATTAACCATCTAGGTTTACTTTCATGTTAACTTTAGAAAAATCAAATCACTTTTGAGGCATCATTTCCCCTTAGAAAAGCTCTGAAAACTCTGCTTAGCCATATACCTGCAGCCCTAGCAGTCTAACCACTTTACAAACTGTTACGATTCATATGATTTATTTGATCTACTCCTTGCCCTGTAATTTGAAACGTATTTTCTAACATACTCTGTTGTAAAAGTACCTTGCTATGAGGAGATACCCTAAGCCTTTCCCTTCTGCTCCACATGAATGTGGAAACATGGATTCATTTAGCCTTTTCACTTAATCATATATAATCACTCTGTGATTATCTACTGGTCCTGTAGACCAGTAAGGCTTTGAGTTGTTTATACACAGTGAACAATCCATCTACAATTATTTTTATGCCTTGGTCAAGGAATTTTTCAAGATTTTATTGGACTGTCATAATATTTTTATAGTTAAGCATAGTGTATAGATTTTTCTAGTTACCTTTCTTGGATGTTCTGAATATTGATTTCCTAGTTAGTAATACATTTGACCCTTCAATTAATGATGCCTTTTATTTTACCACTACAATCTGTTTTGATATGGTAGTGTGAATTTTCACTGAGACTTTAATTTGATGTTTCAAAATTAAAATTATCCCCAGTACATCTGAATGCACTTCACCCCTACCAATGGTCCTTTCAATTTCCTTTCTATGAACTCCTCGTTTTAACATCGATGATCTTTTTAAGTTAGGCAGTAATATAATGAATTCTGCTGTCTTTATCAGAATATTGAATATAATTACATTATAGTGACCTAAAAAGCTGCAGAGTAGCTGTATGACAGTAACATTTTGAACTAGTTACTGTATATTCTCTCAAACCATCTTTAAAATTTCTTCTTTTCTTCTAGTTCCATGAGCAGTTGTTACATGGGACAGTAATTTGTGGACTTTAAAAATTTACATTTCAAATCACATTTAACCTGTCTTCAGAGGGGATAATGACATCAGTGGGACTGAGTAATAGGAACAGGAGAAGGAGAGGTTCAGATCTCCGTTCTCCCCAGATTTCAGCCCGTGCCATTCTAAGCCAAGTCATTTCTATCTCTTGTTATGCAAGGGTTAAGAAATTGATGCCACGGATTTTGTAGTTAAACCTCTTTTGCAGAGAAAAATAGTGAATGCACATCCCTCATTCTGGGATATGGTTCAGAGCTACTTTTGGGAAAAATAACTACAGCAGCTCCTCATTCTCTTAAAGGCTTGTGAATTTAAGCCAGGGTTTTTGCTGAATATATAAAAGAGAAGCCTTGCTATTTGAACACACGTTCAATCCTTGAAAAGGCTACAACCTTTTTTACTTTTGCTTAATTTGATTCAGTGGCTGACCAAACTAAAAATATACTTTTTAAAAAAAATCATTTATATCCCAAAACTTTTTTATTACAGCAATGAAGACTAGTGATGCAGTTGTAAATGACATGACAGATTTATATAACCTTAGAAGCCTATTCTGTCAGTGATCACCTGGTACATCCATGACTGATGCCTTAAAAGAACAAAGCATAGTGCTTCATTAAACTCCAAAAAGCCATAGACTCATATGTCTATGTAACTGCATGGGAAGTAAGAAGGTAAAAATAATCAAGGATCATTTTAGGTTAATAAAAGTGTTAAAATGTCCAGTTCAATAAAAGTATTAAAAAGCTGTGTCTGTAGTCTTATGTGCATATCCTCAGGAATGTAAATATTCTCTATAGCAGCCAAAACCAACAAAATACATTATAGTTTAGCCCACAAAGGATAATAAATCTCAATTTGGTTGCTTTGGAGAACTCATATGTGTAATGAAAATGTATATCTCTGTGCCATCTGTCAACATGTGTGTGAATAGCTATTGAAAATGTAAAATAGTCTAGCTCATTCAAAAGAAATAAATAGATAGTATGACTTCAATGGTCTTGAGGGATAAAGCATTCAATAACATCATTGAAGTGTCAACTAATCACTGTAACACTGTAACATAGATCCAGTTACAAACAGGATTTACTCTTTCCCCTTAATAATGACTAAAAAAAGAGGAAATATTTATGAATATATATGCTCTTCAGCACACCTTTTCCTTGCAAAAGACACCTGTACTACACAAGAAACCACAAAAAAAACAGACAAAAAAATCCACAGCTCTCTTTTTTTTTTTTTTTTAAAGTATAGAATCATGCAGTGATTTGTGCTAGAAGGGATCTTTAAAGGCCATCTAGTCCAAGCCCCCAGCCTGAGCAAGGACATCTCAACTAGATGAGGTTGTTCAGAGCTCTGCCCAAACTAGCTCTGGATGTTTCCAGGGATGGCACATCTATCACCTCTCTGGGCACCTGCGCCAGTGCCTTACAACTCTCATAATAAAAAATTTCTTCCAAATATCTAGTCTTATTCTATCTTCTCTCAGGTTAAAAACATTATGCCTTGTCCTGTTGCTACAGGCCCTATTATATTTATACTTATATATGCATACACACATGGATGATTTTGAACTTAACGGCCATTGCTATTTCAAATGACAAATGAGTTTGATAAATATAAAAACAGCTAAAAACCAAAATTTAAAAATTATTGTCTTAGCTTTCAAATATGCAGAAATAAATATGAAATAAAACTTAAGGCAAGTAATTTCTTCAGGTTCAATTTATAGCAGAAATATAAGAACAAAGAAGGACAAGGAGCGTGATCAATGATAAGGAACAGACTTCTGTACAAAATGTGACAAAATATAAAATTAAAGAACAGTAGCTCAGTAGCTCTTCCAGTTGAAAAACTAGAGGACACATAATGAAACTAGCAGGTGGAGAAAGAAGTATCTTCACACACTGCACAGTTAAGATAGAACACTTTATTTCACAGAATGCTGCAGTTTCTAAATGAAGAGATTAATCTAAAAAAATCTCTAAAAAATCATGGATGAAAAATATGTCAAGAACTATGAAATACAATGTCATTATCTCCTGACAGAGAAGTCCTTGAACTGTAAATTGCTAGGAATTAGAGAACATTCCCAGGACATGTCAATATATGCTTTTCTTATTTTTTACCTTCTCTAAACATCTTGAGCTTTGACAAAGCTAAGATACAGAGCTAAATAAACTTCAGTCTGACATACAAAAGATTTTTACATTTTGTATTGCCACTTATGTGCCAAAATGGAATTTTGCTTATATGCCCATAACCCTCATGAACTCTTCAGAGTATAATAATTTTTATTGCAGATAAAACAAGTATATCAAGCTATATTGCCTAAAAAACTAACAGTCAACAGAAAAGCTTGGAGCCAACTACAATGTACTTTAGGGTGAAGTTATACATGTTTATGATATTTTACAAGCTGCACTATGTCAAAACCATGCAATACTAACATGCATGTGCTACAATTTAAAGTCTCTATATAACTTATAATGTATTATTCATGGTAATAGTCACATTTCTATGCACAATATTGATATTCTGCTAACATGACACAGCTTGACATGAAAGTGGAAAAAATGGGGAGAGGGCCTTACTATGTCTGGAGGCATTTTTCTATCAGCAACCAAGCAGGCAGCAGAAATAAAGAATCCTCTCACCTTGTTAGAGCTGCTGAAATGAGCTGTTTGACTAGCAAGTCATGGTTTAGATTGTGAAGCCCAACAAACAAATAAATTTAACACAGCCTCCCAGAGAAGTAGGTCACCTCATTTTCAAGGAAGCAAAGTAAATAAAAAAACACCTAAGATACAGACAGACAACCTTGCAATCTGGGTAAGATTAGATGCTGAGAGATCACAAATAACTTCACCACTTCTTATCACATATTGACAATAACTTGTATAGTTTACAATGGGATTGCCCTCGCTTGCTTGCAATTGCATAGTATTGAATAATAAATCGTGGTGTGATTATCAACTACTGATAGTAAAGAATGTCTTTGTTTAACACTTCTTGCCCATGTTGCAGCTCAGCTGTGCCAACATAGCAAGAAATAGTTCCTTCATCACTGCCTCACAGAGCTTATTCTCAAAAAGCATTCCCCTGTGTTTGCTGGATTTGCTAGAAGAAACTCATTAAACACAGTAAAACACTCCCTGACACAGTATTCCAATTTTATAACTGTATATTGCTTACAGTCCAACAGAAATAATTTGTTAAATATTAATTTTAATTTAACCTCTACAAAGCACAAAGGCTGTGAACTATAATCTGATGTTTCTTAGGTTTAAATTTTCACCTGTACTATGTACATCCTCTACCTGATCATAGTTGAATCTTTTTTTTGTGACTTTTCCTCCCCACTGAGAAGTAGATAAGCTTTTCATGGGTTTTAATCTTAAAAATACACATCAACTTCTTGTTACTCATAAACCTAGAGTGAGATTTGAAGAGTTGCCACCATCAAGCCACTCTCACAATTAAGAAACTGAACAAGAAAATGATGAAATAATATTGCGAAAAATATTTGAGGAATCAGAATTTTCAGCTGAAAATCCTGTAATTCATGGCTTTTGTCCAGCCGTACACACAGGAATATGCAGGCTGAAATAATAAATCCATTATTAACATCATCAGCACAAAAAAATGAAGTTATTCACAGTGATTTACTTACATCCATTCAGAAGTGATTCAGGGGTCAGTTATCAGCTAATACCATCACAATGACTAACAGTGGTAAAAAGAAACATTAGAAAACATTAGAAATTGTTAGGAAAGGACAAGAAAACAGAAAGGCATCACTGTTTTTATATGCTCCACTCAACTCTTGAATACTGTGCACAGTGCTGGTTTTCCAGTCTGAATATAAAGCAACAGGAAACTTTCAAAAGGAAGGACAGCAGAATAGTCAGGCATACAGAGTGAGTTCTGTGTAACAACAGCTCACCCTGGAAAAGACATTTCTATGGAGAAATGGACCAAACCACAGTACACGTCAGGAAAATATCACGTAGCAAGTTTAAAACAAAGGGAAGGGACTTTTTTCCTATCGACCATATAATTAACCGTGGCATTCACAGCCACAGGATGTTGTAGGTCAAAAGTCTACACAGGCAAAAAAAAACCCAAAAAACCAAAAACCAACTCCCCTCAAAAAAAAAACAAAAACAAAAAACCAACCCAAAAATGGCAAAAGAATAGACTAGTCATTGGGGTTACTAGTGTTAACTGGAAAAAATTCAGAGCTTGAGAATCTCTATAAGCCTTCTTGCTGAAGCCTAAAAAGCCATGATAACGAAGGATCACATTAAATTTACCCTCAATTTCTTCTATGCTTTTCATGACTGGTCAGTGTATGAATTTCCCTAAATACTTAGTCTGACACGATACAACTGCTGTCATGTTTTCATTTCATTATTTTATCATAATTATACTTTAAAATCATTTTTGTCCTTATCATCACTGCCATACCATATTTATTCTGAAGGTTTGGCTGAGGTCTTTAGCATATTCCCTTCTTGGCTAGACAAACTTTCTTTTTCCTGATTTAAAAAGCAAGAATCTCTGAAAAGCACTGGAGTACAAATCAGTATTTCTGAAATCCTGTTCTGACCTTCACCCTACTCATGGCATGTCCTCCTTTTCTACTTACCACTTTTCTCTTACAACTCTTCTTTCCTTGAAAATCATTCATCCACAAAATTTAAGTGACAGCTATCCTCCATTAGAAGATTAACTCTGTTTAAAAATTATTCTTTATTAAGAAGTACTATGTCACACTAGAATTAGATGCTTGGATTAACATTGAAAAATTTAGAAACATGATTATTGTATTATTATCATTTAATGATTTTCATTTTACAGCTTACTTTTTTATAAGAAAGCCATTTCTTCATTTTGTGCTCACACTGTGCCTACTCACTTAGAACTATACATCTAACTATTGGGGAACAAAAATAGCATAAAAAGGAGTCTGCTCAGAAAGGGAAATTATCATATTCATGCCTTTCTAGATAAACTTTTCAGAACACAGAAGAAGACAGAATTTGAACCAGGAAAAGTTATTGTCAAGTTTCCTCATTAAACACAGTTCCATAAAATAGAATTTATTAAAAAAATATAGAAAGGAATTTATTTAAAAGCAATGAAATAAGATTACAGTTCCAATAGGTATAAAATGCAAAGACAACACTGTTAGACATTAGATAGATGCATTTTGTATGTACAGATCTAGTTCACTAAAGCCAATAAGGGATAAATCTGTATATTAGAAAAGCAAAGTAGATAATGAAAAGCAATTTTACACAGACATAAACATAAACATTAAAATATTATTTAAACACAAGTGTGTTGAAATAGTAGTGTGTAAAGCAAGCAACTGAGGACTATAGACTATTTGGCTTTTTGAACCATCACCTCATTGTCCTCTGTGTTTGCCTTTGAAAGTGTCTCTACCATGAGAGTGTTCTAGAGCTATTTCACAAAAGGCAAATACATTTAAAATTATGTCATGGCTTAAATGTCTATTTAGTGTCTGAGCCAGTCAGTTTCTGCACAATGAGGTAATTGCAAGAACATCTTTGTGTATGCAGATCACATTTTCTAAAATCATCTTACCTTCGTCAATACCTTTCAGAAGACCAGTGGAGTGAGAATGCTCATCCTTTTTATATTTGAAATATTTTTTAATAATGAAAAGAATCCGAAGAGTAAAATCACAAAATACTCCTCTGATAAGGATGATAGCAGAGACTTTTAAAACCTTTGTCAACATTGCCCTTATTTTAACAGCCTAAATTTCACCATGCAAACATCCAGGTATTTTACCTAACCGACCACAGGAGAGAAGCAGACTAAAAAAGAAAACTTGTTCTTCTTAGGACTATAAGCACTGTAACATACTGGAAACAAAGCGGCTTTGGTGATCAGGTAACAAAAGGGCTCTGTACCAGAACACTGTTAGTGTGGCACAAGTTCTCACCTGTGGGTACAAGAACCTTGTTTCTTTACAACAAATGCCTGATGTTTGAGGGCATTTATTCCTGCCAGGTTCCTACTCACTGGTGTTCTTAATATCTTTAAAACATCTTAGCGTTACCTTCATTTTCTCAAGTTCATTAAGTTTCTTGAACTCTCTGGCTTCTGAGTTTATGTTTGCAGTGCAAAAATTTAAAGAGGGGAGGATTTAGACTTTAAGATGGAACAGCACTTTTGAACAAAGACCCTTACGTCTCCACTCAGTATTTAATGGACCATGACTGACTTACTTGCCAAGGAAAATAAAAAAGAATATGATCATCCAATTAGACTAAGAAAAATTGAAACAGGATCAGGTAGACAGACAACTATGGAATAGACTGTTCCTGGAGAGTCTGCGCCTATCCTTAAATTCTTACACAGCAGTTGCATAAACGTGGCAAGCAGAGCTTCATTGTTCCAGAGAAAAGTGTTGGTGAATATTGCTTTACTTATTTGTTCCACACTAGACTTGATCTTTTTGCCATTGAGATCAACACAGAACAGAAAGTGAACTGCAACACCTCAGTGTCTCAATTTTTGTATTTTGTAAAAAGTGAAACTTAAAAGCCACCTTTTAAAAGGGTGCTAGTCGTCTTAGAGACTGACTCAATTCACTGAACAAGGTTATTAGTTTAACAACTAAAACTGACATTCTGAAGTTGAATTTATGTACTATGTCTGCAGTACATTTCCAACTTATTCTTTGGTTAGCACATTGTACTGTCACCATATTTGTAGACATATAATATAAACCTATGGAGTGAATCAAGCTTCATAAATATCATTTTTCAAGTCAGGATTCTAGGAGAAAACTGAAGCATGTAAGTATCGTGAAAATGTTGAATTTTGCAGAAACTTCACATAAGAATCTATTTCCTAAACCAACATAGTTCCCCCAGTTTTTCAGAATGCATTATTACACACAATTTTGGGACATTTCACTGCAATGATGGGCTCTACTGGGCTTGTGGCCTCTCAAGGTTAGCAAGACTTGAATGCAAGTATAGCTGCTGTTCTCACAGTGTCACAGTTAAGCCTAAAGACTGCTAAATACCTCAATTACCTTCCTGCTGTCACTATTTTCCTCAGCAAACTCAGTAACTAGTGAAGCACATCTTAAACTAAAGACAAACATCAGAATGTCAAAAATCAGAATAATATAAGTGATTTTAGCAACACAGCACTGGGACACTGATGAGCTGCAGACAGAATCTAAATCTCTCTCCTTCAGGAATTTGCATCCATCTGTCCACAATAACAATTCTTTCCTGTGGAGCCACTTGCACAACTGCCTAGCATCCTGAGGCATAAAAGTACTCAGATCTTCCTAAGAAATCCTCTCTGTACACCTGCAAACAAAGTTGTCACCTGTCAAATAGTAGGGCATAAAACATCAAAGATTTCCTGAGCTGAGCATGTTGGCATCCTTTGACTGATGAAGGAGAAGGTTTGCCAAGCTTAGGTGGAGAGACCTCAACCACTACCACACGAGAGGGTTTTACAGAAACATATGTACAGCACCTAAGGGAATATTCATGGGGTACCCAAATGAATTGCTCATTTTCTTCTCCTCAGCTGGCTCCAGAACAGTGTAGTCACCCAAGGTCACCCACGGAACTGTCCTTAAATCGTCATACACCCTTTCAAAATGTTGCCCAGATGTCAACCAGCAACAGAAAACCCATTGCTCCTGTACACGTATTTACTGTGATTTGTACTTTGCGATTCAGAAGTGATCTAGGCATCTGTACATGAACATGCTGGCATTAAAAAGCAATATATCACTTATATAGAAAACATCCATACATTAGCTAATTCTGTGCACCTTCCATGAAATATCTTTGGCCCTTGCACTTCCCTGGTTAAAGGCTGGTGAGGGAAGTGCACAAAACAACTCCTAGTGAAATAAGATGATTTTTGCATTCCTTTGAAAGTGAAACTGTCCTCTAATTAAGAAAGGCCAGATTGTCATTATAGAGCAGATAGAGACGTTTCCAAGTGAAAAACAAAGCAAGCCTACAACAGCTGAAATTGGTGAGCAGTTACAAGTACTCAACTAACAGCACAATGAAAATTCATGAAAGGTCTGAAATAGAATTGCATCTTGTCTTGACAGAAGCAGCAAGTCATATAAACAAGGGCAACAAATGCCTTGTTCGCTGCAACCCTAGTGAAATGTAAGCATAGCTGTTCTGCTGTACTCATTTGTAACCATGTTGTCTGCTCACAATTTACTGTGAGCTGAAATAGCTCTCTGTGGCTTTAACAAACCCAGTGTGTGTCAGTAAGTGGGATTCTGTGTCACCTCTACAAATACTTCACTCCCCATACGAGTTGTGCAGCATCTGAAATGTTATCAGAGAGGGCGTTTCTTGTGATCTGCAAGGCAGGCAGAAAGTCCCACAGCAGGAGCAGGGCAAGTAGGACCATTCATGTTACTTTTTGGGGGTACTGTTATGTGGTAAGGTATGCATAGAAACACCAAGACTCTACAGGAAATATCAGCAATTGTTGAGAATAAAATGTATTTAGTTGCTGTTAAACATTTTCTTTGACCATTATGCTGTGAATATTGATTAAGAACCTACTTAACAACTGAGATGTGATACCAGGCAAATGTTTAGATGACCAGAATGTGAAAGACAGATAAAACCTTGCAGGTTGGCTACGTTTGTATTACTATGAATTATGATATTTTTTCTTGACATACTGAACTGGAAAGTAAAAATCAGGCCAAGCAAAGTTTAAGCTGTCTCATTTAACCCACATGTAATTAGCAAAGATGACTTGTTTGCACAGTGAGGTGATTGAAGTCTCTCTAGTTATAATATAAAGTGAAACTTACCATTAAAATTTTGAAGAAATATATTTAAGTAGTTAGAGAATAGGACTTGATAAGATGTTATGTACATGTTGTATAATTTATCCTGCCTCTTTAATTATGGCTCCATTCATCTCTATTCCTTAATAATAGGCATTCATATAGTATTATACATTTTGAAATACTGTATACACACTTTAGACTAATTCCCTTCATAAAAGCCCCAAAGGAGAAGAGCTTTTCTTTCTGGTGAATCATCTACATTTCAACATTTTCAAACACAAATATGCTAAACAAAAAGCAACATGCAGTACTAGAAGAGCTGTGGTATCAAATTTTTAACTACCGGAAGTTTAGTTCTCTATTATGAACCTTATAGTAATTCAAACTCTACTGGTCTAAACAAAATAAAAAAGTAGGTCTTTTCTGGCAGACACATATAGAAGGTTTGTTTCAGTATGCTTTTCTCAATGCATATTACAATTTACTGCACGCTCACTGGGGAGAGGATGTAAGAACAAACAACAGTTGATAGATTTTAGTCCCATCAGCAGCAGGCACAGGCAGATAACGTAGCACAAGCATGAGCACAACACAACACCCCCTCTACCCTAAAAAACTGTGTTAATTCACTTCTAAATATGGAGTCAGGTCACTCCTAAGTACTTGCATATGGGGACAACTTCACTGACGAATTCTTCCCTGTTAATTTTTAATCCCTCTCTACCATATCACAGAATCAGAAAGAGGATATTCACGCTAATAACTGCAATGTGCCTGGGAACACCCCTGAGTGCCGACATGGGTAATGGAACAACTCATGGCTCCGTTAGTAAACTCCCTTCTCCTATTAGATACACTAGCTGTGTGTAAACTGCCTTTTGAGAATGATCTCTGAAAAGTTTTAACTCCTGAATGATGTCCAGGAATTACTGGGCAGAGAATGAGTACACACCAGAACTTTCCCAGGAACCATGATACCAGTACAACTGATTAAGTCCCAGTGTCTGTGACATTCCTGAGTAATGTTTAATATATTAATACCATATCAGGGATAGAATAATAGGAAAGGCTTGTAATTTGTAGCAGCTTTTTTTTATGTCATTATGTCACAGTGCCTACACATCTCCTGCTTGGACTATACCCATGAACTGAACCATGGCCTCTGGGAGACAAGTGTCATTCACCCAGCAGAAAAATCTAAATGCTGGGAGCCACCTCACCACCATTTCCATGATAGCAATAAAAACAATGTGAAAGATGCTACAAAGATGTTCTAAAATACAACCATCCCTGAACAAAAAAGGTATTGCCACTAAAATCTGCTGGCAACATAGTGCCTGAGGTTGTGCATACTCCTCTTTATTGCATAAAATGGTGGGACAACAGTGAACACTTCTGTCTATATTAATATTTATAAATCTGAGGGAGGAAACAACCTTTAGCTAGGATAATGTCAGCAAGGATGTGTGAAAGATGGATGATTTATTATGTCGGACAGACACAAGAGACTCACTACTAAAAGCAATAGGCTCAGTGGAGACAGAGACTTAACAGCTGCAATTCACTGAGTTCAGATCCAATAAAAGAAGCAATGCGACATTTTTATTGGTAACCCACTACTTCAAGAATCAAAAGGTGTAATGTAGTTTAAGCAACAGGTGACGCAAATAATCTTTGTAGTAACTCAGTAGCCTTGCAAGTTACATAGCACTTCTACATAAAAGGATGGAGTTTTTTATATTATTCTTACCAACATCATTTTCAGTATTTCAAATTTTTTATTTTAGCTTGTCATCTGAAAGTAAAAGTTTCCAAGTCTTCTTAAAATCAAAGCAATTGTCATCCACCAAGGTTTTTTTTTGTCCTATCAGCAGTATCTTCAAAGCATTACAAAAACTTAGGTAGACGTGACTGCCCTTAACTGAACTCACACGTTTTCCTTAAACAATTTATTTCTATATGACTTAAATGACAATCAATTTCCAATAATCATTACTAGCTGAAAACCAGCTCAGTTTAACAGTGATATAAAACTGTTGTGATTTTAGATACCTGATAGACCATATTAATGTTGTTTGGTAGTATCAGTCCAATTACTAAGGAAGAGCAGAAAAATCAAAACTACTCTCTTTGACACTGTGCCTATCAGGCAATCAAGAATTAAAAAAGCGTGACATGATTAATACAACTTCTTAGTGTATATGTGATTGAAATAATGACATTATTCACTCCAGTTTTCAAATCCATGGCCTCAAATCTGAGCATTGGCTGGTGTGGATTTATACATGCCTTGTGTATAGTCATTTTTTCCCCAGAAATTTCATGTTTCTTTCTGGTACTGACCTTCAGTTCCAGTTGATAATGTCACTTAAACGAGATCTTCAGGTGCTCCAGTGCTAATTTAGACCATCTCTGAAGTCTTGGTGTAACCGGGAGAATTTAATCAATTTTATACTCTATTTTATATTATAAATGAAATTATTCAGCCTCTCTCTCCCTTTTACAGCCTGCAATGTTGTTTGGATAATCACAGGGTATCAACACTACCAAACTGCTACCTTCCATACAAACTTTTCAGACCTGATCTAATATCACGGTATCCAGGGGAGCTGCATAAAATGATCTTGCGTGAAAAAAACAAGGGCACGTTGAAATTACAAATGCCTGCTTGTCAAAAGAATAGTCCAAGAACATGTTCATGCTTGAGTTGCTAACACTTGTTTGTTTTTTAAACTGTAGATGAGATCCAGCATTAGCCTGTGTCTTGCAAATCCTTGTAACATTTAATACATTTCAAGGTGCAAATAAAACAGTGCTATCTTAAAACCACACTTAGTTTCTTTCTAAAAATAGGAAAGTGCTGGAGGTCACCGTGTAGTGAAGGGAACTCACAGTAGAAAAGCATAAGTAATTTCAAAGGCTACTTGGAGTCTGGTTTTAACGTTGAATTTACTTCACATTAGTGATTTTCATCCACTTCTTTGCATGCATCCTTTAAAACTTTATCAAGGATATTTGAGAAACTGAGTCTGAGAAATAAGTTAAAATATTTTCTGAGGAGAAGAAAATTTATTACTACTTTTAAACAACTTTTACAAAGCAAAATTGAAAGATCTATAAGAAAATGGAGTGGAAAAAGAGGTACAGTGTACACAGATTAAGTGAAAATTAATTATAAAGATTTCCTTATTTCCTTTCTATACATACACTTCAATAAAAGTAGTGGAGTTCCTAGAAGAGAAAAAATAAGGGAGGATTAATTATGTCTAGACAACTACTGCTCAACACTCACACATACATTTTTCTTTCTATATAAACATACGTGCAGTGTTGGATCCAAACCCATGGCTGGGTGGGTGTTTTTTGTCTTTACCATTGATTTACATTTAAGACCTTAATTAAATTTTATTCCTCCTTTTCAGTAACTTAGTATCTATTCTACTTTGTCTATTGATTTTGTAAGCTGAAAATGTCATTGTGAATCACAGAATATTTGATGTGCTGGAAAATAAATATAATGAAAACTGAAAAATTTGTGAATGGAAGAGCTGGCTGGTGGGTAAGTACAAACCAAAGAGGGGTTCATGACACAGGCTTTTGCCCCTCAGGGAAAGGTCTTTCTCCAAAACCAAGACATTGGATATTGTTTAAGGACATTACCCTCCTGTTTACTGGTATCTGTTTTGTGAGAATGAATGTGCCTCTGGGGAAGCCATTCACTTGCCATCTATATTAGGGATGGTTTGCTGTTATGATAGCAGCTGGCTTAGAAAAGCTGATAAAGACTGCAGTGGCATGAGAAAATGTGTCCTGGAGCAAGCAACACCCTCCAAAGAGAAGCCAAAAACTGAGTCTGATTGCAAGACTGTATCACAATTGCTGTAATTCGTGATTTCCTATAACACACAAATGTTGTAAGAAATTGACTAACTTCAATATGCTTTCCTCCTTTTTCTCTTTCCTTAAAGAAGCTCATGACTCTCCCATGGAAGAACATTTTCTCTTCTTGATACTTGCAACTCATTAAATTCCTAATCTGGATTTAGAAACAAAAGTTGTGGCCAGATGACGTATGTTGCAAGGGCGTTGCACAGAGAGGAGTCTTAGGGGAAAACAAAACCCGACAAAATGTGATTTCCCCTAGTGGCAGCTAAACTCCAACACCTGCAAAGTATGAAAGGTCCTAACACTCCAGCCACAATCAGTGAGATGCCAGGATTCTAAAGTACCACTAGTAGGACAAATAAAACTGCCTGGGTCCTGTGAAATACACCCTGAGGGAACTAAACTTATGCAATTGGGAAGTGGCATGTCATATTAAGATGGCATCACTGCAATAGGGCAGTTTGAGCAACTAAAACACTTTCCCTCACTTCTGGGGAAAATACAGGAGCCCTCCTACTCTCCCCCTGTAAGTGACCGAAGACTTCACTCCCTCAATAAGCCATTTAGGGGCTCTGCATATTTCAACCCTACTTTCTCCTTCAGGAAATTTAGCCAATTCCACTGACTACAGTGCACAAACCTACACTCTTTACTTGCTATAATAGCAATGAATCAATTACAAAACACTGCTAGATTCACTTTCACATAAACAATTTCAAGTGGGCAAGGTAATAGTGTATTTTCTATTTACTATCATTGCCTTGTAAAATTACTCATTTTAAAGGGGCAAATTTAAGTATGTTCTCAAAACTGTCCTCTAGTTACGCTGAAGTCATTGCTCACTAGATGCAGTATTTCCTTTAATCAGTTCATTTCAGCTGTTCTGCTTTCATGAGATAGTTATTTTCTTACATCAGACAAACAGTGAAAATCTGATGGCTATGTTTTAGTATTGTCTTAAATTCAGAGAATGTAATATATAACTGCATTCACGGAATCCCTCATACAGTCAAACAGGATTTGACATAGAAAGGTGGGCCAAGGGTGTAAAAGTGCATTAAATTCAAATATGCTTGGAAAGTTACAGATAAAAGCATACATTTTCTCTCCATAATGAAGATATATGATTGTACTATGCTATCCATGAGCTAAACCCCCCAAGGAAAAATAATCCAATGTTTCCACAAAGAGAGAATTTGAAGAACTCAAACACTCACTAGCCATGTAAATTCCTCTACTACTGCAAAATTAAACAGAATAAAAGAATAAAATTAAATTAGAATTATCCACCAAAATGTACTGTTACTATTACTGTTTCTGAAGATTCTAGTGTGAAATATCTTAAATCCCTATCCATACTTTGTATTTTGGTATCTGCACACCATCTTGACCAACTCATTAAAAAATGCCATCCTGACCAAGTACAGTAACATCTAAACCAAAATTGCTTCAACAATCTGTAGATTTACTGTGGGTGCACTCCTAGGACTGAAGCTATCAACTTCTAAGCAGTTAACATAGCATTTTGAAACTATATCCCTCAAGGTCATTCACTATTCTTTCTTAGCCATCTCAGATGCTGAAATAGGTTTTTTTCATCACATATAAAATATGAGATGCCTCCTGCATGATTTCTATTGTCAGAAAGCACCATTTCTTTGAAAGTAGGGCAATATATACACTGACATCTTCTATATCAATAAGAACAGCTTAGTTTACCATAGCAAAAGATGAACCAGATGCATTCAAAGTAAAAGCCCAAAACAATTACACAAAAATGTAACAGGAAAACAAAATGACAGATGAGTTATTTCTAAATCTTGGTTGCAGATGATTTTGCTACAATAATTCTGAATGAGATCAAGACTTTAACATGAAGGGGAAAATGAACAAGGGGCATTTTTTTCGTGGTGAATCTTAGGAATACTATTTTCTATCTCCCCTACGTTCACAAGGTACATGTCAGTGAGGAAACCAACCCTGAAGTGAGATTCACAGACTTCAGAAACTCTAATAGCTTGTAAATGTGCACCAGCAGATACTGCTGTGTGATGGAACAGTTTATCAGTAGGAGATACTATTTTTATCTCTAATCAAGCAGGTATAAGTGTGTGTAATCTAGTCTTTCAACTCTCACCCCACTCCCCAAAAAAGCTCATCCAGAGCACATTACCATAATTGCGAGTGGTTTTTTTTTTCAACTTTGCAGGAGGGGGAAAAAAAAACAAAACCAAGAGCTTTTTCAGAGTGTCCTACATCTAATTCCAAGGCTTAAAAGGAAAAGCTTCATATTTTTATGCTTTCAAAAAAATAAAAATGGATTAATCTCAACAGGCAGTTGTCTCCCATGGATTATTAGGTCTCTCAAGAAAGCTTATATAACCCACATAGGTCTTATGATTATCTTGAAAACCCAAGGAGACATATTATTATCCTCTTAAAAGTAAAGGGCCATATTTGCAACAGGGGTTTGAAGATAAAAGTTATTCCAAGTTTTTGCTCTTTCAACATTGCTTTTTTACTTCAAAAATTCTTTTAACTTCAGTATGTGGAGAAGGTTATTAATTGGGATGCAGAAAGCACACCCTGCAGTACCAGATAGAAGAGACTGCTGTAACCAAGTTGGAACTTCTGCTATGATAAGTCTGCACATAAAAGTGAAAAACTGAAAATTTCAACTGATGAGCCCAGGTGAATAACCAAATAACAGCTAATCTAGTCACTTGCCTTACTTATTAAAATAGATACAACAGGTTGCAGTGGAAAACAGCATTTTTCAAGATTTTATTTATCTGAAAAAGCAGACTGGATCCCCTTTTCCACTCTGTTTGCATTCCACTCTTTTAGTTTTTTCTACATTTTGTTTTCTTGTATATTCTTGCCCTTACTAGTTTCAATATCTGGTATTGTTCTGCTGCTGTTGCTTTATCCTTCTTTTTCCACCCCTAACTTCTTTAACATTGGAAAGCTCTATAACTCTCTCAACATGTTCTTCCATTGCTAAAAAATCACCACAGTTAAATCACCCAAAACGTAATTCTGATGCTAAGAAGTGTGAGTGGACTAGCTATATGTTGAAAGGGAAGGACATTCTAAAGGTCCTTAGGAGACGCCAAGACCAGGAGAAAGTAGGGGAATTTGAGCTTCCTTTCTCATCACTCTCTGAGAGGCTGTCCTATGTCCTGGCAGATCTTGACAGGGCAGAGCCAATGCAGTAATGCTGAAATGACTAACGGCAGTAAAAAGGACATTTTTCTGACCATGCTGATTACTAGATGGAAAAAGAAGAAAAATATCTTCTAGTGAAGATGGTAAACACATGCTGTTTCAGCTAAGTAAGGAAAAAAAATAAAAACTAAGAGCAAAGCTGAAAGTCAAGAGGAAAGCAGAGAAGAGAGTACCCTCTGCTTGCGGCACTAGGACAGAGCCAGGACAGCACACTTCCTGCTCCAGAGAGGAAGAGGGAGCTAACTGTATCCTCCTTATTGCAGAAAGACATTGGGGCCAATTCCCTCCCAGAAGGCTGAATTGTGCTTTTTACCAGCTCAGCAGAGATCTGTAGGTCTTGAATAGTACTTTGTATCTTAGCATCAAAACTTTCTGTACAAAGACTGCTCGCATTTATACTTGGAATGAAATAGCCTAAAGCAACCAAGCAGCCTACTTTGTTGAATCTTTTCAAACATTAACTAGACATATGCATATATCATAAAAGCTCTGAGATACCTCTAACCTCCTCAATAGCAGGTGTAAATTCTGCCTCTTGTGCAAGTTGCACATGATCAGTGGAGTGATTAAAGATAACACAGTTCTGAAATCTTAAGGGAAATACTATGCCCACAAGGAAAAGACAAATCCAAAGTGACCCATTTGAAGACAGTGCAATTGCCTCATTCCTGTATATGCAGTCTTTAATATTACACAGAAGCATGCACTGCAAAGTCCATGAAATTTTAAATGCCTGAGAAGAGACTGAAATTATCAGAGGATTTAAAAATGTAATTATTAATACTATTATCTTAGACTTACTAGAGTTGGATAATCCTCGTGACACTTGCAACTTCTATAAACAACAAGAAAACCCCCACCTTCTAATTTGAAAAATAAGTCCGTTCATGCAAAACTAATCTCCATTTCCCAATCAAAATTGGCTCAAGGGGGTTCTGCAGTTTTCTTTTTTGCAAGCATTCATCTAGCAGATGCTGTCATTTTAACTCCTGTGAAGTTATTTTTATCCTAACTTGGGTATTGCACATTGTTTCTATTCCTCTTAATGGAGCTTTCTGGGAGTGCTAGTGAGGGGAAGCCAGCCTTGCTGCCAAATCAACTGTTAAATGTGAGAAAAGAATTGAAAAAGTTGTTTCATAGGATATTTTCTATGACAGCATCTGTGCTTGATTATCTGACCAGAAAATTTTACAAATGTTAAATGTTCAATGCATAGAATGTTGCTTATGTCTGTATGGCTGTAGAGACATACACCATGTACACCACAACTGAAAGGCAGAAATAAAGACACTAGAGGATAAGAAAGATGTATTTTTTTTTATATATAAAGTCAGAAAACAATAAGGTGTTTTTTGAAAAATGACTGCAGATTAATTAATAGACCTGATCTTAAAGTTCATAAGAGGATTAACCTTGGACTAAGTGGCTGCCTATACAGGACTATGAAGAAGGCATTCTGCAGGTCTTTATCTGCTAACCAACTAAATATCAGAAAGGCCAAAATATTGCCTGAGTTGCCCCTCAGGTTTCTTTTTCCTTATCAAATATAATAAACCTCCTGGAGAAGAAAATGAAAAAGGTAGTTCCTCATGTTTTCTAGGAAAAGTCTAGAAAGGACAAAGTGATTGTAGTGCTTTAAAGAAAAACAAACAAACAAACAAACCAAAAACAACCCCCACCCAAAACACAAAAAAATGAACAAACCCAAACACCCACAAGCAAATCCTACCCAAATGTTTCTTAAGTTAATGTCAATTACTGTTTTTGCAAGATTTCTAGAACTCATCCTCCAGTCTCAGCAGACCAAAGGTGGGAGTGCATTTATAAGAATTATACTGTCAGTACTTAGCAGTTCAAGCCATAATCAATTCAAGAAAAAAAAGTTTCATACTGACATCAAGAAAAACATGCTGAAATTGTTTTAGCCTTTTCTATAAGAATAAGAAAATAATTGTAGTTTGTCATTTGTAGACATAAAATACTAACATATATTGTTCTGAGATTTTTGTTAGCATGTGTGTGCATAACCACGTGTATATGTATTTTGCTCTTACAAGCTATGAGAGCAGAAAGCCTTCCATGAGAAATCTGCTGGAACAGTTATGAGCCACGTAAAACTCCAGCCACAAAAGCACAAGCTGGCTACAAACTGAATCTGCCATCAACATGGTGCTAGTTGCTCATCTTCCTTTCTCAAGCAGAGAAAAGTAAAGCTGCCTGCACAATGACTGCATGTAAAAAGGCAAAGTCATTCTTAGTTTTCTTAAGCAGCAGCCATACATGCAAGGAACTGAGAAACTTAATAGACCAGAATTACACCCTCTGTTGTATTGCTACACCTAATGTACATAAGCTTGAAATCCACAGTTGAGTTTGAGAGAACTTGAAATAAGTCACTCCGTCACTCCAAAAGAAACTGATAGACAATATATTTCACTGCCTGATATACATCCTATTATTTAATTTAATTTCTTTAAGGATAAACAAGTAAGACAGATAGTTGGCTGTACTGTGCCATATACAATTAAAGAACAATACAAGGTCCAAGAAAATACAAAGTTGAGCTGCTCAATACTTTGACACTACTGACATTACTCCATTTCAACAGCTAAAAGAGTAAAGCTAGAATCCTTAAAGGGGAGGAAGAAAAGAAAGAAGTTTAAAAAAAAAATCAACTTTCATTACAATATCCTACATAGAAGCTAGAGCTATACAGAAATAATGTAAATACAGATAAATTAGGCCTGAGTGAATCATAGCAATTTCTGTAAAACCATTCTATAGTTTTGCACACAGGGTTTTGCATACCTATTATTTTAACAGGAGGAGGTTTTTTTTCACAAAAGGATTGCTCTGACAGGTTTATTTTCGTGATATATGATCTCTCTGCCCTATTTTGCATAGTACAAATGAGAGTATAGAGGAAAACTTAAATGAGCAAAACCAGCATTAACCCACATTACTGAGCCATTCATTCACAAGTATATATGGTATATATTTTAAGATAAAGACTCTGCAGAGAAAAACATAGGCACGTAAGAAGTAAATTGATCTTTAATGGCAATTAAGAAAAAATGTGATGAGTTTGAGAATTAAAAATTATATTTATATAACTGCAGTTTAGAACAGCAAACCACCTTCCCTGTATCCCTCATCAAAGCAACCATGAGTATAGTGATTTAGGGGATGGTAAACTCTGCAAGCAAAGAAGCTGTCTTCTTTTAAGAAGCTTCTTTCCCTGGCACCTGAGTAGCACAGGTTTTTAATCCAATTGAACTTATCCCTGAGAAGATTGACTAATAGCAGCAAGCATCTCTGCAGAGGCTGGGTCTCTCTGAACCTGCTCTTATCTACAGTCTTCAGCAGAACTCCGCCAGACTCCTGGCTGGCAACCAAAGCCGAGCACCCACAGCCTAAGATCCCCTCTGGAAAGTTACTGCATCGATTCATATCCATCACAACTCTACCTGCCCTTTGCTGAGGGGGAAAAAAGGAACAGCACTATATGGAGAGTGCTCTTAGACTATTCAAAAATTTATTCAAAAATTAAGAATGCTGGGAAAAAAAGATGATGTTGAGTAATTCTTGACTTTGAAACATAAATTTACTTCTAAACTATCCAGGAAGTGGAACATGGAGGTAAAATAATCTTTTACCCGTTATGAATCTAAGATCTCCTCCAGGAACACTGGCTATTGCTTGTGATTTCTCCTAGTATTTAATGAAGTTTTCCTGTTCACAACATCATGGCATTAACTGTTTACCTACCTCAACTAGGATGTATTATGATGCTTAATTTATTAGGAAGACTTAAATGATACAATTATTCTTAATACACAATATTTAATATGGGGAAGATACAGAGAGAAAAAAATTTGTTTATGAGAATGCAAGTTAATATTTCACTAAGGAGCAACAAAGATCACAGAATCACAGAATAATCTTGATTGGAAGGGACCTTAAAGATCATCTCATTCCAGGTGTCCCAGGGACACCTTCCAATAGAATGATGATTTTAATTGTTAATTAACAGCATATACAACAACCCCTGAGCAGTGAGAACATGGAAAAAAAAACCTGAAATCAGGGCACTGGAAGTAACGGTTACAGAACAAAACACATGAAAATCTGTTAATTTACATCTGTTCTGTTACAGTCTCAAAGATCAGTTCATGAAGTCGTGGGGCTCACTGTAAATCACTGTAGCTGATCAAGATATTCTTTACAAACAAATGCAATGCAGAAGTTTGACAATCCTTTAGTGCAGAGCCCTACTTAGTATTCTGTTCTAGCCTGCAAAGTAACCATTCAGCTACAGGGTTACAATTTGCTTCACAAATGTATTAGTGATTAGTTCTTTCCTCCTCGTTCAACACAGCAAGCCTTCCCATGTACTTTATGACTTCATCTTTGAATGGCACTTCTCTTCAGATAAGATTGACTTATATAACTTCAGGCCAGGAACAAAATTTTCTGTTTTCCTTAATCTTAATAAATCCTTGTTCTCCTGGGTGTTCCTTCCGTGCAGTCTAATGAAATTCATAGGACATCTGTTCATTTATAAGTAGAACTGTTTCTATATTGGAATTTTCTTTCTGCTTAAAAATCAGTAAAAGAAGTCCATTATGTATAGAGATTCTCTGAGAGATTATACTCAGTCATCCATTGTTTGTGTGTTTTTTTCTATCAGACCTTATTAGCCTCATCTTTTCCTATGTGTCTGAAAATGTTGTCCTTTTCTGTCCCTCCAAAACAAGCCATAGATTCTTCTTTCACAATTCCCTGACATTTTTCAGTCAACATGAAGAACCATCTGTTCTTCCTGGCATATAATTCCTACTCTTTCACTTTAGAACTAATACTATTACTTACAAGCCTTGAGCTTCAGACCTCTCTTCACATTTTTCCTTCAAACTTTTTTATGACATCCCATTCATCATTTTTGTCAGACTGATAGCATGTCAAAGGGTAAAACTTGTAACTTACTTGCATTAATCTTCTATTTGCAGGTTGTGGCTGAAGCAATTTATGATGCATTTCGTAACATTTGTAAGTTTTCAAGTTTGATGCTCAAACTGAAAGTTTTGTCTAGGCTACTCAGAAGTCTATTTCTGAAACAAGGTCGTTTTTTATTTTCATAAAATATAGAAGATATTGTATTTTCTGGCTAAGAACCTAATGTTTCCAGATGTTTTCCTGCAACTCTTGCTGTCTCTTTCTCTAGATCTCAAATGAGAAATATGGAAACGTCACCAGAAAGATTTTATTGGAAAAAAAACCCAACCTGGGAATAAAGAGGTAAGTTTACTGTCAAAAATCATCACAACTATTTTAAGCCCCTTCTTAAAGACCCTACAGTGTACATGACCAAGTAGTTTAACATTTCTGAGGAAACAAGGATAATCACCATTCTAAGAAATCAAACAGGAGAATTGTATCTTTTTTGTACTAGCTAAACATGAAGTTACATTTGAACTGAGTACCACCGTCTCAAATCTTTTTCCTATCCTTGTTTCAGTATGACTGTGTTTTGATAGCTCAGAACAAATGAATCCCATGCCAATGCATTCCAAAATACACTATGTGTTAGTATCAAGCACAGGCTTTACAGCAGTGAGGGTCAAAGCTTGAGTTATTCTTAAACTACACTGTACAACCAGAACCAATTAAGTTCCCTTGCAGCACTGTTGATTAATGTATATATTAGTTTGGAAGGCTAAGCAGGCAAATGGCATAAAGCCAAATGGCATAAGGGAAGCAAAGATTTAGGGAGGGGAAAGTATATAAATAAAAAAAAAAAAAAAAAGAAGGATGAAAAAGCAACAGTAACCTCAAAGTGAAAGGATATGCTAATTCAGGTTATCTTTATAATGACACATTGCTAGCACTCTGAGAACAGATGTACAGTTCCCCACACTGAAATGACCACAACACCCACTCAGTTCACAGAATGCGTCAAATAGTGCCCTCATTAATCATAACATCCTCTGTGGACTTGATGGAATGTGGAAGACACCTTGACAAATTAAGGTGTCTGTTTTCTTAAAAAATAAATTTGGGTCTAAGTAAGTAGCATTAAGAATACTTAAAGTTCTAATTTAGTAGAGATTGTGAAACATCACCAAAATTAATATCTTGGTAATAAAATGTTAGTGAAATACTGAGACAGTACTTTAATAATAACAGTTAGCCAGCAATAACCATTGAGCAAGTCACAGAAACTTTGGCAACTTTTCTCTGGATTTTCACTACTCTGCCTCTACACAAAATTGCTTGGAAATATTTTGTTCTCAGTTTTAATTTTTTCCCTTAAATCCCATATGTCTTACATGACTGTCAAACTCATAATTACTGAGACCCACATTCAATTTTATATTACAATAATAGTTTTGATATGATGTGGTTATGCTAAGGGTTCACCAGTTTTGTAAGAAAACTATTTTTCCTGATAAAACTATTGTATTAATACTGAGGATGTCACAACAGCAAGGACACTAACAATTCTCCAGGCACCAGAATCAGACTTTTCCTGTTGCTGAACTAAGCTATAGACAACAATTTCTTGACACAGGCAGAAATAACTCTCTTACGTTTTATCACGTTCAGAAGACAACATGACACCTTCCCTGAGATGCTTTTAAATGTAATAGGATTTCTTTATTCCTAAAAGTCTATAGAAACACCTAGGCTATAAAGCCAGAAGGTCACTTTGTTTTCTAGAACAAAGGGTAGGCAGCATTTATTCTCTAAAATTTTCAAACAGAAACATGATGCAAAAATCCTGATTCAAGTGGCATTAGGAACAAAACTCTGTATTATATTTGACTTAAATTCACTTAAAACCTTCAGAGCTGTTTCCCATTCAGTATACTTTTTTATGATGCTCTTCCCACCTTCCATGATCATTTCCATCCACAGTTTGCATGACAGGACAGCTGCTGCCAAAGCACTTTTATCAACCTTTCTGCTTTGAAAGCTGCTAGAAGTCCTAATGCATTCTCACTATCTTGCTTTTTATCAACAGAGAAGCAAGTTTCATTACCCAAAAGTCAGAAGAGTAATTGGCCTCAAAAAGACCAGCAAAAAAGCCCAGGCCTGTTGACTTTCAAAGCATTCACAAAAAGACCAATTGTTCACATCAGGGTTTTCAGAAAGGTAAATGAGGATAGCTTGTTAATTAAGAGACAGAGGGAAAAAAAAATGCAGGGCAATCAGTCTGAGAAACACGAAAACATCTTCTACAGAGCTTCGAATTACCCAGTGTGGGTTATGCAAAAGGCTGAATGGAGGAGGATATTATAAGGCTACTTGCCTCAGAATTATTTCCAAATAGGATTTAGTATCACAAATTAAACTAACGAAGAAAACAAAAGTAATTCTTATAAATGAAAGAATGAAATATAAACACATAGCAGCAACAAAGAAGCATACTGACGAGCCGATTCTGAAACTAGGTGGCTCTTATACTTTCAAATTAGCTCAGCATGAGAGGGCTATTAAGACTTTTTCAATGAAAAGTATACAGTTTAAGAACTGAACAAGAACATAAATAAATAGCCAGCTTGTCTATCTGTGCCTCTTCTAAGCCTAGAAAGTTAATTTCACAAATCTGTGAAGTTAATTAAATTCTGACAACAGATCAGACTTTAAGATAAAACAGACCAGAAGACCCCAAATAAGCTTTTGTCCGTGAATAAGTGTACCTTAGCTCACAATCAATGAAAATGCTTTGTACTGAATATGAAAATAGAGAAAATTACTCTTTAAGTATAAATACATGCTTATCATTAAGTCAAAAAACTGCAAGCCAAAACTCAACAGCAACAAAGAAAAATAAAAGGCAGTTTTAGCAACCCTCTAAAATAAAACACTACAATTGGACATAGACAGTGCTTCATATGCACCATCTTTCATCACTTACAGAGCTCGTGGTAACAACCTGAAAGCAAATGAGCTATTTAAGTGGTCATAGTCTGTCAGCCTGCAGGAGCCAAAGGAAAGTAAAAAGCAGTGGAGTCAAGAAATTAAACTCACAATTTGCAGGCATTAGCTAAGGAATATATGAATGTAATGTATGACTAATTACAAACTGGAATGACAAAAAAAGCCATTGCTCTGTTACAAAGGAAAGCAAACCTTTTACTCCATCGAGTAACTGCTTGCACTGCAGGGCAAGCAAACACAAAGGTAAGCAGTGTGAGGAGCCTGTCTCGTATCAGAGAGCTCTCCAATGAACATGGCAGAGAGCTGCTGAACTTTAACCACCCAGAAGCAGAGGGCAGAACAGTAGAGGACTGAATCCTTCATTTCTATTTAAACATCAAAACAAATAAATGATGTGGAAACCAAATAGACTCTTTAAGAAAAGATACTTCTAGGGTGAAAGCAGATTAATCTCTTTCTACAATACTCAATACCTCAGCAGAGTCCTTCAAGTATAATCTGCAAACATGCTGCTTGGATATGCTTTGAAACTTTCCTTGCAATTTATTTTTTTAGAATTCTTAGTTCAGTTCTATTTCTTATCTGAGTAGTAAACAGGGGCTGGAGGTCTAGTGCAGTGAAATAAACTTCTGAGGGTAGAGATATCACTACAGAGGACCTGTGAAAATGAAATACATACTACAAAACCCTTGGACTTTGGGTGCAGGGAAATCTGAAGAAAGTACTTCAAATCCAATTTTTCTCCTCCCGTTGACTTAGAGCAGTATTAGACAAGAAAAGTAATTATATATATATATGTGTGTGTGTGTGTGTGTGTATTAAAAAAGCCTTTAATAAAGAGTTTGAAAAATTAATGAGATAACTAAAAAACCCAAGCCTGAGGTTTCCTATCAGTAAATACATAACTAATTCCATGGCCTATGGAATGCTGGAGACATTTCTAAGTATGCTTTAAAATACATTCTTTGCATTTTTCCTAGTCTGAACTTTATAAACTCTTTTCATTTTCTCCCAGTACAGACTTACCTAATGAATGCAGAAATAACTCCACACAAAAGAATATGAACTTTTAAGTCAGCAAGTTGAGAAAGAAATGAAAAACTATTTACACCATTTTCTATCCTTCAACCACAATTTTTCTGTAACATAAAGAACCTGAGTTTCTAGGAGCAAACTCTTATTGTACATCGTAGGAGATATCACACAGAAAAATGATCACCAGTTTTGACAGCTTACATGCCTTGTGTATCAGTAATTTATATCCATTTGGGGGCCTATTCTTGGGTTTTTGAAAATAATTCTCTTATGTGGTGTCTACTAATTACATGTCTGAGAGTAGGAACAACCTGTTATCTTAATGTCACTCCCTACCCTGACACAGGGGAGAAAAAAAAAAAAAAAAGGCAGAAACCAGGGCCACATGTTATTAAGATGACAAGAAATAAACAAATAAAGGGAATATATGGCCTTTTGTGAATAAAAACATTTCCCAGATTTTTTTTTCTGGTACATTTTGTTGCTGCATATCTATAGAAAGGGAAAGATCAAAACTCAGATCTTGAGGTCGGGCCTATGCACTTCAGCTTTTCCCCTGTACCCACAGTGACAGAGCACCTTTGCCTTCTGGAATCCCAGCGTGCACTCACAGTTACTGCAGCATGAAGGACAGCTGTGACCAAGTGAAAACCAAAGACTCATTCAGGGACATCAGTGTGAGAGGCAGATGCCCTTTTGTCAGCAGCACTGTAAAAATGTAAAAAAAAAAAAAAAACACCCACCAAAAAATAAAATAAAAAAAAAATAAAACACCCAAACACCTCTTCCCACCAAAAAAAACCCCTCAACCCAACCAACCGTAAGAACCATAAGCCATCAACAACAAAATAAAAAAAAACCAACCAAAAAACACAAAAGCACAACAAAAACACCAACAAACATACAGAAAAACCCCAAACAATAGAAAAATCCATAAACACCAAAACCAACCCCTAGTTTACCATAACTTCTATAGATGACTAATTAAAGCGTTAAGGAAGGGGCAGAATTCTTCACACTTACTATTTTCTTGCAATTTCTTTCTGAAATTTTGATGAATAATTGAATTGTTCAAAATACAACTTTAAAAGAAAAATACAGACCCCAGTGAAAATTATCTTCTAAAAACAATTCCCTAAATACAAGGGTTTAGGTTTTGGCTCATGGGGTTTTTTGTTTGTGTTTTTTTTGTTTGTTAGTTTTTTGTTTGGTTGGTTTTTTTAAATGTGTTTAGGACACGCTTTTTTTCATTGTATATAGTGAAACAAACATCCATCTGGGATTCAGGATGTTTGCTGAATTTTTACAACAGACTGAAATGAGGAGTTTTCTTTAGCAGTTGGTACAGTTCTATACCTGGAAATTTATCATAGTTTGCCATGTAATTTAAGCACTCAGTTTCCATCAGCTACTGCTCTCAGCCTGGGGAGGCAGCAAGGAGAAAAAAAAATCTACAACAAATTACACATGATGAATTTTTAGTAGCCTCAGTATGGGTTTTTTTGTGTCAGTAGGAGACGGACTGCCTGAAAGAAAAGGAGGTTAACAAACTGGGTAGTAAAAAGAAGCCTATGTGGAAGGTGACCTTCTGAGAAGAGGTATTCCAGCTCCGGCTGGGATGAGGAAAGGGTATGACAGCTATAGAATTATATTAAAAACAGCTTATCATTCATTTCTGAAAGAGAATTGTCCTGGCAACTTTGCTCTGTATTGAGCCATGTGCTACTGCACTTAGGCATTTGTATGCCTTTGACGTATTTCTTGACTGGACTTTTCAGGAATCCAGTGCTGGGATGCTAAGTCTTTAATCCTACATCACAAGACAGATACCAAGCGACTTAATTGTATCAGAATGACTTCTGCTCCAGGACTGCAAAGGATCGAAGTACAGGCAGCACTTTTATCCATATTTTCTTGGACTTCAGCATTATGTAGGCACCAGAGTCCCAATGTACTTGCCCATGAGCTGAAACAACTTGTCCTTGTCAGGGAATTGGCAGTGAAACAAACATTTCAAATCATAGTTTTGCATTCCATCTAGTCAACCATGCCTTGTTTTAGAATGATAGGTCTTAATGATTGCCAGTAGCATCCATGAAAGAATCTTTTCAAGACATTATTGTGTCTCACAAAGCACTGGACCATTCCTCATACTGTGTTTAGAAGAAATTCACAGCAGCTTACACGGATACACTCTGCATTGGTAAGGTGTTTTAATACCTTGTTATTCCAGTAGAAAGCAAGGAGAAAAGGTTAAAAAAAAACACCCAAGAGCTTTAAATTCATTTAAACAAATGAGTGACAGGCAGCAGGCCAGATGTAAGGAGAACACGGATTTCTTGAGGCAGGTCTTGTGGCATCAGTTCCCTTCAGGATGTATATGACCTCTTGATTTTAATTTGGTACTTTCAGGAGACAGACAGTGTTAGATTCACTCTGCTCTCTCTTAGCTGAAACTCTTGACAAGGTGACAGCAAAACAAAAAGATTACTTATTAATTGGGATTTATAGATAGGTTAAAAAAAAAAAAAAAAAGGACAAAGGAGTAACTGGTAGTAACATCCCAAGGAGGTAAATGCTGAAGCTCCAAATGTTCAATGTATTTGTAAGTGTTTGGAAAAGGAGGAATAACAACGAACAAAATCCATTTATGACATTCAGTGAAGGGTTAATGGAAGAACTGCAGAACTACCACATAGAACTGAATGGCTGGAGATGAAGTGGTCAAAGACAGCAGCCAGATGAAACAAAACAGCCAACTTAATAGGAAGCAGGTAGGAAAATCAACTTTATCTCACACCATAGGGTGCTGAAAAAATACTGAAAAATAGACATGTATTCTCATAATCCATACTTCTAAGAAAACATTACCTTAGCAGCACTTCCAGAAAAATAAAATTGAAAAGCAGTCATATAGAACTGTTAAAATAGAGGACTATATATTTTGAGTGCTACAAGATGATCTGGACTTTCTAGACTAAAACGGATTTAGCAGAAAGTAGCAAAAGACAAAACATTTAACTGTATGTACAGTGGTGCCTGCATTACCTGAAGAAACCATTGTGCAGTTCAAGAAAAATAATTTGAAGTCTTGGTATATATTAGTTTTGCCAGTTCAAACCTATCTTGGCAAGAGGCAAAATAAGTGATGTTTAAATGGATAGAGATAATTCAGCTAAAAATCTAAGATGAGCACTAGTTAATATCCTAACTACTGACCTTCAGCAGTGTTCCCTATACCATATTCAATCCGCAGGGAGCTGTGAGTTCCGTGGGGGTCTTCCATACTGCTTTCAGCATGTGAGTGGGCAGAAAAACAACGCAGGATATATTAATGATATATTCCACCAGTCATCACCTTCCCTGTGCCCTCTAGACACAATTACATGTGTTTGAAGGCTTTTTCCTTCAAATTCAGCTCCTCCATGTCCCAGCTTGCTAAAGCACCAGCATTACACATCCTCTCTCAGAGCTCCCAGACCCACAGGCACAGCATGATCTTTACTTCATGTTTTCAACTCTCTGCAGTGCAACTATTTTTGCCTCTCATCCTTTGCCCTGTCAGACTTCAAAGATTTTAAAGCCAGTGAAGCTCCAGGTAGGTATAGATGTAGTTACAGTACTGCCTGTTTAAGTATGGAATGCCTCATCCCCAGGTGTACCCCTATGGTGGAATTTTTCAAGTAGTTGTTGTTCAATACTACTTTGGCACTGCCAATTTGAATGCAGATTTGATGCAGATTACCTAAATGCAAAAAATGAGCAGTGCAGAATATAAACTAAAAGGGTGCATTGCTTGGAAAGAATTTTTAAAAAAAAAGTCTCAAAAAATTTTTTATTGTTGTTGTTTGTACATTCATACATACAATGCCACAGTATGCATTTATCTTATAGGTAAGTTGTAATATAAAGAAAATAGAAATTTCCTTACTTTGATCAGTAGCAATTTAGCTAATTGCATAAATACATGTATTTAATATCCTTCTTATACTGAATTAAACAGTCAACATAAAAGCACTGAAAACTGTAGATATTCTATTTTCTGTATGACAATTCCTTCTCTCTTTACTTTTGAAACCTACCTGGTAGATCTCCTGATAGGAGACAAGAATATTAATAATAATTTTTTAAAAAGGCAGACACACATAGCAAATTGCCTATTTACAGGTGGAACTTCCTGTGCAGCAGTTTCTGCCCCTTGCCTCTTGCCCTATTCCCTGGCACTGCCAAGAAGGACCTGACTTCATTCTCTTGTCACCCTCCCTTCAGATACTCATAGACGCTCACGAGGTTCCCTCTCAGTCATCTTTTCTTGAGCCTGCACAGGCCCAGCTCACTCAGCCTTTATTCATAAGAGAGATGCTCCAGCCCCTTAATCATATTTTCTGCCCTCTGCTGAACCCCCTCCAGGTTATTTAGGATAATTTTACTGCTTTTTGAAGGGCAGCTTTCTCCCTGATGAAAATTAACATCTTTTTGCTATATGGCACAACTTGATTGATAAAAACATTTCAGCAGACTAGCTGGGAAAGAACTGGCCTTAGTCCTACACTGTCTCAACAGAATAACATTTCAATTACTGACACAGTACGATACTATGCAGACAACAGGTAAGTAATTTAATAGATTAGTCCAGAACTTCCTGTAAGCAATACATAGAATCCAATTAGTTTCTCACAATAGACTACAGCAGTTATTTGAGGAGCTTCGAGCACTTCATCTGGTAAGTCTTCACAGGGGCAGGAATGCCCTGCTGTTTCTATTCACATCTGTCACTCAGCATTAAAGTTTCAGAGTGCTGTGGACATTGGGTGTGTTGCAGCACTTGAATTCACCTGTGTGTGGGAAGACGGAGAGGGCCTGAACAGCGACAACATTTCCAAAAGCCGCAGTCAGGGTAACAGATGCATCCAACTGAAGGGGAGCAGTGCCTGCCAGCCACTGTCAGCATGTCTGTCTTCCCCGACCCGGATTTCAGTTACTGGTGTAACTCTGTAGCAGTCCATTTCTGAAGGAATAAATATTTCTACGCTGTATTTCAGAAAAAAATTTGCCTTCAATCTTACAGTTTTACAGTGCTGAGAGTTAGACCATGATACCACACTGTCACCTACCTATTTCTCTTGGCCCAAACTCTTCATGAGGACAGATCTGCCTGCAGCTTTATATCAAGGATGAATCTGATACACAATACCATAGATGCATCAGTAGCGTACATGCACATTTTTATATACTAGTGTCATTCATGCTCTTCTTTGCCCTCTCCCCTCACTCTCACTCTAGGTTTTCCTAAACGTTTTACTTTATATTTTCCCTTCTCTTTGACATTAATTTGCACCTAATTTCCTTTGTTTGGCTACATTTTTTAAAGTTGTTAGCTGACTGAAGAAATTAAAAATCATCTCATCCTCACTAAAACATCCTGATGCCTTTTCAGGGATCCTGAGGAGCAGTGCACACAGGCTACTCAGGAAAGTTAATTATTAATTAATCAGTAAGGTGGAAGAGTTAAGATTAATTCAGTCTCTGTTGAGACCCTCTCATTCAGAATTAAAATAGAATTTGGTTTAATTTCCTTGAGAAATGAATTATGCTAAATTAAAATAAGGTCACTTCAGTTCTGATTCTTCTGCAGTGTAGCAGTTTTACTTAATTTGAATTAAATCCACACACGAATACAATTCCTAAGATTTCTCTTATGTTGTAATTCCTTTCCTGAACTGATAATGGAAGAAGCTTACAAAACTTGTGCTAGGCTGAAGTACAGCAACTCAAAAGGAGCTTATCTTGGTGTTTAATATTTTTTCACCTTGAAAAAACTGTATTATATTTTGGGGAAACTAAATGTATATGATCATTACGCTTACATTAGAGCAATCAAGTAATTTCAGATGCATTTTCTACAGATTTTACTGTTGTGGGTTCCATAGGCATTATCACTAGTGAATCAGATGGTTAGAGCACTGACCATACCTGGCATGAGAGATGCCGAGCATTGAGTGCATTTAGATCTTGTTAGCGAAAATGAAGACTGTATAAAAAAGGGATTTGTTTAAAATGAAGTGTACTTCTACATTTTGAATATATGCATTTATAAAGGCAATAATCATAACTTTTACATAATCCAACATAATCTAAATCATCAACATCAACTGACCGTTGCAATAGTCGTTACTATGTGTACTCTACTGGATTAAATATGAATGCATTTTTTTTTGCCCCGCACTGGATGCATCTGAGTGTGTGTGCCAGCACCACATTTGACCAGCAACTGTTCTTTCTCAAGTGCTGCAGAAACCAGAGCCCTCAAGTCACATCATGGCCCTGTCCCAAGGAACTCATCTGAGAGAAAAATGTGACCTGGGATTTTTAAAGGAATTCTCCTTCAACTAACATAATAAAATGTGGCCATTTCACTGAGGAATCTACAGACAAACTTTTGATGAGTATATGACATAAAAGCCTAATTCCTCTTTTCAGAGTTGACTAAGGAATCTCTTTTCTGCTTTGACCTTTACAAATATTACCATAAAACAATATAAGTGATCAACTGTCTCTTATTTTTCCTTAAATTAAAAGAAGTTTATCATGGCTGTCACAGAAAGGTCTGCACAGCACAAATTCTAAGTGTTGTTTGATTTCATTAACATGCCTCATAAAAGCTATTTAAAAATAACAAATCTGCCAATAAAAAGCAGGCTAACAAAATTTAGTACCTCATTTTAGATTTATTCAATTTCCTAAATTAATGAAGTATAGGTGCGGATGAAAACAGATTTTTTTTTTTCCCCCCTCATCCCAGACATTTTTTATTCATATTTAAAATTAATTATACTGCCTGGATGGTCACTGTATAAAAAGTTTAATAGGGTACATCAAATTATTACCTGTTTTAAAAGCTAAAGAGCCTATTTGACACACACAAAATAATACAGTATATGCTTATGTGTTCTGAAGGCACAGTAATGACAAAATGTTAACTTATGAGATTATGGTATCAATATTATTTGGAATAGAACTTCAAAGAAAGAATTAGTGACATATTAGAGTTAAAAACTGAATGAACCTAAAAATAATCAATGTATGTTGTATATTCAAAATGTTCAATATTAGCAGAAAACCCCAGTTAACAGAGTCCCTTTGAATACATGCTGTAAGCTTTAAAAAAAAAAAAAAAAAGAGTTGACAAAATAAGCTCATCTTTAATTTTTTGCAGTATTTCAGGGGAGTTATCCCCCTAGGCCCAAGTGTACACATACTTGCATCATGGCACAGACTTTAGTTAAAAATTCAAAGAGGTAAATTAGCGCTCAAAAAACAGAAAATAAAGTTAGTATCTTAGTCAATGTTTGGAAAAAGCAGTTCACCCAATTTCAACCACTTTTTGCAATGGAAGGTTCAGGAGTTCCACTCCAGATAGTTTTTCATTTGTTTGTTTTATTTTAAATTACTTCAAACTCATTTCAACTTTGGAAATGAAAGAAATATTGGAGTGAATTCCATTGTGTTCCCTGACAGGCTGTCATTATGATGAGACAAGAAGCAATTGAAGAGTTCACACTAGCTAATATCTAAACCAATTCAGAGTCACATAAAAATCTGCAATTAGAATTTAAATGAATTGGGTTATACATGAAAATGCTAAATGTTAAAAATGCATACAGACTGAAAACGCAGTAAAGCAAGTAAAGACCACCACCCCACACTGGGAAAGAGAATCATCGTGTCTGACAACTGGTGTCACTACGTTATTGCACATAAACAGGAGACTGCCAGTGTAATAGGGCATAAGGTTGGCTTTCACCAGAGCCACACAGCGGTGTTAAGTCTTGCCAGTTCTATTTAGCTGTATCAGAGCCAGTCACACAGAATAACCAGTGAAAGACTGAAGTGCTATTAGCACACAGTTCAGTGCTCATATAATTCCAAGTCAACAGATCACTGCCATTTTCCAGATCATTCACTTACTTTATATCCAAACATGGTATCATCCATCTCTAATGTTTTTACAGAATTCAAAAATTTAACTCCTAAATGGAGGATATATTTTCTGTTAATGCAGGTTCACATTCAAGATAGCTGTTGCGGACTGTTAAATATGAACATGTGGTTATCCCAGTTTGGAGGATACTGCCATCCATGAGAAAAACAGAATATATACTATCACTGCAGTCATTAAATATACATCCCTATATCGTCATATGTGGCTGAATGAGATTGTCATGGTTTCTCATTTTCATTCCTAGCTTGTATCTTTCCCTTAACTTTCACAAATACAACTATGAAGCAGATCCAAAATTACAGGGGTTTTAAAACCTCCACCTGACTGATAAGCTGTTGACACTGCTACTGATAGGATGCATCCATCTCCCCTAGTTAGGCCTACAGTTAAGAGTCCCTATAGCAGGAATGAAAACTTAACAACAAAAAAAACCCAGTCTGTATACTCTAAGGTCGTATTTATTTCAGTTTGCATCCAAATTTCTAATCTAAGTATGTTCTACTCCTTGCTGCTTCTATACTCCTAATTACTCTGTGCAACGGTCAAAGGAAAAGCACACACATGTTTAAAAACTGCATTATATTGCATAAGGCTGAGACATTCATAATGCTGCCATTTCCTAACATTTTGTGTGCATGATTCGGTAACTTCCTAAGAGTACTCTTTAAACACAATATCAAGTGCTGTGTCCTACAAACAGCTGAAGTTTTAGTATTATCTTTATAACGTATAAATTACTTCAGTCATTTGGACTCTTCTAAGAATGTTACAAAACATAGGACTTGGACTTCCAAAGGGAAGATCCTTAAGGATGACTACAGGATACTTTCCACTGTGTCACTGCAAAAGAAGCAGAACTGTATCTTTCATTATAATTATGATTCAGATTTGAAATGAGAGAATAAAAACTCAGTCTTTTCAAAAGAAATTGTATGCAGCATGGCAACTTTTTCTGTCCTTTTCCCATTAACATACCACAAGAAGCCTTAAGACTTCAATAAAGACTCTTTCGGAAGGATCTGGGAAAAAAAACTTTCTTAAATAGGTTATATGATGGAGTTAATGTCTTAAAAATATGGAACATTTGAGGAAAATATTTAAACATATTCAGGAGAATATGTTTCAGGATTAGGGCATTGCCTTTAGATCCCCTACTTCAAAATATCCTTCTACCCACATAATTTTCCCACTACTGCTTCATGCTTTTGTGAAGTTCAGTCTATCTGCCACATGCAGGATTATAAAACTTGAAGCTGAAACATTTTGCACAGTACTGAGTTGCAAATCGGGAAGAGCAAAGGCGCACTGTGTAGATTCTTTTCTGAAGAGGGGAAAATTTATAATTTTTTGAGGGCTTAACTGTAATTCATTATCATATCTTTTCTAACTAATATTACTTAAAGTCTGAGCAATTTTCTACAAAACTGCTGAAAGTTCACAGTAGGTCTCCAGGTGCAGCATGAGAGGTACATAGGTAGAATTGGTTTTTTGAATGAATAAAGGAAATACTTATGATCTGCTCCAGCTTAAAGCAGAATGCAGCAAAGTGCATGAAGTTAAGGCATTCTCAGCTTTTCACAGAATTTATTTAAAGCTGACTGCTGCTAAGTTCAATATATCCTGGTATTTTGTCTCAGAGTACTGTCTACAGTGCAGCCTATTTATAAACAAAAAGTCTGTAAGAGAGATAATATAAAAAAATCCCAGATTTTTCTGGAAAATGGTTGATACTCAACCATGCAACTAAAAATCCTAGCAACATCACAGGAAGACTCAGGCAAAATTCAACTAACATATTTTCCAAGAGGATGAAATAAAAAAAACATAGTTTGGGGGATTTTTTTAATTTGGTTGGGTGTTTTCAGATATTTTTGTCTCAATATCTGATATTTTACACTTGGGCATCTCTTTGAACTATATCAACTAGTAGAATGAAGTTTACTCAAAATTCAACTTTGTTAACATTCAGTAACCACTACACCCTTCCATGGAAGCAATTTCTCTCAGATGTAGACTAATACCAGGACATCACCTGCAAAAGTTGTCAATGTTAATCAGGAAATTGAGCAAGCATAAAGTACAACACAGAACTTCAAATGAAATCTTGACTGGTTTCTTTGAAATTAATGAGGCTTCTTTACCTAAACAGGACATGACAAAGATACCACTCTTGCACATTGAAACCTGTGAAATTATATAGAGAGAACATTGCACCTCTGTCTATGAAAAATTTCTGAAACCCCAGAGGTTCAAACTACCTCGTAGGCAACAGCCAAAAAATGCAGACCTTAAATCTGGAACTCTTTCTTATTAAAAATAAATGAAAAAAAGACTAATTAGGTTCATGAACAATACCAATTTGGCATTGAAACAAAAAAAAAGAAATATTTCAGCAGGACAAAAAAGGCTTTTTAAGCATATTAAGCTCATGTTTTCCCAAGAATGTTGGCATTTTAGCTTTTCCATGACATCTTCAAGCTACAAAGTCCTTTTAAAATAATTTTATTTTATATCTTATTTGCATAAAAAAGGGAAACATCCTTTTCATCTGCTCTTTATTTCATGTTGTTTATTTTTATATTTAGGTTTATTGTTCTCTTTTAATTTATTCTACTTCTCATTTTATTTTCCATAGAAGTTAATGGAATATTATTAATCTTCATTCAAAAAGGGTAATTCCTCTTGGAATTACAAAGGAGCAGCCCCCGAAAGCATTCATAATAAACTGCTATCCCAAACAGTCTTGGACTTTAGGCAGCAATAGGTACACAAACTACAACAGTCCCAGGAGCACAGTTATGAGGACTCCCATACTTTCAAATCTATTAGATGATGTATTTGTCTTGGCAATTGGCCAGAAAATATTTCTGTGCACAAAATGGCAAAATTTAAGACTAAAGATTACCTTTGGTAATCTGGTTTATCAAAGAGCATGCCATCAAAAAGTACATCCTGCATTCACAATCAGATTTTTTACCCAAGAAAAATCTCAAGCTTTTGATCAGTGTTATTTTACACCAGTCATCAATCTCAAGATTTAAAACTAACCAAACAAAAAGCCTCAGAAAAAACAAAAAAATTAAAAAAAAACAACCAAAACCAAACACATCAATCCATGGCTTAATCTACACAGGCCTAGAAGAGTGAGATTAGTTCAGTTTGTTGGAGATAGGGTACAATTCCACAGCCAGAGTTGTTCTCCTCTTCCTTCTTTCTTTATATACATATATGCTAACTGGGAATTTGGTTCTGCCCTGTAAAACCTGGCTTCCTTGGACATACTTGTGAAAATTTACCACTCAAGTCAATGACAGTTTTTGTTCTATCATGTCTTTAATCCTCATCTTATATCAGTTGTTAAGATGAGAGTTAAGAAAAATTTCCTAACCGTTGCTCTGAAATCACATTTTCTCCATTTTAAAATAACCTGTGACCTATTTCTTGATCTCACAATGATATATCTTGTTATTTATAGTATGCAAATCCACACTGCCTCCAAAAAATAAAGCATTCTCAAGAGCCGTGCTAAATTCTTTATGACACAGTTTCAAGGACCACGCACTTCCAACACATGTCAAGAGGGAGGAGGCAATAAAGCAGAAATTGGTATGACATTTGAAAAATACCATCTTCAAGTCTTTTAGGGAATTTGTTTTACTTGTGGAAACACATCAACTTAATATATAGGAGAATCATGGAAAATTAAAAGCTTGATTTAAGAGACTATTTCTTTTCATTACATTTCACTACATTTTGCAGTCGATCATAGTAACTTGTTTTAAAAAATATTTGAGAGAGATCTAGATGTATTCAGGCAGAGATTGTCACTAAAAACCCACTGTAAAGATTTATGCAGCATTTACCTTCAAGCAAGGGGGTAGTTCCATTAATATAGGTTCCAGCTGAGTTGACTATTAAGCACAAGTCCATGCTTATATACTAGCACAGACAGCTATATAAGATCATTTTTATTTTAAACATTGAGATTTACCACAGAACAGGTCTGTAGTGTTATAAATGACTGTTATGAAACACAAGCAATAAAACCAGTAATCAAGAGTAACTCCTTAGCTAGGCCCATAGCCAGTAAACCCAGTCTCCTTCTATATCACTTTCTCTTGTTTTCTGATCAGTGTAATCACGCCACTGCAGCAGACCTTGCAGCACTCTGTAGATTAAATCTATATTCAACATGCCTGCCCATACAGAAGGGAGTGATGGATTAGAGTCAGTGCAAGTGATTTCAAGAATGTGTAGATACCAACTATTAAGTATAATTTGAAAATTAAAGAACACCTGAAAAAGAAACTTGAGGCCAAATTGTATCAACAAGGAAGTTAAATTGTGTTCATCATTGTACTCCTTAGTAAACATTTACACTTTGAAAATAATTGGTCACTTGAGTGAGAAGCTTCTCTGCTTCTAAAAAGTTAAATAAGCACACTTCTTTCTTCCTGACAGCTATCCTAAATTTTTGAATGCTCAAGATAGAGACAGCAGTATCTTTAACACACAAATTAAAGCATAACTTTCTAACACTTTCAACTAGGCTTTTCCATTTATCTTCATTAATTATCAACTAATTATCAACAGAATGAATTATGCATGAGTTTTCAGGGGGAACAGTAACTGGTAGTGCAACAGTTTAGGTTAATGACTAGGACTGGGCTATGCAAGAGCTTAACAGTGGTGCTCTACCTCTGTTGGCATTTCAATTATTATCCCATTATCTTGATCTTCTTTGCTACATCCTTTGAACATGAAGAAGTCTATTAACCTAATAACAGTAGTAACGTATCACTACCTGCAGTAAAAACAAACTGAAAATTTCCTAAGAAGTGTCTCAGCTCTCAAAAGTTCCTAACAGTGAGGTTTTTTTGCTTGCTTCTTTGCTTTAAGGAAACATGCTTGAGGTCACTCCACTTGGCTTTCCAGTAATTTATCACTGAAAATATGTTGCTTAATTACAAACCAAAGAACTTCATTTAGTGGTAGCATAAGGATCAGTATCCACAGCAATTCTTGAAAATGGTTTTGATTTTGAGCTTAGAAAGGTTGCAGCACCAATGTCAGTCTGAAAAATAGTGTAATGTGCACATCATTTGCTAGACAGGAAAGGCAAAGCTTGGATGACTTTGTGAAAAAGAGTATTGGTATGAATTTCTAACATAGCTTTCTTCTTGCATCATATATTATTTAATTTCCATAGCAACCCATAGGAGCAAGAAGCCAGTGTTTTCAGAGAAATCTGAACTAATGCAATTCACAAAAGACAAACAATGATAGACTAGGAATCGTACAGGAAAAAAAAAGGCAAGGAAATTCTATGTTACCAGACACTCAGACTTACTAAAGAGCTGTGTGAGATTTCTGTAAGTTACAAGCATCCTATAAAGTACTCATTGCCAATGTTTGTGCCATGACCTTTATAGTATGGTAACACCAAATCTGATAAATTGCATGCATCTATACTTCAAGTTATTAGTGAAGAGTCAACTTTGCTCTCAGATCTTTTCATTAGGGCCTAAACAAAAAAACCAAATAACCAACTCATCACCACCAAACAAACAGAAAGAAAAAAACAAATACACAAATGCCACCATCTGAAACTGTCAGTTCACTTGCAGAAAAATAAATGGCTTTTAATTCTCCAGTATCATGTTAGTATAATTGGATATTATCTGCAGATGCTGGACTTGCACCTTTGTAAGGGAAAAAAAAGTAATTGAAATCCAGAAAGAAGGGGAAAAAAAGTAATTGAAGTCCAGAAAGAAGCACAATTATATTTTATAAATACAAAATGGCATCATGTAAGCTATCATATTTGTTAGCTGTTGAGAGTAGCTGTAGAAAACACTGAATTGTGAGAAAAGCATACTTTCCAAAGTGCTGAGAAGAAACCTACAATGTCTGTACAGTCTACCTCAGAAATTTTATCCAGTACTGTACAATTTGTTCAAGGTTAAAAAAAAAAAATTACCTAAGCAAAGTTGACAACCACTATGCTTCAAATTCTTTAAGGGCACAAAAGCACAAGTGTTATCTAAAGTTTACAGCAAGATACTATAACATCATATTGACAGTTTGTACCTGATTTACATGTTTAGATAAGCAAAACTATGCCTCTGAGAAAAAAAGAATGTAGTCAGCTTGTCAAAGTAAATCAGTCCAAGAAATGGTGAAATAAAAAGCATAAGATTCATCCTTTATGACTATCTTGTGGCTTCTCTGCACTGCCTTTAACATATACAGGTAGACAGGTGAAAGCACATACCCACCTCAATTTCAATTCATGTGTGTAAGTGCTTAGACAATGTCACACTGCCTAAACATTGTAACATAAGACACTGCTCTGTTCTCATTATGCTCAGCCACAAAACAGTTCACAGATCTTCTTTTATTATTATTTACAAGATGAAAGGAATGATAATATAAAACAATGACATCTCTGTATCATCCTTAGGCAATTCTCTTGTTATCATGCTGCACAGCTCAACTACAGAGAAAAACAGTCATTACCTGTGTGAAGAGAACCTGTGATTAGCCTGAGAAGGTACTGGGCAAATTTCAATATTTCCCGCTTACACCGCTTCCTACAGCCACTCATCTTAGGCAACGGGGTATTCCTCTGAGGAGAGCCTGAAGACTTTGCCAAGGAAAGGGAACAGTTTCTGCCAGCAAACTTCTGGGGGCAGTTCGCAGCTTCTCACGCCGATGCGCCTCGGGTGGCTGCGAAAGGGACCCCCGCGGCAGGCAGCGGTGCGGGGCGCNCACACACACACACAGACACTCAGACACGGCACGCACACGCAGCACGGCTCTGCCCTGCCCTCCTCCCGCGATCAGCAGGCGGGCAGGTGGGAGCCGGGCAGGGCACGGCGCTCCTCCATCCCCGCGGTGCTGCGCGGAGCGGGACCCAGCGCAGAGCAGCGCCCCGCCCGGCCCGGGTGCCGCACCGCGGAGACCGCCCCGCCCCGGCTCACCTGCGGGAATGTCACCGGGCTCAGAGCTGGGGGGACAACCCTCCGCCCCCACCCTGCGTGCCGGCCTCAGGCCCCGCAGCCTGCCTGAAGGTCATGCACACCCCAGGTCATGCACACCTGTACAGAAGGAATAAAGAGGCAGCAGCCCAGGTGGTACCTCTGTATGGCTGCTGACCCGCGACAGGTTCGAAACTGGTTCTGGCACAGTTAACATTTTGTGGTTAGGATGTCTCCAAGAAAGTCTCTTTAGGAACTATTGGTATGAATTTCTAATCTGCATTCCTTACTCTTCAGTTATAAAATCCATTATTTTCCATCTAGCTTGAGAAGTGTTTCTTGTTAACAAAAATCATCTGCTATAGTCTTCATTCTTGACCACGGAACCCAAAGAGTATGTTCTCATTTCCCTCGGAGTGCTTTCCTGCACTACATAAATATGGAGAGCAGCTCTATTGCATTAGAGGGTGATGCAATATGTTATGCTTAATACAGTTAAAAAAAGACAACCCATTAAGGAAAAGCTTAACAGAAGAAAATCACCCTCTGATCTAATTTCAATTACAACATTGACCATAAAACATTTTGGTGAATGCCTTTAAAAAATTACAATAAACACAAATGCACATCTCCAAGCTGTTGTCTATATTATGCAGTGAGCAGCAATAAATAGATTATGGACACAATACATCAAAGCATTATCAAGGTTGCAGTTAGATGACACAGTTTCTGTGTCTGCTATCTAAAGCACAAGCATGCTGTCTTATGCACAGTGAGGCTACACAGAAAATGGAAAGAACCAAAATGAAATAGCTCACAGAAGCCCCCAGGTTACTTCAGCACAAGGATTAGTCTGAGAAGGATCTGGGCAAATTTCAGTATTTCATGTTTGCACTACTTTCTACAGCCACTCCTATTAAGCAGGAGCTAATTTCTTGGCAAAGTTTTTTCTGAAAGGACACAGAAGCTTTTAGGGAAATAAAACCCAAAACCATACACAGACCAAAACACAACAAACCCCATTAAATTCTGAGGCGTTGGAGATGGCAGTGCACCTTACAAATTTCTGAACTCCACTGGTCTCTGATAGGGAAATTCCTTAAATAGCTGGTAGGGGTGAAGAGATACTGAAGCCATAAGTCTGTATCTTTTCTCTAGAAGAGGACTGAAGAGGCTAATACAAATGGTTCTCAGCTGGAGTCCTTGACCTTCTTAATCCTTTGACATCTTCAATTGCTTTATAGAATTTTCCCTAGCAGTGTTACTTCAAAATAAAGAACTGAAAATAATTGAAGCTTAAAGAACTGAAATATTGGTTTTCTAAAGCCATAAGATTGTATCACCAAAACCATGTTTTGCTGTTGTTCCTCCCCCAAAAAAACCCACAAAGCTTTCCCAGTTTTGACACTGTTCATAAATCTTTTACATTTCAACACAGCAATAATTGGAAGAGTTCATGTAAGGTTTTTTACTAGTTTCACCAAGATACTTTTAACAAACAGCACAGTATTCTGATAGCATCTAGCTCCCAGTATTTCTCTGATCAGCATAAAAGGCTGACTAATACTTACACTAAAGTTTTTTTTGCCCCAAAGACAGCAGATCAGGGAAAAGGGGGCAGGAAAATTAGAATAGAAAATTGTAATAAACCCACCATGGTTCTTGACAAATATAGTGAAATAATATGAAGGAAAGCTGGAGAATATCAACTTCTATATATTGGTAGTATACTTTTTTTAATTGATACATAACTTTTTAATTGATGGGATACACTGAAGTCCTCAATCAGAACCAGTCTCTTTGCACTGAAATATATAAATACTTCTTAAATTTGTAAGCTAGGTCCATCCCTAATAATTCATAATCCACAGATCTGAACTAAAACCTATTAAAAAGAGATCTTATTAATGTCGGAGGGATCTGGATCAGTTCTAGAAGTTCTGAGTTTGGAATCAGGTACTTAAAAATTAGGATTTAAAAAACACTAAGTGCAAGGAGGAGTAAAACATGCATAAAAAAGTTTTTGTCAGACATTAGGAAAGCTAAACGGAAGGAAAAAATAAAAGTTGTTTGTAAACTGGATTTTCAAATTGTTTCACCCAGTCCAGCTCCCAGAATAATATAAAACACAAAAATATTTTGGTTTAGAACGCTTGGTAGGAATGACTGGGGAGGAAACATATGTGTTTTTTGTCAAAGACTGTTGCCAACTGTGGTCCAGTTTAAAAGCAAAATGGAAACATTTCCCTGAACATACAACACATACTATAGAGCAGTCAAAACAGATTACTTTATAATAATACAATATTTTATTCCTTCCAGGGTTTCTACACAAAGCTACAAGAAAAGCCTTAAAAACTTTTGTCACCACGGCAAGAAAACAGTGCAAAACCATAAATTTATGAAATTAAATTCTATTCAATCTACAGAATAAATTTCACATGCATTTTTATAACTTCAGTTAGGGTCTCAGCACTCTCCCTGGTCTAAGCCCCAGGCACACCTGTTGGCCACTGAAGTGTGTCCTAACCATGTTCAGAGGAGGGTACCTTTAGTATAACATTGTAGGAGAAAAAACTACACAAATCTTTTTGTTCAGAGCTGGTCAGTATTAGAAGGTATGTATCAGTATTTATTTACTTATTCCTCCATAGGAATAGCATTTCATTATAAAATAAAACAAACAGAAATCCATTAACAGCAACATGAAAACATTTTAAAATAAATAAATAAAACCCCCTGATTTTTAAATTGCTTAGATTACTGGACAACCCAGGTGATTCTTCTTTCCAAAAGAATCTTAACTCAAATGCATTGCAGTCTCAGAACTGGCCACCACAATAGCCTGGCATAAAATGATGAATAATACTGAATTAGCTAGCATTATAGTTTCTTTTTGAGAGAGAAAGGATTACTACACACAGATTTTATTTAATAACAAAATATAAAAAAAAAATCTCTTACAACATTCACAAAGAAATTAAATTTGGCCATTGTCATATTAAGTAACAGTGGCAAAGACTCAAATTCCAAAAAGCAAACTATAATGGTTTAGGTGGGGGGGAAAAAAAGTGCCATCACAAATAATTGATGAGAAGAAACCCATGGAATAAGGATGACAGTGCATGCCAAATATAAATGTGCTAGTCTGGGAATAAAAAAATAACAGCACAAGCTGAAGTGACATACAGAGCACAAGTTCATTGGCTTCTTGCAAGCGATTTGTATACTTCTTTCTTTTACACACGTTCCTCTGACTTCAAAGAGCAAAATTTCCTCTTGAACAAGCCTTTGCTATTGACTAAGAATAAATTGAAATCTTATAACAAAAATTAACTCAATTAAATGCTTCAACCTCATCAGAAAGGGTAACCACAGGAAGTCAATCAGGAGCACTGTAAACCTGTTTACAGTTTCCTTGATGTTGACTCCAAGGCTTTCTTAATGCTAATACTGAATTCCTCAAATGAACATTTTTATCAGAGGATTTCTAACCTTCTTCTTTAAAAGAATAGTGATAATATTTACAACCTAAGCACATGTCAAGCCATAACAGATGGACAGAAACAAACAGATGGGTGAACACAAGGTAACAGCAAGATGTTTATGATCAGCTTAATAAACAGCTGTCACAAGTAGATGACCATCATCAGATCTCCTTTCAGTTGCTCTTTGCCTATCATAAAAATAAGGGTCCTGATAAATTACAATCCCTCATGTATTTATTTTAATAGTTCTCTGGACTTTTACTTCTTGACTCAACAGTACTATGCACTGAGGTGTCCAAAGTTCACCATCGTTATTCAAGTGGAAGCAGCAGGATTAGAGTCATTCATCACAGAAGTCGCTGAAAACTGCAGAAGTAATTCCAAATTATTCATGATGTCTGTGAAAGTATCAGCCACCACTTTTAGCCACAGCCAGTGAATAGCAACAAAAATTCTCTTGCACGTCATTTGCCCAAATTTAGCCTTGGACATTAACAGAGGCCAAAGATGAATATATGCTAGAATATGGGCTGGGGAAGCAGAGATGTAGGCATCTCTTCCCTTCCTAACTGATTAGTAGTAACATGCTACCTAAATTTACTCAGTTAAAAAAGATTATTGCTCTCTGCTCCTGAATGTTATAGTGACAGGAAGAAACACAACAATATTTCTTGCTTCATCCATTCCATACTAAAACAGATGTCTACACGGGATGTGGATAGGACAGAGTCCAGGACACAGAGTGAAGGGACTGCTAATGTCCCTGGTTATGAAGACAGACTTACTTTGTTTAATTTTTTAAAAAATCCTTCATAGTTCAATTAAAACCTTCCTATGAGCCCAACTGTTAACACCAAATAATAAATTTTTACCCTGGCCTATGCCACTGAATAGTAATACTGTCTTCCTGCTTTTGTCTATAGTTTTTCATTTCTCCTGAAAGCTTCCTAAGAATAATATCTTCAAACATCTCTATTACTGTGTTTAAAATAGGACTACAGAGAAATGACTACTACCTCTTGCTGTTTGCTTAATATCAACAAATTATACATGTGCTCCATTCCAATAGCTAATACCTGCATAAGATAAATTACTTTCATTGCTGTTATAGTTTCATACTCTATAGGTTCAAAGTTAATTTTCTATTACATTTATGGAGCTTAAAAAAACATGGTGGCTTAGCCCATCAGAACATAAAATCTTTGACCATTGTAACAGACACACTTAAAATATTTGTCACTGTTATTCCTAACTTCCCTGTGACTAGCTGCTCTGTCAGAATGCCTTTTTTACCTACTCAGTGTCCTTGAAGCTTACACCAAGGGTTCATTTTCACACAACACTCTAAGATGATACTGCAGACAGTCAACTAGGAGCTACAGCTGCCTCAACCTCCCACACGGTCCACACTTGCCTAATTAAATATTCATCACTCCAGAATGCTGCAGTGTCAAACATGAGCAACTTCCCAGCCTGACCTTCCTTAGCCAGCCTGAGATTTGTGCTGGCAAATAAACAAGACTGGGACTTACTTGCTGAAACATAAAATGGCATAATGCGGTTTTCATGTTGCACATTAAGTCCTGTGCATGCACTGTAAAATTCTCACTGCAGAAACCACAGTGCTATCTTGTAGAGTTCAATATGTATTGAATACCTCTATGCAAAACTGCATGGGCAGCATTATCAATATACTTCCTGAAGAACACTAAAATATTTTATTCCTTATTATGCAGATCCTGTTTTGTATATATGGTCATATCTTACAACCTGAAAAGATATTATTGCTGAATATCAAATAAATCAAATAAGATTAAGGCATGCTACTATCACGTATATGAGGTTTTTTGGTGGGTTTGGACTCTTGTCTTAGCTTCACATGCCCCATTTACAAAACATTTGGGTTTTGTCTCTAAGACAATAGTTATTGTAATTCATTTTAGTTGTACCAGATTCTGTGCATATTACACCTATAGTTAATGGAAGAGAAAGCTGGATGGAAAGAAGAAAAAGAACAAAGGCAGAAGGAGTCAACTTCCCTGCTACAGAAACCTTAACTGTAATAGATTCCATAAATCTTTTGAGATTTGATATAACTAAGGCATATCTATATAATGTCCATACAAAATAAAAATACTGTAAAACTTGCATTTTGACACCAACACCTACATTAACCTGTCAAACAAAAATATGAGAAATAGGCTGCAAACACCTTTTATTCAAGCATACTTACATTCTTAAGACAACAGAAGAGACATTGCATCAGATCATCTATGGGAATTCTTTAAGTATAGTAACTATGTAGAACTTACGCCAGTAAGTAAAAATATTCATGAGAAGTATGCTTTCAGTATATATATGAAGTGACACCTATGTATGTATATATACTGATATGAAATATACATATAGGTTTTAAAAAGGTTGATATCATAGCTGCAGTGATTTATTCTGTCATCTATTGTAACTTATTTGAGTATAGGGCTTCCCATAAACAATCAAAACTTAGATTTCATCATCACAGTCAAGGGCTTCCCTACAGTTTAAAAGGACTTTCTTTCCCCTTGTGTTTTTTGGTAGGCATGGACTGATGCCCTGATTAACCTAAAAATTGAGTTTGAAAGGTGACAGTCTTCATGCCCTTAATGTGGCATAAATTGCAATGGATTTGAATGAATATACTGCAGCTACTGCCTCACAGAGGAGAAAGACTGAAGACAGATGCTACGGCCCAAACAGTTCTACAACCCCCATCTTGGATGAGGCAATTTTGAAAGAAACTGTCCTTCATCCAAAATTTGATTATGCTAATTTTTACATATGAAATACCAGTGTTGAGAGCAAGTTAAATTATCACACCACTAATGCCTCTGGTCTGTCTTTTCCCTCCTAGCAGGTTCCTGCAGATAATGAGAAGAAAAACTTTGTCAGCATTCCTGTGGAATCCTTCAGTAATGCTCTTTGGGGAACACAAGCAGTTACCAGACTACTCCAGATTTTCCAGAACAGCTGTGATTGTAATACTAGCCCATAGATCTTCTTCCCACATAATACAGCTGATGAGCTCTCGAAAGTATGCAAAATTTAACTGTGACATAGAGGAAAATCATTTTAAATAGACTTAGAATTGATTGGATCATATCTATGGCTTGAGAAACCTCAGCTGAACCTTCCTTATGAGCAATAAGAAAGGTTTATATATACTCAAAACTCTAACACTCTAAACTAAATAACAATTTTTCTACTCTGCTTGCTTATTTTCATTACAGGCAAATAAAAAAACACATTCCAAAAATTATTTTGTCATAATCTTCTGTCAATTGGAAATCCATCTAGGCTTCATGATACAGACTAAGCCTGAAGAAGCTACCCACTGTGTGCTTCAGGCAGGAAACATTCATCAAAGATATGAATCAGAGGGTATCACACCCATTTAGCATTGCTGGATCTGTAAAGGAAACACCTGAATCTGTGTTAGGGTCTTGAAGTTGCATGCTTCATACAGTGGGCAGATTTTGATGGCCTTATTCAGTATCTGTGCAGTATTGTCATTTGTTTTCCTACCTCCTGCCACATATTCTTCTGCAACCATATACGTATGACCATTTCTCTGACAAGTATGGCCACAGGTACTTGGGGCTTCAGGCAAACCTCTCTCATCTGTCCTTTTCATACCACTTTAGATCAGTCCCTAAGGACCAGAGATGGAAGGAGGCAGAGGTAAATCTTGGAGATTAAAAGTCGGGAAAGGGAGCAACCAGGGTATTCAATGTGACCCACAGGCAACAGTGAAAGACAGAATTTTTGATTCCCAGCTGGGAACACTCAGTGGTGGGGCAAGTACTTGGGAACACGTGGCTGAGACCACAGGAAACTGCAGAAATTGAGTACAAAATTGTTTCAGTCTCCTAGCGACAGCAGTCTAAGATGTGATCAAATAAAGGCCTTAAGCATAAACACAAAACATTTTCCAACTCTATAGCCTAAGGAAGTGAAGCAGTGTTCTTATGAACTCAGCTACTATAAAGTTACAAGTCAGTGATAGTGATAGCAACCTGTATATGGTGTAGGTGAGCAAAGGAAAACTTCATTAGTTGCCTGTAAATAAATTTCTAACTCTGAAGCCTAGAACAAGAAGTTAACTGCAAGGCTGGTAATGAGAATTACTCCCAACACTAGAGATCAGTCCAAAGAACAATAATGTTGATATAACACACACAATTACATAGTCAGCACTGATACTCAGGAACATAAGTATGCAGAGAAATACCACTGCTTGTATCTCTCATTGTGAAGTGAAGAAATACGCCAAGAAAAAAAGCAACTCCTGAACACTAGAGGAATGATGGTAAACTTTATAGGGTCTTATATAGTGGATATGAATATTACTTCTCTTTAAGCTCTGCAGAAATTTCCTAGGTCGCACCAGCTGCTCTGTGTGCCTTGATGTAGACCTTCAGTCACCAAAGAGAAGTCATGTTTTATATTACATAAATTATGATTTCAAACTTTTCCCCATCAGAACAGGGCAGCTATCTCTACTGTAGAAACTGTATTAAAAATGGAAGAGATAAGCTCTTCACTCAAAAAAAAAAAAAAA